>JAPZDX010000014.1:12826216-12837306 GCA_029783625.1 Naso annulatus | reverse complement strand
GGGCAATTAGCCATCTAGGACACATGGTGCTGAGGTGGTAAAGAGCAGGACCTTGACCGGGCAACTAGCATTCACCCTTTCAAGACTCTTCTATACCTATCGGTGGCATAAAAATATGTGAACTGTGAAGGTTTTTTTTCATCCCCTACTGCAAAAACAGTAAAGGAATCAGAATATGTTTTTCAGAAAATTGTGCTGTTTCCCAGTGTGCATAGATATTTTTGCAAACAGCCACAAACCAATGCATCTCCATTAAGCATTTGCCAAAGCAGCAAGGGTTTTGGTGAGGCATAGTCTGAGTCACAGGAAATAGAAGTCAGGTATAAGCCTCCCATTTTCCTCCTCTTTTGCTATTACTACGTGACTATTTTACAAGGGCACTCTTTCTGCATCCTGATGATTGTGATTGATTTGAAGAAACACAAACAGGCCTGGGCATTTTTCCCCCTATTCCACGATGATAACAGGTTGAGCCAGACCTTTTTCGAGTGCTGGCACAGCGCTAATGTAGTGTGGAGAGAGAGGTCTGGCTAAGCAAGACTAGGCGAGGAATAAATGACCAGACTCACCAGCTCTGCGGTCATTTTGTGGGCAACATCTTTACTGCTGCCCCCCTCAGCGTGTAGAGCCTTGCTGTATTCCAGCTCTTAGCACTTTAACATGTGCTATCCTGCTATTTCCACATTACCTTCTGTGTTGGTGTTCACACATGAGCGGCTTGACTGACAGTGACATTTATGGGCTCGTCCTTCTGCAAACTCCCCTCGCTCTCTGAAGGTATCCAACTGTGCTGCCCCCTCTCCCAAAGGCCCTAATATGCCCACTATCAATAAGTCACATTGGCTTAACTGAAGGCTCACAGAATGGATTGTACATACAAGTCAATCCACAGCAGCAGACTGCTGTGGGGTATTATGTGTCGGAGGTGGAAATCAACAGTGTAGCCTGACTAGATGGATGAATTGCTCCCTATGCTTGGGAATCAAAATTGATTTGTTCTCCTCTCGTCACATTTCCCTCTGCACCGCTTACATGTTGAAGTCCTGTTAAAGATGTTGAAAGCAGTTGTTGCTTTAAATAAAGGAGCGTGAATGATTTGTCTCTAAAATATGCCAAAGTCATAAGTGCTGCCAGAATTAATATCTCATGCTTTCAAATTTCATTTGGAAATTCACTTGGGCAGGCATGAAGTTGACATGACCTTAAGTTGCCTCAATCTGCCCCGCGTTAGCATTCACTGAGTCAAAGGGGAGAGAAGTGGTAATATAAGGTGGAAGAGATCCCATGTGTTTTTTCCCCATTCTAATAAGTGTCAGTCTGGAATACTCAAGGAACACCTTCCTTAGTATTCTGTGGCAGTCACGGCCTCCTCTGCTCCTTTTCTCCTCTTCCTCTTCTCTTCTCTGCTCCTCCTCTGTATGTGCTGTCGTCCTGACTCTAATCATGGGGCCATTGTGTATGGATTTACTGCCCTCAGAGTCCCCAAGAGGGAGATTTGATTTTTTCCCCTGCACAGGCTAATCTTTCCCCTCTCTCCTCTCTATTTTTCTTTTCTAATTCTGTCTGCCTGTCCTCCTCTTGCAGTCTCAGATGTTTTTGCTGTCCTCTCTTCCTTTTAGAAAATCACCCTTCCTTGACTGGAAGCGTGTGTTTATTCTCTGGCTTTCTCCCTGACCCCATCTGGCTTCTGGCTTCGCCTTTCCTCTTACTTTGCTCCACTGATTCTTTGCTTATTGCTCAGAATATTAGTGACTGAAATAGCTCAAATGATTGAACAGTGGCCTACTCGTTATGTATGTGTTATTGCCAAGCATACAGCTTATTACTGACTAATTTGGCTGTTGAATTTGTTTTGACTCATTGTTTACTGTTTTCCAGCCATTCCCACTCTCCTGGCTCCATGGCAGCAGCAGTGCGAGGCAGTGAGTGGTCATGTGGACGCTGCACCTTCCTAAATGCTGGCGCAGCACCTCGCTGTTCAATCTGTGAAGCACCCCGCCAGAAGCCTGACCTTAACCAGATCCTGCGGCTGAGCAGCACTGAGGAGCATCGCTGGGCCTGCCCCCGCTGTACACTCAACAACCCCCAGGGATCTGGAGCCTGCTCCGTCTGTGGCTTCGGACCATCTCCTGCCACTCACACGCCCCCCACAACCACCATAGCCGCCACCGCCAATGGCCTCCCACCCGCTGCGGCTGAACCTCCAACACCAACCGTCACTCCCACCGTTTTGCTTGAGCCCCATGGACAGCATCCGGCTAAGGAGGAAGTGCTGCGACGGTCTGAGAGCAACGGAGAGGTAGCTGCTTTAGAGGGGCACCTCTCAGGCTGGGCTTGCCCTCGCTGCACACTTCACAACACACCAGTGGCACTGTCATGCTCAGCCTGTGGTGGGCCCAGGAAACTGTCTTTGCCTAAAATCCCCCCTGAGGCACTGGTTGTGCCTGAGGTGCGCACACCTGTGGTGGGGTTTCCTGTTCACACAGCAGGGACTACCCCTCTGCTCATAGACCTAACGGATGACTCTCCTCCAGCACCTCCCTGTGATCCTCAAGAACCTCCCCATGTCTCATCACAGTCCCTCTCCTCCCCTTTTACATCGTTCTCCTCCTCCCTCCAAAACAACCCCGTGCCCCGCAGCAGGAGAGAGGTGCCCCCTCCTGGTCGCCCACCAAACCCAGGCACTAACACTCCAAGCCCCACGTCCCCTTCAGCAACCAGTGTGCCACCCCAGCCAGGCCCACAGCGGCCAGCCAAGCCCAAACATGCCCAGCCCCAAGATCCCATCAAGCGCCTAACTATCTTGGAGGAGGAAGACCCTCAACACCATCCGCTGAACCCCCACCTCCCAGTTGCTTCCTCAGCCACCCCCACCTGGAAGTGCCCTACCTGCTCGTTGCCCAACCCAGGTAGCTTGTCTAAGTGTGAAGCCTGCCGATCATCACGGGCTGGTGCTGACCTCATTGACCTGGTAGGCTGTGAGACGGTACGATTTACCCCAGCCAGTCCCTCCAGCCCGGACTTCAGCACCTGGGCCTGCTCCAAGTGCACGCTACGCAACCCTACAGGTGCACCTAAGTGCTCAGCCTGTGGTTCTTCCAAGCTGCATGGCTTTCAGGAGCAGCAGGTACCGCTGCCACGCTGCTGTACACACTGTGGCCTCCAGTTTGGTTCTGGCACCGCATCATGCTCCTGCACACCCTCCTCGTCTTCATCCTCCTCGGATCATAAAGCACGCAAACAAGCTCGCGGCTTCCCTTCCTCCTCCTCTGCTGTTGCTACTAGTTCCTCTTCCTCCTCCACCTCATCTAGCCTTCAGGAGAAGGTGGGACAGTGGAGCTGCCCAGCATGTACGCTGCTCAATGACACCAAGGCCAAGAACTGTGCAGCATGCCACACACCCCAGCAGTACCTTACCCTTCGCAAGGTTGTTAAGCCTCTGAAGAGGAGGGAGAGCATGCACGTAGAGGCCCGTCGACGAAACGATGAGGGCGAGGCCAAAGAACTTTGGGAGAACATAGTCAGCTTCTGCAGAGAGGTAAGGCAAAACTGAGCTCTAGCTGGGAAACCCAAGACACCACTTTAATGAGACGGAGTCACTTTGTGTGTCATTAGTAAATTATGAGAGCTTGGGGCTGGTAATGGTGAAATCTTTTATGTTTCTTGGATTTTCATCACTTAATAATTGATTTTTCTATTGTATTAAATTTGCAGCAGCGCAGCAGCAAGTTTTAATCCACAGGCAACTGACACTGTTCATTTGTTGTTCGGCATCAATAAGTTAATCTTTTTTTTTTTTTTTAAAGCATTAAATTTTATCAAGTTTTGCTTGGCTTCTCTGAAAAGTCAAAATCTTCTTATTTCAGTGGTTAATGTGTCACAGGTGCATACTGCCTTTCAGTGCACACTTCCCTTATTTTAATTCCTCTTTTTGTTGTGTCTCTGGCAGTGTTCCCACTCCTGCAATCTCTTTAATTTCAGAGAAATGCTAATAGGCTCTGTCATTGCCTTTGTTTGCACTTGCTTCGTTAGCAGAGTTTTAAACGGCTGGCGGGTGAATGTTTGCCGCCTAAATGAGCTGCAGATACAGTGTCTCATTTTTATATCCAGGCAGCAACCTGCCCTCAGTGCCACAGGAGTCACTTCACAAAATTCTGTGTCAGGGGTTTGCCTCCTGTATTTTGAGGCGATAATGAATCCAATTTTATTATTTGTCTGGAGAGGACAACAGATGAAAGTCAGCTGACAGTCACTCTCTTAGGTAACCTGAAATGATCAATTTTCAGTGGGTGACCGGGGGTATGATTGAATCAACCTTATCATAAGATAGCGTGTTATTGTTCCATTGTTTTCCTGATGGTATATAAGTCAAGTAAACCTGACAGTCAAGAGAGAGCACTTTGCAGAGGTCTTCTCTCCATGCCGCGTGTATTAAAGTATCTGATTCATCACAGCAAGTATGTAATTCTTCTAAGACTTAGCAACTCTCAATTTTAACAAGGAAAATTTCCCTGACAACTGCCTACTTTGAGTCAGTCTCTTTTTCCTGTCCTCAGTTGGCACCAAAGAAAATTAGAGTTCTTATTCAGGAAGATAATTGACTACTCAATAAAATACACGTGACTGTATGATAGGAAGCCTCTCTGAGGGAGATAAAAACAATATTTTCGTTCTAAATGTAATTTATCTTATTGCGAGCTTTCCTGCACCAATTTTGCCAGGTTAATAAAGCATCTGAGTGTTTCTTGTTAAACAGCAAATGCTCCATTTAATATCAGTATGTGCCATTAAAAAGAACATTTTCATTAATCTGCACAAATGTTCATCATTAAGTACTTTTTGTTTTTCTGAAGGATCAAAAACCTAATCATGCTTTTTTATTTATGGCTTTGTCTGTTGTCATAGGAAATTAGATAATGATGCATTTTACCTACTCCATGTCCTCTGCATTTAAAGGTCAAAAAAAGCTTGGAGGTCAACTTTGTTATTTATGAGCCCTGATTGGTCTGACTCACGATGTCACAGCTATTTGGAGTTAAGAGATGTCGTCCCTAACAACAAAAGCTAAGACTGCGTTGACACCTTCTAAAATGTGTCTGGGGCCACAGGGTCACAGGTGGAAAAGATTACCAAGACGCATCATGATGATGTCACTTGAAGGACCGTACCAGTGTTACTACATGTCAGTATAGGTTACATAAACCCTGTGCATTTTTCCCCCAAATACTTTTACCATGACATATTCTGGTTGTTCACATTTTGTATGTATTTAATGAGCATTTCAGAAAATACCTGAAAATGTGTAACAATGTTAGCTAAAAAGAGTGGCGTCTCTGTCAAAATCCCCTTCGCTCTAATTTTTGAGCTAGGAAGGCAGCACTTATGAGGCACTATTTTAACTTTGATCTCAATGACTCCCGGCCTCCTCTCTCTCTCACTCTTGCTCAGTGATTTTTGACCAAATAAACGCAGACGTTCTCTTCAGAAGGGTGAATTACCTATACCTAGCAACTCTCACTTGTCCTGCAGTGTTTCTATACCCTGTTTCAATATGAATGGCAGTGAGTGGGGTTTAAAAATGCAGTCTGAGATCTACATAAGTAAACACATGATTAAATTTTAACAACGACATTTGTAAAAGATAGGGGCAATCTCTATTGATGGTGAGAAGTCAAAATAAGCTGGTCTGGTCCTGGACTCATGAGGACACATTCAGCATAATTTGGAGGTATAAAGGCTAATTAGACATGGTGGGAAAATGCATCATTATTGCAGGACATGGTGGTTGCTTTGGTGGGGAGGAACACTGATGCGTGTGGTTGGAGTGCAAATAAAACTGAATACCTGACACAGTATTAGTTTTTTTGAAACATTTTTGTTTTCTTAGCTAGCCTGGTGACAGACTGATGTAATAACTATATGTGGAGGAGTTTGACCTTCTAGCGGAAGCAGCCGAGGCAGTAACCAAATCTAGACAAGTGTGATAGACGCAGGTGTGACGGCGACGTGCCTTGGTTGTCCACTTGTGTTCAGGTCTCTGAAAAATCAAGTGTTACCAGGGTCGAGATGTGACAACCTTTTTGTTCACTTTCTCTGCAGTGCTGAACCTTTTGATAAGCCTGTTCTAAGCTGTCATGGATATGCTGCTCATGGCTGTCAGAAGGGGTTATTTTAGGCCATTTAAGATTGCTAACTCCAATGCTAATGAGTGAGACTTGATTGGACAAATTACACGTCTCGTAAATGTGGGCATCGGATAATCCAGGTCTGGTGAGATTAAGGTCATTTCGGGGCAGGTTTAAACTCTCTAAATTTGTATGTGTATCTGATGCATGCCAACTTGCAACACCAGCATGGTTCATATCATGCCATGTTTACAATAGCATGAAGTGAGCTTTAGGATGCATTATTGATGGCTTCTTTGAAAGTCGCAGAGCTCACCGCTGTGAGCGTGGGAGGGAAGCTGGCTCAGTGGGAATGAAGGATATTGGAGATCCCTCATGCCAGCCTTCACTTCCTCTTTTCCAATTTAAGCATGTCGTTCTTTTATCATCTTTCCTTTCCTCCTGAAAATATTTTAGGGCTGCCTGTCTCAAGCTCGGCCCCTGTGCGCTCTTCAAAGTATGCTCCCCTCTTCATCTTGTTTTTATCCTGTCTTTCTCCATCACGTTTATCCCTACATGCTTGCCCGTTTTTTTCTTTTTCCTGCTAATATCTCAAAATATTCATTCCCCCATGCCGCCCACCGCACACCCTTCTCCACCCCACATCCATCCCATCTCCACACGACTGCACTCAATTCTCCAGTGGTAGCAGTCGATGTTTGGCTGCGTGTGTGCATGAGAGCTCCGCTTGTGTACGTGCTAAGGTGAAGACGGGGCTGGCCTATTTTTAGAAGCGGAGCTAGAGAGAAGAGGAGCAGAAACGATCCGCTTCCCTATAGTGAATGTAATCACCGACAGTATCAGCGAGATGAGGCGAGGTAGAAACGGTAAGCAAGAGGTGCGAGTCTTCCCAATCCATCTCTGTCAAGGCATTAACACTTGGCAAGCACCTAAACAGCAGTGGTGAATATATATTAATGATAAAAGCTTTTGGTTTACCCTTTGAGAGGGTGTGTGTATATGTGTTTGTGCCAACTGATCTCATAAATGCAGCAAAAGTTTCAGACTGCATATTTTAAGTTGTTTAGCTCAGATTTTCTTTCCAGACTTGTTTGTTTGTTGCAGATAATGTTGCTGATGAAATGCACTGAGTTAATGGAGAGCTCGTCCAAAAAATATGGAGAGGAAAATATTTTTCTCTCCACACCTGAGTGATGCTGTTTCTCTTGGCTCCTTGCTTTTCTACTTTCCTTGATTGCCTCTAAGAGCGAGTGCTGTGTGTGTGTGTGTTTGTGTGTGTGCTTGATGCCAGAGCCCCAGAGCGTGTCCACACACTCACTGTGCCAAACAAGTAAACGCTACTAACAGCCATCAGCGCGGCTTGTGAACTGTAAAACCCAGCATGGCTGGAACCGGTTCCTCTGTTCCCTCTCCATGTCAACCTCTAAGGGAGCAAGAAAAAAAAGCTGCTACATGGCAACGGTTTGACTTTGATTTGTTTTATTTTCGCTCTTCACATTGCTCTTTATGCTACTTGTTACTTGGGAATTTGTGTGGGGTTTCGGTTTGCATGTTGGATTGTGAGTTCTAAGTGCCTGCAGTGACAGGTTTTCACTGCCTGTGACAGTGCTGCACGTACCAAGCTGTTCTGGGACGCTTTTGTTTTGGATTTAATAAGCGTAGCACTATGAAATCCGGCTCTATAGTTCCTTGTCACCACATTTCGGAGATCAATAGGTTGTCTGTAACGCGCAGATATCTAGCTAAAAGCTTTCTATCCTCAAAGAAGGCCTTGTGTGCCTGCCAGTCCCGTGAAGTCTGGGAGATGGCGGGAAGGCAGCAGGTTTTCTTAGCTCAGCACTGAATTGGATGATTGCAGTCTAGTTTGCATGCTGGCACGTGCCCAGCGAGAATCAGAGACAGCAGCAGCAGGTTCACTCGACGAGGGCAGTCAGCTAGACTTACGCTGGCAGACATCACAACATTGCAGAAAGAACAGCAAAACAGGAAAATATTTTTGTGTATATATGTGCATGTTATTTATATTCCTGAAAACATGGGATGCTTCACACTTTGGTTCTTGTATAAGACCTATATCTGATTCCACACAAGCAATTTATGTTACTTCACGGCTTGTTCAGTTTTACTCCATCTGCTTTTTAGTAGATTTTGTGTCTCCGAGGGAATCTGTATTTTTTGGAAGGGAATGTTTGGAAAATGAAGACAGTTAGATTGAATTAACTCACAGATTCTCAACACTTTTCACAAGACCAGAATGGATTTGCATGTCCCTGAATTGTGTTAAAAGCGCTTGAACAAGCATATAAATAGTTCAGCATGTGCAGCACGGTATCCTCCGTAAGAGCAGACTGAAGCAAACCGTTCTGCTGATGATCAAGTCTGTCAAGTGACTCAGAACAATCTGCTCAGATACGCTCTCGCTATGAGAGGTGAGTGCGACAGGATAGTCTTTAACAGAAGCACCTTCTGGGAGCGAAAGGACGGATTAAAATATGTGGCAGCACCTGTAAGAAATAGCAACACATACTGTAATGTACCATGACTTCACATCACCAGGCTGTCCTTGTTTATTCATTAGCTGAAGTTTGCCTGCAGATGAGGGGGTGTGAAAATAAGCCTTTACCTGCCACGCAGTCAAAAAATTCTCAAGATAATACATTTATTTTTTTAAAACGCAGACTGTAAAAGTCTGCAAATTCACCAAGTATTAACCATTTGTTTGATCTGCAAAGCCAAAAGGACAGCAAAATTCCTGACTGGTTTTATTGCCAGACCAGATCAAGCCAGTTAAATAATGGTGCAAGCATCTTGGCATACTAACTTGACTAAAATACATCTTTCCTTTCGAACAATCAAGCTCTTAATGTATTCACATAGCTTTTCACATGATGAAGTTTTTGTAATATTTTAGATTTGGTTCCAGTACAGGCTGATTTCATGTAGGATTTATGGTGTGTATTTTCTAGCCGGTAGTCACAGCTGAGCTCTATCAGGTGCAGTTAGACTCTTAAATCCTCGGCCGCTGTTGACTGTTCGGTCTCTCTGTAGTCTTGTTTATTTACAGACCGTGCTCTGTGAGTTACACTAGTTTTAAGTTCAGTGTCAGTATGTGTCCAGGGCCACTCTGTGATAAATCCACATCGGCCCCTGAGCCCATACACTAACAGCCAGCACAAAGGTCACACATAAGCTAGTGAAATACGGAAGCGGTAAGCCACATGGAGACCTTGGGTGGATGGGGCGGTGAGCCAGCATTCAAGTGATTCTGTCTGGTTGCTAATGCTGCATCGAGGCTACGCAATTGGATTGTGGGGGATGGCGACTAATCAATTCGATTCACTGTGAGCCTCCAGTGGAGCGGCCACATTACGAGCCCTGCCTGCCTCATGACGCGACTGGCCGAGCCCACTATTGACACCACAGAAAGGAAAGCGGATATGGCTGCGTGTGTGTCGGCGGGCCCTCTCAGGTTTGTACAGGAGAGTTTTAGATGAACAGATAGTGTGACAGATTGGGTGTCTTGATCTGTTAATGCATCCATGTAGTGCAGGTCCTGCGTACAGTGGAGAGGCAGCTACATTTCAGAGTCTTTAAATCCAGTGTGTCATTGTGAATGCTCCAGTGCTCTGCAGGGACTGTGTTCAACAGTGAGGCATTGGAAATGTTTTGAAAGTGATTTGCATATGTGTGCTGTATCCTGGCTGGTGCCTGGCGTCACATTGCACCTCCTGCCGCGCACATAGGTGATGCCACGCTGACTGTGGAGGTAATTACTCCTGACATGCGACTAAATGTGGAAAGCAGCGGTTCGTCCTTGTTCCACCCAGAAACCAGGGCTCACGTGGTGGCCTGAGTGCTCTGTATTAATCATCATCCACCTGCCAAAAATGTCCTATCAGAAATGCAGGATAGAGATTAGCAGTTAGTCCTCAAAGCTCCAAGTGTCCTTCAGGCTTGCATTAGCTGTTTGAAAGACTTTATTTTGAAGTGCTCTGTGCAGCTTCTTACGGCATGATTAAAAAAATTGATTTTCATGTTTTTTTGATAAAATATTCTCCCAAGAATCAGAAGTACAGTTTTGAATCTAATTTAAATGGAAGTCAGTGTTCCTACCCTTATCGCTTTTCCTCCCCACCCTCTGCTGTCTCCCTCTTGTCCTTGCTCAGAACGCTGTGAACTTTGTGGATGACAGCTTCCCCCCGGGACCTCGCTCTGTGGGCTTCCCCGAGGGCGACAGCGTCCAGCAGCGAATCAAAAAGTGGCTCCGTCCCCACGAGATCAACTGCAGCAACTTTAAAGACCGAGGCGTCAAGTGGTCCGTCTTCCGCACGCCACGGCCCTCTGACATCCTGCAAGGCCTGCTCGGGAACTGTTGGTGAGCTGTCAGAACCTCACACAAGGACACACAGGACACTCATCCGTCTGGATAACACAGAACAAAGTAGAGGCAGACCACTCATAATAGAGGACTTTAAAAAATGGCATGAAAACAAGGCGGTTACCCCTGATTAATGCTGTGACCCAGAAGAAGCAAGAATAGACAAAAATCCCCCAAGTGAAAGGACATTTTTCATTCTGATCAGTCTGTGAAGGTTCAGACAACACATAACATTTCATGTCTGGGTGATTGTTGTCTGGGTCTGCTTTAGATGAGCCCTGCAGCCTGAATCTAGCAATAAGACAGAGATAGAGACTGTAAGGGAGGAGCAGTGAAACAGTAAGTAAAAAGCGAGAAAGGCAGGGGGGAAAAAAAAGGAGGCATTAAAAGATAGAAGGAGCAGAGTGTAGTTGGGCAGATGCGCAGATACACCTGACAGGGAGATTATTCATGGGAATGTAAGTCTGGAAACATGCTTTATCTCTCTGTCCTTGTTCCTTGTCTCCTTTGGGGTGTGTGCTTATATGTGTGTTGCCATTTACTATCTATCTTCCCCTCACACACACATGCACACACACACACACACA
>JAPZDX010000014.1:12765792-12782786 GCA_029783625.1 Naso annulatus | reverse complement strand
TTGGCAGCAACATGTTCCATATCACAGAAACAGATTTGGGAATACATGCACAAAGCTCAATTTTAAGAGTAATTATACATCACGCATCAAAATGTATATAAAGTCACTAACTGAACAATACAATACCCAACAGATTCATTTATCAATATTACTTTTCTAATTGACAGACAAGTGATTTAAGGATTGTTTTTTTTTACCTTGACATGTCTCGCACACCTCCATAAAACCGCTGATAAGACATGTCACAGCAGCATCGGGTGACTCTTCTGAGGAAGACTGCAGGATGACAGCAGCCGAAACTCAAAAAGGTAAAAAAAAAACCTTAAATCACTTGTCTGTCAATAAGATTAGTGCTAATAAGTTTCAGAAGGGCCATTATGAGCCTTTTGGATTAACAGATTAATGTTGAAAGTCTTAGTTTCAAAACACAAGTGTAAACTACAAAAGAAAACAACCCCAAACCCTTGTTGCTTGAAAAGGTTTTGCTCTTCTTGTTGTGATTTGGCCATTTTTGCCCTTTTTGTGTTCCACCTTTAGTCTGATCTTAAACCTGTTTGACATAATTCCACTTTTGTGTGTAAGTCAGGTTTTTCTAATTACTCAGTTAAGTCTGGTGTGTTGAACGTGATTAAAATGAAGCCACACTGTATGAACTGTGTGCAGCCACAGTGCTGTTCCTGCTCCAATAGAAACTGTGCACGCTGTACTACAGGGGCTCTACTGTGGAAAACATGATCATGTGACTCAGGGCAGCAATGGCACCACTCACCAACTTTAAACCAGCTTTTACAAACATCATTGAACAAGAAAACCTAGAATTAGCTAGAAAACTCCACCCACAAACATCCATTTTTGTTTTATGTTACCAAAAAAGTAAGAGCTTTGATACATCTTTTCGTTCAAGTTGCAGTTAAAGTTTGGAGGTTTTAAACAGTTTACGAACGTTTAAAGTTGCAGATATTGAGCAGTGTAAAAATGAGGTACAGTGTGAAAAGAATGAGATTTACATAGGTCATAAAGCAAACAATAAACTCTATGGCCCAGATGCAGTAGTTGGGCGGACAATCGTTTGGACGAGGGTTGTTTCGGAACATAAAAATGGGCCACACGATCGCAGCAAATACATACAGCAGCACAGAGATCACCAGGAATATAAACACAAACCTATCCAGGTTAAAGGGCAAACACTTCTTCAGTTTCTTGAGGATGTTGGTGGCTATGATCAAAGGCAGGATGGGAAAAGGAATGATGTATGCTATGACACACAGGATCAGCATCCACTTGTCTCTGTAGCCAGTCAGTGATATAAAAATGATGCAACTCACAAAGGCCTCCATGACCTTCCAGAATCCAGGCAGAGCAGCCAGGTAGGTCGCTTTCGTCTTGTCCAGGCATTTGTCCTTCAACACTTCAAGTGCGTAGACTATGCCAACCAAGAAAGCAAATATAGACACTAACAGGCCGTACAGGCATTTCAGGCAGGCGTAGAAGTTGGCGTAGATGATGGCGACGGAGACGGTCATGAGCGTGGAGGACATGGCCATCCCCGTGGTGAAGTCATACCAGTCCATGCAGAACAAATTGAGCGGGATGTGGAGCATGAACATCTCAACCATGGTGATTAAGAGGGTCATGAGGGGGCAGAAGAACCAGGTGAACATGGCGTAGATCCAGTAGGTATGGTTGCTCCCTCCTCTGAAGAAGCCCAGGACGAAGGTGATCAGAGACAGGACGATCTGAGCCATGTGCAGCCCGCCTCGGCCAGTTAACAGGGAGGACGGAGTAAACTTGGCCTGGGAAATTTTGTCCTTCACATCACCAAATACCCCCATCTTTAAATACACTGAAGAGCAGCGAAATCCTCTCTTTCTTTCGTATGGCCCTCCTAACAGCCGCTGGAAACTGTTTGATGTGTGTTGCTTCACTGACTTCCAGCTCTCTTTCCCATGCAGTCATTTACTGCCCTTCAGGTTTGCATAATATGAATAAAATAGACTGTACCTGGTGATAGCGGCAGATATGAAACAACATGAACGCTTTATTCATGAGAGCATGACTGTGTGTGTGAAGCCTCTATTCTAACAGGGGACCCATAGTAGAAAGACAGTCATAAATAATCAGTTTCTTAATCATTTGTGCCCAAAAGCACACTGGTATTGAAACAAAGAGGACGATTTTTGTGTGATCCCTGACTGTTGTCAAACAGACACTCCACTTATCCTGATCTCGGCTCTTTTTTGACATCTGAGTTGCATCAGCAATTCTCCTGGATGTGACATGTATACAAAATGTGAGTCGTGTCTCTGAGGCTTTTTGCCCATTGTTCCCTGCTATCAAAGCCATTTCACAAACACAGAAACTATGGTATGTTGGTAAACAGTGCTGATACAATATGTGGCTTATTTTTGAATCTAAGCAGCATTAATAACAGCTCAGTCTTATCACATTATTTATTTTGGCTGTGTAGGTCAGACACTTCATAGTTCAGGTATTTTGTCCTCCTCCAGTTAGATAACTGCTGCCTGGTTCGCTCTTAGGGAGGGTGTCACTAAGGTGTAGTTCTTGACTAAATTCACTCTCTTGAGGAACAAAGGTCATCAAGTTGTACATTAAAATAGTCATTGAGTTGAGATTTATAGGTTAAAATGATCTGCTTTTGAAGTTATGATTTTTTGTTCCTGCACATCATTACAATGACAACATCTAGTGGTGCTATTAAGAATAGCTTCCACTTGAACCTGTGCGTAAAATAAGCAGGTTGCATTGGAATAAGATGCTGTTTGATACATCCACATTGTTTGCACTTTGTTAACTTGAAGATTGTCTCAGGTTTATAACTGACACTGAAATCCCATAGTCAGACCCATAGTAAGACCCCATCAGTTATAGAAATTGTTTGAGCTCGAGAATGGCCCGGTAGCTTGCAACCTTCTGCCATTTAGGCTGCATAATTTTTTAAGATTTTTAACTGAAATATCCAGATAAGATCGGGACAGCAAATTTTATCAGATGTCAGGGTGCGTACCCCCCCCGCTATAATGGAGGCAGTTTTAAGGTAAAAATAAAACCTGATATATTTTTTTTATTTTTACCTTTTCTCATTAAATTACAGTGCAAGTGTACATGCTGAATAAAAAAGAAAAAAAAACTATCACAGTTCAGTGTGTTCAGCTTTCTGTGATACTGTTTGGCTCATATTTGAAGGTGTGCAGTTTATCAGACAGCAAGGCACTGAGACCCTCACACACTGACGCAATGACTCAAAAAACAACAGGTGTCCTTACGAACCAATCCCTTCACAGAATTAAACCTTTTCCAATAAAACCAACATCTGGTTTGGGTTTGACTTCCAGCTAAACTTCACAGGTGAGTCAATGGTTTCAGTATCACCAAGTCTGGGCTGTATATTGTTAAAAACAACTTTTAAAATTTGAAAACTTTGGCTTTTTTTTAATTGAGTGAGGTGTCTTGAGTATGTCACAGAATTCGGCAGTAAAAAAAATAGGATGGCTCTGGAACTGGTACTCAAACTCAGGTACTGTGTTAGAATGGTTTTAAATAAGAGCCAGACCTGATGCTGCTCTATGTTTTTCTACTTTTTACCATCGTGATGATTGTACTTTATACTGTATAGCTCCCATTTTACTGACTGCTCGATCAGTCAATGAGATAAGAATTGTAAGTCCCACGACGGGGAAACTTCAACTATCTCATAGTATTAAGTTGCAACTACAGAAGGTATGTGTCTGATGAAAAATGGGTCCAGTATGTATTTTGGTGACGATGAGGTAAAAGAATTGGTCATAATCTGTGATCATGCTCATTTCTCCCTTAAGAATGAACGGACTCAAGACTGCTTCTTGTCTCCAAAATGGGCGGGACATTGCAAAACCCATGTTACACTGATACAAGAAATGAACGGTAAGGAGAGGTCTTGCTTTCTATTAACCGTCTGATTTCGGTATCACAACCCCATCAGAACGTTTTGACTCGCCTGGCTTCACTGTGGTGGGATGAGAGCACTGATGCATCCACTGTGCCACTGCCCAACACTGAAGAGTTTGGGTTCATGTTTCAAATCGTTTAAATTCTGTTTTATATGTAAATTTTCCTGTATTCCTTACAATATGTTTGCTTCACAGAGCCAGTTACCACAGTAACTGACCCTAAGTCTAAATTGCCTCTCTCTCTAGAATACACCATCACACAATATGTGTTCATGTGGCTCTCACATTCTGCTGAGCAGACCTGTGTTACTAAAGTTCTGTTCTTAACAAAATGGAGGAACAGGAAATTTTAGAAGATGCTGTAAAAGACTTCTGACACCCAATCAATGACTGACCTCGAGCAAGAGTTCATCTCTGGTTTTGATGGGGGCTGACTGGCTGAAACCCTCGTCATCGTCATCATCCGCAAACACAAAGGCAGAGGGAGAAGACGAGGAGGACGAGGAGGATGAGGAAGAGGAGGATGAGCTGTCACTGAGAGCAGGTGAGAAAAAGAATTAGAGCCAGTCTTTTCCCTGCATTACATACAAAAGAACCCAGCATATTAAATCACAGATACAACTATTACATTACATTCCGTTTGTCAAATTCTCTTTGAGTAAATAACGTTACCTGTCTGAATCCTCTGAATCATCGTCATCACAGTCCTCTGTCTTAATCCCACCGTCAAACACAAGCATTGATGCTAATGAGTCTGCGTGAGTCTCTGCTGTTTCCTCGGGATGCGTTGGATTATTTGATGACGAGTTTACGATGACGTTATCTGGTTGTGACGTCATGTTGAGCTCCATCTCCTCTTCCTTCACCGTGTGCGATGCTATCGCCTGTCCATTCATCTCTGCTAGTTCTTCATCCATCTAAATTGTATACACGTCTTAAAAGGCTTTGCACACGCGTCCAGTTTTATACATTCGTTGCAAAGCTGACGCGTATCAGCACTAAAATTTACTTCGGTTTCAAATGACAAGTACCAAAAAAAAGCGTCAGGAAAGTAAATTAACAGTACGGACAAACTTACATAAAAACAATTACGATGTGAAACTCGTTTACTTCCACGCCAGCGTCAGTAGGCTAACCTGCTAACAAGCTAACAAGCGCTAACAGTGCTGATTTAAAGTTACAAATCGGCGTCAACAACCGGCAGCTGGCAGGATTAATTTCCAATGAATTCACTAAACATTTCGACACAGTGTCTACTTTAAAAATAATAACAATAATAATAATAATAACTTACCTATTTATCACCTATTATTTAGCTGCTGAATGTTTGCTGTGAAGAACCTCATGGAATAGCAGCTAGTAAGAGCAGCCCAATGAACGGAAGTACTTCCGTTCATAACCTTTACAATAAAAACTTTGACTGTCGTATTCAAAGATCACTGCCGAACTTTTTTTTTTTTTTTTTAAATTACAATGTACACAAATAAAAAAATTCACATAATTTTATTAGGTCACCTTCATAGCACACTCCTATTTGATAACGCATTAGAAAGTATGGGCTTCATTAAATAAAATACCCAAATTTTCTAAAATATAAAAATAACATCACAGTGTAAATAAATGAGGGTACATTAGAGAATGATAAATAAACCCAAAAATCTTAATTGAAATCCACATAATATACCGCACTAAATACTTTTTAGAGGTCTATCCCCTACCAATATTATCCTACATTTTATTTTGAAGGAAAAACTACAATCCTCCGGTTGTAATTGTTTCTCTTTGTAAACTTGACGCAGCTGAACCCCCATAAGTCCGCTCCGCAACACGTGGGTCCTGTGTTTTTTCCGGGTGCGCGCAAGACCGTTGCGCAGAATAACGTGCCAAAGCGGAAAAAACGAGCGAACAACACTGAGAGAGCTCGGAGCTACTGCCATGTATGTATTAAAAGAACAAAGCAAAGGCAAAGCAAGTTTGTTTATATAGCACATTTCAGCAACAAGACAACTCCAAGTTGTTCACATCAAACATACAAGTGCAAAATAAACGCACAACAAAACAACATTTAAACACACGATAATAAAACAAATCATCAAAAACCAAGAGAAAAGGATATAAAAACAGCTGAAACAGAATAAAATAAATAAATTAAATCTTGTCACATGTTGACTGAAATGCTGATCACAATATTTAACGACATGACTTAGTTGGATGGTATTAATGAGTTGGAACCGTTTTACATTTTTTCAAATTAAGCAATGCCACATTTTAATGAAAATCTCTTAAAATATGTTTCTACATTTATTTAACATGGTGATTATTTATGGTTTATTAAAAGATTTTGCATTTGCTGAGTAGCAAAGAAGCTTGTTTTAACTCTCACATAACAGTTAACTGCCTGCATGAGAAAAGGAGATTTGATATAGACCTTCCAAAAAATGTATCTATTTCTATTTCTATTTAATTCCAACATAAAAATGTTACTGGGACCCGAAATGATTCATTGTTGGAGTGAAGTTAAAGTAAATGTTTAAAGGTCCGATGTGTGGAATTTAAAAGAATCTAGCAGTGAAGTTGCAGATTGCACTAAACTGAAAATCTTTGATCACTCTCCCCTAAAACTTTGTGTACTTTTTCATATACTGTAAATTACTGACACATTAGAAAAAAGTTCAGTATGAGTATTGGCATATACTGTACTTTAAATTAGGTACAAGGATACAGGCAGAATTTTACATGATCAAACATGGCCAGTAGGAGGCAGTACAACCCTCTTTAATAATTCTTGACCATTGCCAAAATGGGTCCGAGTTCATGTGAAGTCAAAAGGGTTGAAAACTTTTCATAATTACAACCAGTTGATTTGAACCAATGCTTTGTGATATTTGACATCAAAATAGTCTTTTAATTGCTTTCACTCAGAAAACATGGAGCTTGATTTTAGGTTATCCTTTATTAAAATAATTGACATTATTAATGTTTGCATAATTTTCCCATTATGTATAATTAGTATTCTTCCTTAAATTTATGTCACCAGTGGCAC
Source organism: Naso annulatus (assembly GCA_029783625.1). Classification (NCBI taxonomy): domain Eukaryota; kingdom Metazoa; phylum Chordata; class Actinopteri; order Acanthuriformes; family Acanthuridae; genus Naso; species Naso annulatus. Next base: position 12,775,796 of record JAPZDX010000014.1, on the reverse strand, counting down.
CCATTTTAATAGCCTTCAGACTATAAAAACCATAATTCATTCTTCAAGTCAGTGTTAATCTGTTCACAGCTGAAGGAAGATGGTGAGAGAAAATTAAGTTAAGTGTTCGGGTGGATTTCTAGTTGAGCAAATGTCAGGATCCAAGAAATGTCCTTAAACTTTTTTTTTTTTTTTATGTTTTTTACTTTAGAACAGCCAAAGTGTAGCCAACTGCTGTTACAGCTTTCAAAATGTCCTTTCGTGACCTTTCCTGGCTGTTGCCTGTGAAAACCTCTGTAAAATGCTCAAAATCTGCAAGGAAATGACATTTCTAATCATAATCTTTTTCTTTTTATTTCAGCTTTTTTTATCGTATATACATATATAAAAGTCTCCTTTGCAAGTGAGTTCTGACAGTTTTTTTGGAATACAATTTTACTTTTTTTAATCTGGCAGCAAGGTTGAATGAATATTTCATAAAATCAGCTGATACTGGCTCCTGAATGGCCATATTGTTACTGAACAATCAAGTTTCACCAGCTTACTGCCAATGTTTCAGTTCAAAGTCAGTTCACACATCAAACAAAACTTCTCAAGCGCCACAAAGAGAGGCCACTTATGTGCCAATGAGTGTTGCTTTTGAATACAATAGGACCTACAGTAAATGCCCCCAGTCACCAGTACTACGTCACCATTGAGAGATTTTGTAAGCAAACCCCAACGGGATTCATATGCACCAAAAGGGCTGAGAAATATGCTATTGTTGTTGCTGTGATGACTCATCTCAGCAAAATGCTTTGGGGGAACTGTGCTGGTATGTGTGTTCATGTTAATGGGAAGTGGAACACTAATACATTTCATTGAAATACTGCCCCCGTATCCTATGATATTTCCTAAGATTACATTGTATGAGTCAACCCTCGACATCTGATTCCCATTGTTCCGCAGGATAGAATAGAAGCAGACAACACAGCTGAGAAATCTCTAACATACACACTCAAATAAACCCTTTGTACTACTGCATAGGAAACAATTCTGCTCATTCATCCCGCCAACTCAAGGGGCTGAGGAAAATATTTCATTTACTAACTCATATTTCTAACACTGAGGTGTCACTGATGATTAAGGGTGTTACAGCTGTTAAATTCATCCCACCTGTTTCTTCCTCTAGGTTTACTAGCTATCAACACTGGAAAACAAAGCAAACATGTAAAACAATAATAGGACAGAATGCAGCCATTCAAGGTTACTTTCATATCGCCATCAGAATGTAAGTGTTGGATTTCATAGTTAAGTATTAAAAACACATGAGGTGATTCAGTTCCTACAATTACTGAAGCTGTTTTAAACATATAATTATTGTTTATAAAAATGTCCACGATGTTAATCCATTAGGTTTAACTACATAATGGCACTCTCACATTTCAGCTTTCTAAACTATCAAATCTTCTCAGCCTGAATCAGTGTGGCTGCATTCGAGCAACACAGCTCTGCTGATGCTATAAATCAGTAGTACTCAACCTTGCCTAATCGGGAGCCACTTTGACAAAAAGATATTTTTACAAGAGCCACAGTTCAAAAGCGTCCCATTTCTCCCTGAAAGCAATAGCAATTTGAGAAAAAGGATCGTAGTACTATGTTACTAAGGAATTAAAAGCATACAATATAGTGCAGTAACTGTAATTTATTGTTATCACTACAACCACAAACATGTCTATGAATATTCTCATTCATCCAGGTCATTGTACTCTCTGGGCAAATTGAATCGTAGGCAACTGGACTTGTATTTGTCTCGGAAAGGACAAATACAAGTGCAGTTGCCTACGATTCAATTTGCCCAGAGAGTACAACCGCAAATGTCACTACTGGCAGTGTTTCAACAGTTTCAGTAAAACAATCATCAGGCCTACTAAATGATTTCCAAATGCTGTTCACAAATTCCATAACAGTGTAAGATACAGCACACTGCTGACCATCACAGTGCGCAACAGCACACAGCAGTTAACAGCAGGTAACGCTGTACTTACTTTACTCAGTGCGATTTCTGACAATCCCTCTGCCACACAAGGGATTTGTAGTTGGCCAATCCAAAGGGCCTCTGTTGTGTGCCACAGATTCAATATGTTTCGGCTGCAATGTTTTATTTTTGAGAGTGCAGAGAAGGCTGCTTCACACTGGTATGTCGACGGAAACATTGAGATGATGCCTCTTGCCAGTCTTGAGATGTTTGGAAGATGTCCCACCAGTTTCCAAAAGTCCACGACATCTTTAATCCGAAACTCACGCTGAAGTTCAGCCAAGCCTTTTAACTCCACAAACTCCATTTGAAGCTGCACAAATCCAAGCTGGTCGCTTATTTTCTTCATTTCATCAGGATTGGGTTTTTCACAAGTAGAAAAACATTGCCTTGGTCCTTGAAGTCATGAAATCCTGATTTGTAGTTTTGCTTGAGCTCAGTTAGTACATGACAGGGTTGTGATTGACAGAATGAGGCATCCACATGCATCGCCAACACTTTCTGCACAGTGGGGAAGAAATGGTAATCAGAACTGCAGAGACTTTCCTTGAGTACATCCAACTTGTCAGAAAATCATCTGACAGCCGTGTAGAGCTCATACAAGGTCTTGTTTCTTCCCTGCATCTTGAGATCGAGTTTGTTCAAGTCATATGTAATGTCACACAGGAAAACAACAGAAAGCACCCACTCTGTGTCATCCAAAAAGGAAAATCTGGAAGTCTCTCCTTGGCAGTGTGACATTATCACAAAGCAGACAGATGCATTTTCCTGCACCGCTGGACACAAAGAAAAATTCTGGTCGTTCAGACGGTTGAGGAGTGGGTGATAATAGTTTGATGACACTTCAGAGAGAGAGTGAAATGTTGGTGAATTCTGCTGACAGTGTTTTTTAAGAGATTTTTTAGATTTTTATTTTTTTAAGTGGGACTTAAAAGAGCCACAACCAGCCATATAAGAGCCGCTTGCGGCTCGCAAACCATGGGTTGAGTATTGCAGCTATAAATGATTACAGTCTGACAGGAGCTTTTGACACTGAGTGACCTTTAAGTCACATACTTCCTAATAATTTTGCTGGCAGGTCTGTTTCCATAATACATCATTAATTATGAAGCAACTTACATGTAGTCACATAAAAACATGGCCTGTATAGACAAATGTATTACACTGTCCATCCAGTCAAGCCCTGCTCTGCCAGAAAAGAATGGAAACGAGAACTTGACAGCTATAAGATTTCAATAAAATGGGTGATTACTTTAATGGTAAGTTTAAATGTAAAGAGTGATTGTCTTTATTAATTATCAAACGTAATTTTCATGACAGTTGTGTGGTCTGAGATGTAGTTACTACACTGGCAGAAATGAGGAATTAAGAATAAAAATAAATAAACTACACAATTACAAAATAGATTAGATTCAGCTTTCTTATTTTTGCACTGTTTACACTCTAATCAGACGTGCAAAAAGCAGTACAGAGGAAAGTAAAGTGCATATAGAGAGGTAGAAATGACAGAAACATAAATCAACATTAAGATAAATACAGTATCAACAGTATTTATGACATGGACAGAGGGAAATGAATACACTTAAGTTACATGCAATGTGCAGCTCAGTCTGCATAATTCTCACTTATCTGACCTCTAAGCCAAAAGATTTACCATCAGCTTTAGTAAAAATGCTTGTGAGTCTGTGACTTCTTAAACACTACATTTGGCACCAACCTTGTGCTTTTTGCAATTTTTGTTTTACGCTCATTTAAACCCAAACTAAAACACAGTCACATATTCAAAGTGAAAATCTCCAGTTGTCATGTGCCTTGGTCGCCTCGGCAGATGACACTATGATTTCAAAAGGTATATCAGAGTGAACTGAGACAGAAAGACGAACAGTACACTCAGGGCACACAAGTGTTTCAAAATGAAAGTGAATTTAGGTCATTTATTTATTTTGATTGTTTTGCGCCACAAGTAAAATAGTGTGATTTGTCTTAGACTTCCTTGGCCAGGCAGAACGATTATGCAGGATGAAACATATATGACCTATTAACTGACAGACGTTGTCACAGCCTGTAGCCAGTCTGCCATCATAAAAAAAAATCTGGTCCAAACACACGTGGTTCTGCCACTCCTCTACTTTCAAACAGTTAACACCCCATCACCTTTATCCCCAATAAACAGTAAATTTGTAATTTTGTCCCTATTCTGACCGAAACATAATGTTCAAAACATGGAAGAGGACTGAAGCAGCCATATGCTTTGTTATGCTGTCATGATAAAATATAATCCTGATAAGTGCTCCAACAAAAACAAAACAAAACAAAATAAAATACGAAATTGGCTGAAGAAATGAGATTATGAGCTCAATTTCAACCTTATAAATGATTTGATGACGCAATTCACCTTTTGCTAAGCCTCGCCCCCTTGTTGCAACGTCGGACAAGCTTTCAGAGCTTGCATGGAGCTCACAGTTACTAACTGCACTCCCTGAAGAAATATTAATTCATTTTTGGAAAAATGAAAGCAAATCTAAGACAGAAGGTCTGCAATAAACCTTTGAATGTCATATACAGGATGTCAAAGTGACTCAACAATGAAAACAGGTTAGAGTTATAAATATGAAGATACATGCTAAAGATCACAGTGCAGTGGTTTAAACTTGTATATCACTTCATTCATAAAACAAACAAGGACCCTTGTAACGATTTAGGACCTGTTTAGGACAAGCAGAGGACACGTTTCTTTGTATATTAACATTAAAAGTAAAGTTGGGCTTTTTGGTCGGGTTCGAGTTCAGGTTACCAGCGTTGCAAACTGTTGAGAGCTGCTATTTCCACACTGCAGCCATAGACTTTAGCCTAGCTTACTAAGCTTGCTGGCTCTCTTAATTGCTATAAGTAACTCAAATTAAGCAGCTAATATCCACTAATAACAACGTAACATGGCTTTAGTGTTTATGGAGGGGTTACCCAAGCAGATGTAAGGTTAGCTGTGCTTTTTAAACCGTGAGGGGTTCAACGGGGAGTGAGGATACCCAAACAGTTTTGCCCAGAGCACAGCATTACACTTCTCAGCTTGTGATTTTGAAAAGGTAAAGAATGTAAATCTCCTTCTAATCTCCCTGAATAACGAGCATCACTTTTAAAAGTACCCCAGACACAACGTTAAACCACAACAAACTCAAAATTCACAGAACTAGCCTGAAAATGAGATTCAACTGAGCACAGTTGTGTAGTTGCCGGACCGTTGGGCAGAGCAGGCAGATGCTACACTCTGATTGGACTGAGGGTGGAGCTTTGTGAAAGGTCAATTATGCATTAATGCGTAATAGTCTTACTCTAGCAAGCTTACATCGGACATGTCTGTGTTTCCTAATCGCTGCCATTTTAAACAAAGCTCGTGATTCCAGCCGTAAGTAGCTTTCTGCTCTGCAAACATACACTTTCAGTGTGTTTCTAATAGAATTGTGCAAAGGGTGGACTGAGTCATGCAGGAGGTCATTCATAGAACAGGTAATAATCTGCTTTAAAAAAACAAACAAAAAAAAAACCTGTGCAGATCAGGGTTCACTTCACTACATAAGTGCTGCAACCTATGGCACCAGGCCAGAGGTCAACAAGTCAGGATCAGGTCAGACAATATTTGACCACAACTACAGGAGTTTCACTATGTACAAGGTAAATCATACTGTACTATACTTTGCTGTAATCCACTTGTGATTTGCTACACTTAATGACTGTTTGTCTGTATAATTATCAGGATTAGAACAAAGACACAATTTAATTACATTGCCTATTAAGCCATGAAGGAGAACAAAAATCACAGTCATCAAAAGCCCGACGCTCTGCTTCTAAAAGGTGTGGGATATGAAGCCGCATGGAGGACGGCACAAAACTGCCTCGCATACGTTACATTCTAGAGACATGCCCTGTGTAATTTAGGCATAAATGTAACATGAACATTTCGGGACTGAAGGACATTAAATGGGCCATCTATATATAAAGTCAGTGACATTTCACATTTTAGTTCTTTCTTATGTAACTCTTTCACATTTACATCATTGTGGCATTCACCCTCTAATGGTGCAACCTTTTTGAAATAATTTCATCTGAGCGCAAGACGTTGCAGAGACTTTTCAGTTTTACTGTTACATTCATACTTTCATGTGTTTTCCTGTTTAGAGCATTTCTGGAGATCACACACATGTCAAATCCCTTTTACCACCGTCTTCTATTCCCGTGTTGATCAGTCACTGGAGGAAGTTTATCTGAAGGAGCTGCATGTCTCCATGTTTGCCAAATACACAAACAAAACACACACACACTCACACACACACAAACACACACACATTTAGCCTTGAAAAACACTTGCCAGTTTTTTGCCATGAAAAAGAATTCTGAACACACAGGCTGACACAAAATAAGAACATTAGTTGCAAATACACCAAGGCACTCTGAGTAAAATTTTTTTTAAAAAGAAGAAAAAAAAGGATCACTGGGTTTATCATAAAGTTTCAGTGTAAACAGAGGAGCATATTGTGTTACATTTTTGACTCTGAGAAAACACACGGCTCCTTATAACATGTGACCGAGCCAAAGTGAAGCAATTATTTTCATATCAGCTCAAATTCCACAGACGTCTGTGATTGCACGACCAGAGGCATAGCATTCCAATTAGGGAACACATACAAACACTGATGCACAGAGGGACGAACACATACACACACACACACAGAAGGGAGAGAGAATTTAGTTCTCAGTGCACAACCTTGACCTGCTGTTTGTAGGGGGTCTGAACTAGTAGTCTGTGGATGTGCTGTGTTGTGTGTGTGTGTGTGTGTGTGTGTGTGTGTGTGTGTGTGCACAATTAATTGCCTAACCGAGAGGTCAGTTTTGAGCCAAGGATTTGTTGTTTATGTAACCACAAGCTGGAGAGATGCAGGAAAAGAGAACATTCCTACAACAGAAAACTCGCTATGCTTATTCACCTTCATCGGTCATAACTGCCTGCCAAATTATACATACAAGTCAATAGGAAGTCATGAAAAAGAATGTTCCAAATAGACACTTTCTTTTCTTTTCCTAAAATGAGTCGAGCTTTGAAAAAAAAAGATCCTTCATTACCCATAATACAATAGATAACAATGTTATTTTGTGTCCCTGCTGACAGAATCAAAGTTTTTTTCTGAGACTTGACATTGCTCATAGAACTTGACATTGTAAGATAATGCATTTTATTGTAGGGGATGGGATAAAGATAATGTGTCTGATGCTGATCGAAGAATTTATCCAGAAACTGACTCTGAAATTTTACAAATGTGGGTGCACCTTAAACCGTCACATCATGCCTTAAAACCACAAAATTTATTTTTTTCAGTATCAAAAGTAATCCAAGTGATTGTTGTTACACCTTGTTGTGAATACTGGCACCTACAGAAGCTGTTGATGTGTTGCAAAACACTGTCTTTACCTATACTGATAGCATTCACGCAACGACACAGGTTCACCTTCAAAAGCTGCTCAGTTCAGTTAAGGTCCGATCTGCTGTAAAATCAATGCCATGAGCTTTTTATTCAAAGTCTTAAAAATGAGCAACACATTGTAGCACAGTGCAGGACACAATCACTCCCACCCAGATCCAAACACACATTAGCCATCAGTTAGGTCATTGACTTGTTTCCCTTGGTCCAGTCTAATTAATGGTGCCTAAGTGTCAGCCAGCTAACAAAGGAGGCTTATCTCTCCACTTACATGCTTTCCCTCCAACCGCTTTGTGTGTGTGTGTGTGTGTGTGTGTGTGTGTGTGTGTGTAAGAGAGAGAGAGTGAGAGAGAGAGAGAGAGAGAGAGAGAGAGAACAACAATTTACTCATTTCCTTTTTCCTCTTCCCCTTTGGAAAGCAAGTAATATGTAAGTTGGGATTTATACATGAGAAATTATTTCACATACTTTTTAAGGATTTTAATGAACTTCGTGACTGTTTCTGCATGTTGTCTTTCGGATGTGGTAAATATTATTTTTTTTAAAAAACCCACACAAATCATGTCTGCAGCAAATTTGCCCTCTTCACTAGAAATGTATTCTTGTGTTTGTATAGAGAAGTCAGATAATGACAGAGAGATAGTCAAAGAATGTGGACCACTGGTTGCATTGTATGATAAATACTTCTGGTTTTGAAACCAGAGGCAGGAGAATAACTAAGACTCTTGCGAATGAAGGTTAGCATAAGATATACTTTGGTGATGAGGAGAAAAGTTCAAAACTACTTGGAAGAAAACACTGTTCTTCAATTTTAAGCAACAATAAAATGGATTTAAAAAAACAAAACAAAAACAACCCAAGAATCATTGGAACAGGTAAAACACGCTAAATAAGGAATAAGTGACCGAGCAATAAAAAACCCAGGATTAGTTGAGGACTCAATAAACAGTAGAGAATGTACATCTGACAGAACCAACTAGTGCTGTCAGTGTGTCCTGCATGGGATGGGAGTTGTCCTCCATCAGAGATGACAGCTTAGCCATCATCCTCTTCTCGGGTTTGTTCTACAATTCTGGCTTTCCCTGAAGTTTATGATGCAGCAGAGAGGCTGTTCTCTACAACTGGGGATGAAAGGATAATACCATCAAAACATTCTTCCACCCTATGTTACTCTCATACAGACATCAGATTACAAGATTTATTAACGTTGTTAATGTTTTGTTTTTGTTTTTTGATGAGATAGCTAAGGAGCATTTATCTCAATTTTTACTAATGTCAGTGGACTAAGGAAACCAGTGACATTTTGGCACACTGTTGGCTGATGAAAGCGACAAAAAATGGTGCCCCCCCTTCTATTCATTTAATATGTAATCGGTTTTTAAATGAGTCTCCGTTTTAGCTATTAACAAGTTAAGTTGCAAAGTAAATCAAAACTATGTCTTACCTAATGTATTGTTAGCCATCTTCTGTACCTTGCCCTAACCCACCCTAACCTTATGGATGATAAGGTTATTGTGGGTTAGGGCTGTGCAGTCTGAAGCATCTAACATAACAAAATATGACTCAGGTTGTTTGCCCCTTTGAAATATAATTAATGATTCATGACTGTTTAAGTTAGCATTGTTAACTTTTTATCACTCAACTCTCTCTGAACTCCGACCTGGAAACAAAAAAAGTTACATTAACTAACGTTAAATCAATGATACCACCCTGTGACCACAGATGCACTGCAGTTTTCTTGCAGTTGCTCACTGTTGCACTTAAAACACACAATAAAAGCAGGATAACTCTGCAAAATTAGACTTAAATTAAAAAAAAAAAAACCGGTAGGGGCAGGTCCAGATGGATCTGACATTTCAAGGAGAGAGACCCAAGACCTGTGGCAAATGCTAACAACCCCAAACCCGGCCAGGTCTGGGTCAGAACCTAGGGTATTTAGGGTGTCAGACTTTACCTTTACTAAACGCTACAACCAAGTCCCCAGGGTTGTGGTGCCGTGACATATAATTTGGTGGCTCATCTGAGATATGAACAATTGACAGGTGTTTGGATTTTGTTTGCTCCCAAGTAGTTACTGCAACTTGCTCTAATCATGTGTAGCATCCAAAACTCTGTGTTTGAGAAAGGCACTGGAGTTGATATTTCAGTTCAAGTGTGTGCAACCAGGTTTAGATAGAGGTGCATACAGCTTATGGGTGGACAAGCTGCCAAGTCTGAGACCATCAAAAATAAGCTGTAGATAGGAAAATGAGGCTATAGAATAACAAATTTTGCTCAGTGTTAGTGGATAGCTTGGTTGGTAACTATCAGCAGGAAAGATATGAAGGAATAGGGTTTTGAAACTTTTATTTCTTTGCTGTTTCTTACAGGTAAGAAGAGCTGTGAATTTGATTGTGCTGCAGTAACATTAAAGCTTCAGTAGGTAGGAATTTTTAACAATTATTCAGTCATATTTGCTGAAACTGTCACTATATTCTGATAGTAGGACATTAAATGGGTAATTTAGGACAAAATCCAACTCCTCTGGCTCCACCTAC
>JAPZDX010000014.1:12626558-12637126 GCA_029783625.1 Naso annulatus | reverse complement strand
CATTGAACCTTTATTTAACTACGTTAGTCCCATTGAGATTAAGAATCTATTTTCTTAGAGAGACCTGGCCAAGACAGTAAGAAGCAAAAATTCAAAGTTCCAGACAGACACAGAGTTTAAATACAATTATCAAGCATTAAAGATTGAAGTCGAAGAACTTTCTAGGAGTCACAACCGGGCCAGCTAAAAACATCAACATCTAATGAAATCTGCCTCAAGATCTTTCATTTTGGATTTAAAAGCATTTAACGAGACCTGTTCCTTCAAGTCCTTAGGCAACAAATTTCATGTTGATGGTGCTGAGTACTGAGATGCCCTTTTTAAAAAAAAAAAAAGAAAAGAAAAAGAAAAATATTCAATGTAATAAGAGGCATACCAGGTAAATACTAAGTATTCTGATTTTTTTCAATTTTGAACATATTCATATTTTTTCAATACTCAACATTTGCACCTGTTCGACCCTTGTACTACATTGCAACTACTCAGAAATATGTGTGTGTGTGTGTGTGTGAGTGCATCAATGCAGTCCGTGTGCAATGTGGAAAGATCAGTAAGGATGTGGAAAAGGTGGGAGGGGTTACTTGGTAATGGTGGGGGTGTCCTGAGCACATTGAAGCATCCATCGAACCTTTTTAAGGAAAAACATACATACACAGCTCCAATTACAAGCCTCTTGCCTGCCTTCTTTCCTACTGCAAAGTTTGATCTCACGTTCACGTCCACGCCATCAGCTCTGATCCCTTCACCTCTGACCTGAATCAAAGGTATATAAGAGCAGCGCTGAGCTGTCACACAAAGGAGCCGACAGAGACTCATCACACTTGCAGCGACAAGTGACATCAGACAGGAGACAAGATGCCGACCACCACGAGAATCATCTCTGACACCAGGAGATCAGAAAAAGGTGAATTTTATTTGCTCCATTTGACAAAACCTCATATTTCTTGAGCACATTCATCCAGATTCCTGAGAGCATAAACCTTTAACCTGAAGCATTTAATGCATCTAATACAAAAATCATTATCATTAATGCTTTGAATGCACTGATTTATTAACCTCTGCCTGTGTGTGCAGCAGCGAGGCTTATTTTTTACTATCCTCCGAGGAAGATCCTTCTGAACGGGTCACTAAGGTTTATGTGTGTGCGGAAAGCGCCGTATTTCACTGCCTGATGTCATGCTTGTCGTTAGGAGGGGGCGTATAATGGTTTTTATTGCCTGAGAGCAGAGGTCTGTGAGTGTCAACATCATCTGCGTTAAAAATGATTTAGCATGCTGCATGTATTAAACATGCTGTATTTAAAGAACGATGCCAGTCTTGAAAATGGGGGTCATCGAGTAGCACTGCAGCTCTTATATTCAGTATTACAGTGTGTCATCCTAACTCATGGAGGTCAGCCTCTATAAATTGTGCCAATAAGGAAACCTGTACTGCACTGTACTTTCTGTCCTGTGAGAAATACAAAGATGTGAGAAAAAACTTTCTTTAAAAAATTAAAAAACATGTCCTGAGTTTATACATCTCCTCGATCTTCAGAAACTATCTGTGTGGGGAGAAATTTGTGCAACATCAGCTGCAAAATGTGCTGACTGCTTTACACTAAGCGTCTGAATAATTATATCATGAACTGAATTGAATTTTAAAAAGATCTAGAAATAATGTGGAGTCATAACTTGCAAAGGTATCATTTCACACTTGGTTTAAGTTGCTTTTGAAAAAAGTTTCCTGTTTAACTCAACAAAGCATAATGGTATCAATAAAAAATGCACCTCCTCACATGGTTAAATTTCATTCAGTTAATTTGCAGTGAGGAATTTTACAACCGTAATCAAAAAACATTCATTCAAATCCTGTCACGACTTGACTAACAAGCCCGCTTCGAATGACCGCATTGAGGCTGAAGCTGATTTTAGGCTTAAATGTTAAAAATGGTGTCGTGTTGTAATGAGAACAGACAAAGCAGCTATTTTCACCACCTTGTGCTAAACCCGGACAGGTGGCTTAAAATTCCCACATGGTCTCTCAGCCTCCAGTCAACACAGAGATAAATAGCAGTTCATTTTAACATGACATGCATGCCGCGCAGCGTAAAAATAAGTCAGGTTTGAAAAATGTGGATAATGAGCGCAGCCTTGCCGTGAACTCTTCCTCTTAACACTACAGCCCCTTACAGATTGCAATATTGTGATTTAATTAGATCTAACTACATGATCTGTCTTGTCAAGATGAACTTCATAGCCACTCTGAGATGATACTGATGTGTGAATGATTAATAGTTTATTTTAGAGGTGGTGTTCCTTGTTGGTATAAATAAAACACATTAATTACATTGACATCTTAATGCTGAGGGGATTAAGTGTCTCCTCTTCTTGATTGCCATCATGAAAGAAAAACAATACTGATGAATGAATTCTTACACATGATGCCAAATTGTAAGTTACAAATTTGGCATGAGAGATAAGCCAGTTACGTAACTATAACTTCTCAATTAATACCTCGCAGAAAGTTATGGCACATTAAAGCCTCCTATAATTAAGCTTAATTTGGAATCTAAGTGCTAACAGACTAATTATTTTCAGTCTGTACTACTCAAAGCTCTTTTTATTACTGTAAAGAGTCCCCCAAATTATTAAGTTTAGGAATAAAGACGTGTTACAACAGAGCTATGTTGCCACAGCCACTTTCAACTTGAAAAGCTCTCTATCACTTTTTTCAGATAACTTTACTCGACTCTTCTGGTTATTTACTTCAGTAAACAAATATTTATCTGATGTGAGCTTGTGTCATGTCCCTCCTCTTATCTGGTTCATTGCTCTGAGCTTAACGCTGCGCTTTAGTGCGACCCAGGCCAACCCTGCAGCATGTGAGGTGTCTTGATTATTCCAACCTCCTGGCATTAATCAACCACCGGCTCCAGGAAACATGCAGACGCTGATGTGATGATCTGACTGAGGCAGATTGTTTTCTAAGTATACGTCGTTTGGCAGCGGTTCACTTCATCATCTGCTGGGATTCACCTGACGCACACTGTCGCCTATAGTAGCCAAGTGTTTCTATGGTGTAAACAAGCTTGTGCTGTGTTTTTGTTTTTGTAGCCAAAAAAGTCAAAGCTGGAAACACGCCGGCTGGTAAGACACGCTCCTTTTTCCTTCTTTAAATGCAGATAAAAATCTTAATTTCTCCACGGCTCCTCTGGCCTTGCCGGATATTTATCTGATGTTTTTCTGTCACTCACTCCTCAGAGAAGATCCCCGCCTACGAGCCAAACATCCCTGAACCAAAATGCAGAGCTGAACTCATCAAACGTGAGACTCTTTAACGTGCTTTTAATGTTTAAATGGCTTTATCCGGGCTTAAATTTTCACCAGCTTCCTGTTTCTTTCCATTTATTCAGACTGGATTAACCTTTCCCTGGATGACAAGACAGCCAATAAGAAGTTGTGGATCACAGAGGGTGGAGCTAAGGTGGCCCGTATGACTGATGACCTTACTTGTCCCGTCTTGGACAGACCAGAGCGATATGAGTACGCTCCACAGGTACAGTATGGAGACATAGTTGAAATGTATTCTACCATGCCAAACACATGCAGCAGTACTGTGTTTATTTAAACCCTGAGCCAACTAGTTTGGCTTTGCGAGACAGAGAGAGCGAGCCAACTCTAAATTCTCCACAGTGGCAGCTACAATAAATCTCATCCTCATTCTCATTCACACTCCTGAAGGTTCTTTGCAAAGAGGGCATCCTGGGCTTCAGAGGCTACTGGGAGGTGGAGTTCTCAGGATGGGTCGTGGTCGGGGTCGCGTACGAGCGAGCAGGGAGGAGGAACTGTGACGGACCCTGCGGCCTGGGAGAGAACGAGGAGTCCTGGGGTCTCGGCTGGAGCGGCTCCAGCTATCAAGCCTGGCACAAAAGCCAGACCACAGAGATCAAAGGGTTTCCTAAGTGCTCCACAATTGGTGTTTACCTCGACCAGCCTGCAGGTGTCCTTAATTTCTACGCTGTGGAGGAGGTGAAGGAGGGAGAGGAGAGCGCAGGAGGGAAGGAGGTTAAACTTTTGCAACAGGTCAGGAGCTCCTTTAAGGAGAAAACGATACCAGGGTTCTGGGTGGGGAACCAGTCGCACTGTCTGATCACAAAGAAGGAGGAATAAAGGACTGTGTCAACATTACATCATCGTGTGTAAAAGTTATTGATCAAGGGCCGAACATTTAGAGTAAAGCTTCTATCGTGGCAGCTTTAAACACACGTACTCGGTCACATTTTTCTTCCACCTCATCAGGACATAAATCCCGTGCACATTGCATCATAATTTAAACACAAGTGCACATGAAATATATTCCTTCTGTACAGTGTAGCTAAGGCAGATATCGTACATAGGTTAGTATAGGTGTCTTTAAAGTATAATAAGGTTGTTGCTCAGTTGGGGTTCCTCTTTGACTTTCTATTGTTTTGGACTTTCTGAAACCTTCAGACCTCTCAAGGTTCATACTGATATATTTATATTTATTTAATGTATATTACTTCATTGTTGATGTTTGCTAAGAATATATGTTGTGCTGTTTGGTCTGACTGTAGAATGTTAAATATGCTGGATTTTAAAAACAATAATAATAAAACACTGATTAAGAAAGATCTTGTCCTCATTTTGTTCATCCAAATATTCTATATTAAAAAGTGGTGCTAGACTTATTAAAGACACTGATAACAGAGTAAAAAGGGTTTTTATTTAACTTAAAGTTATCTTTAAGCTCACATTTGCATGTCCTTTAGGTCGAGTTTTAGCAATAGATACAGTTTTATATTGTAATCAACAAACACAAATCACTCAACTCTTCATTTGCACACACTGTGCTCCTTTTGCACCAACAGAGTTGGAGCCGGTTCTCAGGTCAGCAACTATATTATGTTGGAACAAGGTTGCTTGTAAATTATGGATAAGCAAGCAAGTGCAAAAGCAAGTGGTGCTACAAGTAATGGATTCTATCTATTAAAAATCAAATTAAAACTAAACATGGATAAACAAATACGAGTGCAATGGATGCAAGACTTGGTTTCTCAGTTATCTCAGCTCCATAGAAGGCGTAGAAATCAAAAATAACTGAAAAATTGGCCTGATAGTTGAACATTTTGTCTAGTTTGGCAGAGATGTCTTTGTTTACTCGGTTCTCCTTTCTCCTGTACCAGTCGTGCTGACAACACAGACACGACCAGTTCCTGAGTCTTACTTTCCGTCATGTTTGCAATCATCTTCTTTGCTTTTCTGAACACACTCCTAAAGTTTCAGTGGCGTCAAATGTCTGTGCCAGCCTCACTTATATCCATATGTCAAAGTCAAGGCCATACACCCCTTTGACCTCCTGCTGAGAAGCCGTTCCACTGACCTCCACACCTCTTTCAGACGCTCCAAAAGCCCCCCTGCCCCTTCTTCTCTGAGGGTATAAAAGTCAAATGGACAGCAAACACTTTAGCGCCTTTACGTGGATGAATCACAGTTTTTAGAAGCCTTCCGACGAGGATTATCACACAGCCTCAAGATGCCAACCAGACCCAATTCTGCAATAATCCTCACAGGGAGCCTAAAACAAGGTACAACAAGTTTACTGCGATGTAAAACCATCTTCATACACGATTCATTTATTTATTTGTATTGTAACAAACACTTTGCGTGTAAGCATCTTCTCAGATAAGTAAACTGTTTATCCACTGATACAGTTACACAGGTGGGGCCTCAGCAGAGTGTTTAATACAAACAAGCTCCTCTGTTTGTTTGCCTGTTTACACATACACTTTGATGGTGAACTTCTCTCATAAATCTTTGCCTCTGCCTGCTCTGACTCAGATGGCGGTAGCTGTCTTTTTAGATACTGTATTTTGTTACTGCCACTTTTTTGGATTTACAACACCAAAAACCCTTCAAAATGTGAATGTCAAACCAAAATGAGACATATGCCAGAAACACCCACACATCAACACATGCTGCAATTTTTTTATTGAATTTGTTTTGATTATAGGGTAGAACATTTTAGAACTGTAAGTTCAATTATAAAGAAAGAGGAAGAATCTTAGGGATTATGGCACTTTCACTCGTTGCAGGGACACGAATGTGTAGGAAATGATCGCACAAGCTTGTGCCAAACATAATTTAAATATAGTAAAGTATTTTAAATGTATGGCATGATGCAGCTACAAGAATAGATATGTCATTGTGTAATTTCTTGAGGGATTTTAGCCTCACTCACAATTGGTCCAAAAATTCCCCCGTATAGTGTTTCATATTAGGATTGTTACGGGGTCGCTTTTCATATCCTTCTTCATATCCTCGCAGTTTAACCTTTGACCTTAATCTTTTTAGGGAAGAAAGTTAAATCCAACAAGAATGAGAAGACTGCAGGTAATGAATTCTCATGTATTAGCTTATTTATGCTCTCTGTGTGGTGGGCATGACTTACATTTGAGTCAATTTCATCTCCTTGCAGAGAAAGTGCCCGTGTATGTACCGAACATCCCGGAGCCAACGAGCAGAGCTGAGCTCATGAAGTGTAGGAGCAGATTATTAAATTACATTATTTAATGTACAGCATTCAGGATTTATTTATTTAAAAAAAAAAAACTACCATTGCCTGATTTTCTCCTGCAGATTGGGTGAATTTATCCCTGGATGAAAAGACGGCCAACAAGATGTTGTGGATTTCTGACAGCGGGTCAAAGGTGTGTCGCAGAACTAAGGAGATTTGTCCCGTCCTGGACAGACCAGAGAGATATGAGTACTCTCCACAGGCAAGTCAGAAAAAAACAAAACAAAAACAAAAAGCACAAATACACTCACAGACTGTCTGCTAAAGAAGCAAATGCTTTTTTCATTTTTTCTTTCTTTGTGCATTTCTTCAAAGGTGGTGTGCAAGGAGGTTATCTGGAACATGAGGGCTTACTGGGAGGTGGAGTACTCGGGGTGGGTGGTAATTGGAGCCACCTATGAAGGAGCGGGACGGAGGGCAAATTCTGGGCCAAGCGGCCTTGGAGAAAATGAGGAATCCTGGGGTCTCTGTTGGTCAGGAACACATTACCAGATCTGGTACAATGGTTTAAACAAAGACATAAACGATGTCCCATTTTGCTCCACAATAGGAGTTTACATCGACCAGCCTGCAGGGATTATTAGCTTTTATGTTCTAACTGGTGAAGGAGCAGAGAGGGAAGTTCAGCTGCTGCACAAAGTTAAAACTACTATTGACAGTAAGATCCTTCCAGGTTTCTGGATGGGAATTCAGTCCTCATGCACAATACTGAAGAGACCGGAATGAATCACTAAAGCTGACAATCAGTCAATCTAAGCCTCTTGATGATTTAAGGATTTAACACTGAGGCTAACGCAGCATTCACATATTCCTGTAATTATTATTTAAAAGTAGAGGTCAGGACTTTTATGTATAAATGAAAGTCCGTTACATTTAAGCTCTTGCCAAAAGGGTTCACATAATGCATCATTAAACCTATCACCACCTGGTAAATCTCTGTAATTTGCAGAACACCAGAGATTTTAAATCTTGAGTCTTTGGCGACTTTGGCAGCGAAGCTTTTACATCCACCCAGCCGTGGTCCCATTCTCAGCTGGTCAAAGAGTTCACACTTTGTCACGTTTGTTGGCATCTCATACAGAAGCAGAGAGTATCCCATAGAGTTTGTGTCTGACACACCAGGCTTCCAACAAAACTCCATTGTAAACTCACAGACACACACACACACACAGAGGTCGAGGTAGAGTGATGGGTCACACACAGCAGTCCTCAGGGGAAAGGAGCTTAAGACCCATGTGAACCTGAAATCCAAAACTTTTTAAAGTGTCAAAACAACAACCTTTTCCCTAACCCTAACCACATACTTATGGTGCCGAAGTCCAAATCAGCTGCGACTGTTTCACAACGTAAACCACATGTTTAGAAAAGCTTTGTGACAGGACGGTTTTGCTCGTTGGTCACAGACACTCAAGTGCACCTTGTCCATCTATCAGATGACAAAGGGAATGACAAAAGTGACGATCTTTGACCTGCTGGTAAGACGACAGGCATCAGCTCTGCTCTAATTATGGATGAAAAAGAGAATCATTTAGATTTAGATGTTTCATGATTTTCTGAGAAATTTTTTCAACTTTTGTGTAATTTTTTGTCTGAAAATTCTTTGTTGTACAATGTATGTTTGGCTTGATAGCAACAGATTGGATATTTTTTGAACTAATTGTGATATTTAAGAATGTTGAATTTCTTGTGACCTTTTGACATCTCAAATAAAGAATGTATTACTATGACTGAACGCTTTTATACAATTATTTCTTAGGCAAAATGGTCTTCCCCCTTATCATGTGTTTAATTTATGACTGCAAAGACCGGATTGTCATTTTTCAAGTTTAATACCTCTGCGACTTTTCTGACTTTATTATGAAAGACAGAGATGAAAGCAACAAAACCCACAGAATTTTAATGCATATTTTCTACAGATAACCAGTTGAAATTAAATTAGCACTTGACCTTGTGTACAGCACTTTGTGTTTTCCTAAAGATTCGGTTGCACACAGAGTGAAAAGCGCCTACAGTATCGATCCCCTCTGGATCCTGCTGAGTGAAGGAGGAGGGAATCGCTGCCCTCAGGGTTACAGGGGCTCACTTTGATATGTGATAGGCTCCAGCTTGAAGATCACTTTCCTGCTTTGACAGGTGGGCCTCAACTCCCATCGCCCTCACACCTAAAACGTGAGCTTAGCAGGAACTAAAAGTGGGACACACAGACAAACTCAAAACATTCACACTACTGGAGGCCCCTGTGCTTCATGCAACCTCTTTTAACAAGTGCCAAGAAGCATGCGTACGCACACACGTCATACCAGTATTTTATACACTTTAGATGCTGTCATTTCTCTTTCATATTGTACAATGAAGGTCATGTGTGGCTGCAACAACACGTGGAAAAGAGATGCAAATATTTATAAAGAAGTGTTAACACTTATGTGTGTTAGAATCTACACTTCAGTATGAAAAGATGATCAAAATCGATCCATATCATTGCTCTTTTAAAATGTACCAAATGACAATATGAACCAAAACCTCAGCTTCTCAGAGCTTTCGGTGAGTTTTAGGTCTCTGTTCAGATGTTTGGCTAAATGGGCACAGTTAGAGTGAACGTAGCTGAGCGTTGAGCAGCTAAAGACTCTGATATTTCTCACATGGGTTGGTTTAGATTAAAACTGAGCTGAAATAGAGTTATCATAGGACTTATATTCATCAGGTGGACACAAACAAGGATGTTAATAAATGCTTAAGTTGCTCCATAACTGTGGGAAGTGTAAAAAAACATTGGTTGGCCTACAGATTTTTTATATCAGTCTGAACGTTTGTGTTTAGAACTTGTTTCTGCCTCCCCAGGGGCCCAAAAATAATCATTTACAGCAGGTTTAGTAATATATAAAAGCTTTCTTTCTCATTTTGCTCAAAATAATGTGTATTTAAATTCCAGCGTCATTTTTCAGCTTTTTAAAGTTTGTACTTGTTTGTAATTATTAATCACTGAGAGATCAAATGTGAATATATTAATGTCTCTGTCTAAGTCATGCTGATTGAATGTAGGTCATGCTACTTAGCTTCAATAGATTTTGCAGCTGGTACCCCTCAGTGTAGGTGGAATGTTTAGCTCATTTCACCAAAGCCACATAAAACTACTGAAAATCGTCCCCAACTCCTCACAAACATACTAACACAGGAACAACGGATGATATCAGAGGGATGAAGCTGTATGTGGACGTTTCTAACCGCGAGGAGACCAACGTTGTTTCTCAAACGCTAAAGACAAAAGCGGTAAAACGCAGGATCAGAAATCTTGTTTTAGTGCAAAGATTACAAGACAACTTAAGTAGTTAAGTGTTGAGCAAGCGACGATCCGATTTCTCCTTGACCTGTCATTGATCTGCAGTGATTTGAACAAAACAAAAACACAAAATTATCATTAATATTCTAATCTTCATCACTTTCTTTTTCTCAATTTGTCCATAATCTTCTTTCTTTTTTTTATTTTGCACTGAATGGGATTGCACACAATTTTGTTGTTCTTTTAGTACAATGACAATAAAGATTCTGATTCTGATTCAATACAGTAAATGTGGCTTACACCAGCAGCCAGTTAGCTAGCTTAAATTTTGGACTGGAAATGGGCAAGACAGCTAGCCTAAACCTTCCTAATAAACACATTGTATAACATCTGATTGAGGCACCTAAAAATTAAACATATTGTGGTTTTAACAGAAGACTATGTGCCAGGCACGGTTAGCTAGCTGTTAGTGGTAGCTTAAGCTAACTGGCTAACTACAGTAGCTACATAGTATACCGTAGACATTTTTAGCATTTCTCTTGTCTGATGTTCAGTCACTTTGAGAGAGCAAACAAGCACATTTGATTAATATTGAACTATCGCTTTAGCTAGTGCCAAGACGATTTGCTAATTTATCAGTTAGCTCATTTATAGCAAATGAGATAGCTCACTCACGTTACTAGAGAAACAGGGTTACCTTAACAACCTAAAGTTT
>JAPZDX010000014.1:12609701-12623453 GCA_029783625.1 Naso annulatus | reverse complement strand
TTATTTAATTTTCTTTTATGAACTTGTTTCATATTGAACTCCTTGGTGTTTCGTATATTGCATGCGTTCTAGCACTCTTATCAAGAACCTCATTTCCCATGAGCCTCGAAACCACTGTCCCTGCTTCCTTCATGAGAGCCCTCACAGGTTGTTTTGTGTGTAACAGGAGATGATAAGTAACCATGCAGCTGTCAGTCAACAGGCTGATTGTGTAGCACGCTAAAAGGGAGGGGTCGTAAATATCTGACGGCAGACTCATTCGTCCCCTGTGAGAACTGGACATCCGGCATGTGAGGTCATAACCTTCCCAGTCGAAACCAAATGGCCTGCACATGTGAGATGCTAATTATACGATGGCATGATTACAATTTGAGCGTTAAGCAATGATTTGGGTGTTTGTGAGACACTCAAGGGTGCAGGACTTTGAATGATGCAAACAAAGTATTGGATTATTTTTCACAACTTTATTCATAAATTTAAAAATAGTGCCTTTAACCAGTCAGGCCTTCCTGTGAGAGTAATTTTAGACTTGACTTTTCCCCTTATCTCCTTGTTCTTATCACAGTGCTTAAAATGCCTTTGATATCTTCCTCTTGTGCAGCATTAATGCCAGCTCTCCTGTGGCCCACTGCTGAGTGTCAGCTTTCACCTTTCTTTGAGGGCTTTTCTTTTATTTTTTTGTCTGGGTTCTGATCTTGTTTATGACCAAAAATGCTTTTCCTCTTCTCACCTTAAAAGAACTGTACACCTGCATTCCCACAGTTGGACAACCGAGGCACTAAATTCCTTGTGTAGTGCAACCAAGTCAAGTAGAGGTACTTCAGTGTCTGTCTTAAGAATATTTGTAGCAGAGCTCGGCAAGACGCTGACTCAGTGCAGCTAAATAAGAGCACACCATCTGGGAGAATGTTTTCACCTAATTGTGGAAGTCTAGACTGACTAATTATAAAACAATGAATAATTTGACTCCAGATATAACTGTGTTATTCACAATAAGATGTAGGTTTGTCAGAGATTCTTTCGCTTATTTTATATGCTGTTAAAATATCCTTTTTTTTCTTCAGCTTTAATATCTATTTGCTTTATTCTACAGTCCAGCATTTGCACACAGATGTCAGACCAAACCCTTCATACTCTGAATGTTTGGGCCTTTATCAAGAGTGATGCATTAAGACTGGCATCCCAGCCTTTAATCAACAAGAAGCACGATCCAAATATTCGAATAATGCTAAGGGCAGAAAAGAAGAATGAGATAACAGCTGTTTTTTTTACTTTTTCTTTTTTTTCAAATTCCTAAGTCACATACCCACACTCAGCAAATGACAGAGAGGCTGTCAAATGCAGGGTGAGAGGGAGGGACAGAAGAAGAAGAAGAAGAAGAAGAAGAAAAAGTCGAAGAGGGGCTGAGAAGGGGCTCACAGAGAGCGCACTGTTGAAGGACAGACAAGCAGTCCGAGCCAGCGTAGGTAGATCACCGGACAAACACTACTGCTGCGAGTCAGGACGGAGAGGAAGGAGTGAGAAACAGAGAGGAAGATTCACACGTACGAGGAGAGAAGAGGAGCAGAGCAGGAGGAGAGTGTTTTGGCAACAGGAGCTGGTGGCGGCCAAGGCTGAAGAGATGCTGTGAGAAAACATGCCAAGTGATGCAGCTTGAAGCAGCCAGCAGGCGGGCGCAATTAGTCAGGTACAGCAATATGGCATTTATTATGATTTATGTCTCATGTAGCTCCGAACAATATTCAAACAGTTAAAAAAACATTGTCACAGAGAGATGTTTAAGTTTTTTGAAATTCTTCCACTGTAAATATTCTTATTTCCAATAATTTGATAAGTTCAAAGTAAGTTCAAGTTTGTTATAAACTGAACAAAAGGAGGACTGTTCTTCAAGGTTACAGTATCGTGAAGCAGTGATGTTATCTCTTACTTCTGGCTGAATTTTTCCAGGCACACTGGGGCACTTTTTCTGCTTTTTATGCCTTTTTTTTCTAACCATATTCATCCTGCAACTTGTACGCATCCTAAAGTCCAACTTTACTATCTAAATTCATGCAAAATGTGCTGTTTACAGTCATCCTGTATCATCAAAAGGCAGTTTTCTCAGGCAGTCAAATTGGCAGTTGTGCCAGAGTC
The DNA here is from genome assembly GCA_029783625.1 of Naso annulatus. NCBI lineage: Eukaryota > Metazoa > Chordata > Actinopteri > Acanthuriformes > Acanthuridae > Naso > Naso annulatus. The sequence continues at coordinate 12,621,320 of JAPZDX010000014.1, read as the reverse complement.
TTACGTCACTACTTTACTTATCAAGGTCAAATGTATAGTGATGATTTTGTTGACATTCAAAGACACGAGAGTGTAGGAGACATGCAAATGTTTTTGATGATGGAAATGGAGGATATAATCCTGGCCAATGTATTCCTACTTCACATGATGCTCTGGAGTCCTTGGGCACCACAAAGCTCACTCTGTGTGCGTACACAGACCCACCATTTGTCCTCTCCTCCGTCCCTCTTTAGCATTTTAAGTCCTCTCCTCCACCAGCGAGTGACCCCGGCTGATTAAGAAGGAGATTTTCCAAATATTTCACAACACCCACCGAACCCCCAGAGGCTGAGAGGTTGTTAGTCTCTGCTCTCATCTCTGACAAAGACTTGATTGTTTTATCTCTTTCACTCCGTGTCTCACATGTGGAGGATTGTGGTTGATACTGACATTAGATTGTGGTGGCTTAACCACATTGAACCTCTGGATCACCCACGAGTGCCTGTGGAGACTCAATGTGAGCGTTTCTCATGAATTCTTATCTTCAAGTTCATCTGTATTACTCCTGCTGTTTTATGAAGGGCAACAATATGACTACAGTTTAGATAAATAAGGCTTTGCTAAGGCAGCTGCAGCAGGTGGAACTTGAAGGAGATGAGAATCAGCTTTTTAGTTGTCAAGAAAATTTGTAAATAATTTGAAAACATTATTCATACGGAGCATACATACCTCATACATCTGTACATATAAATACATATACAAACACAACACATATGAGTTTACAATGAAGTAGAATTTTTAAGGTAAAGCTAATGGTTGAGTATCTCAAACAAACTAAGTGGTACTGCTGATGGTTGTACAGCGGCATTACTGGGCCTGTTACTGTGTATAGCAATATTTATAGAAAATTGAAAAAGTAATAATGTTAATGCTAATCAGTCTTTAACTTTGTGTATTGCTACAGTCAAAATACACATGTAGGGAGGTGGAGAGAGTCTATAACCATAACTATATAAAAGTTTACAAAAGGAAGAGTTTTGCCTTTTTTTCTGATTTATGGCTTGTGGTAACCAGCATTAAGGCGCATCAACGCCTTCTACTGTGACAAACAAAAGAAAGGAATTCGAAAATCGCTCAATTTTTATCAAATGTGCAGTAACACAATATCAATATTCAGTTTTTAATTATCATAAATATTGCCAATACCAGTTATTGTTAATATCCCCAAGTGAAACTGCATTGAATAATAGTAATACTTAGAAGACAGAAATATTATAAAAACATAATATGAGCCTTATTAACTATATTATATGCTATGCTATACAATACTGCTATTTAACCACATGTGATAAAAGAAATCATAGTATTTCTTAAAATAGAAATACTTTTCTAAGTACACACACAACATAAAATGTTTGAAAATACTTTAGAATGAAGTAGAATAAATGTGTGCTTTAATATATATAAGATATAAATAGATAAGAACTACTTCCTCATTCTGAACATATAAAATACTGGCCAAGCATAAACTGTAAGTAAAAAGACAAAAATGTAGCTGTTTGTAGCTAAATACAATAGTACAGTTTTCAATAATATGCATTAATGTAGTTATATAGTTTATTAAATAACAAATGAGCACTTGGTTATACAAGTGCAGGTGTACGAAACATGCCCCCATTTTACCGATGCACAGAACCATATATGCTAACAAACCTCACTGTCACGTGTCTGACAAAACAGCGAGGAAAATCATACTTGCGACGCACTTAACCCCACTGACTACACGCTTCTGTTCAACATGCCACTTCATTTCCCCGCTCCACAACCTTTTATCTTGGTTTTTTTGTCCCGTTAACGGCACGCAGCAGATCTGCAGTTTGGGACACATTCCAAATCCCGCTCAGCCTCTCATACCAGCCCGTCCCTGCTGCCAGATTGGTTTTCACACTGTCCCGGGCCCCTCCCTGCTACCACGGCGATGCAGCTGTCACCTGTCAGTTTCATGGTGGGGATGCACACCGGCCTGTTATGGCTCAGAATAGAATTGTGGGAGAGTTTGACGGGAAGTGGGAGAGTCAACACCGAGTCTCGGAGAGGATGAACAGTTGAGCAGTGAAAAATCTCAACTATATGGGAATGTGGCAAATGTGTGCTCGGAGGTTACAGGGTGCTGCTCATGGGAGTGACTGACTGCTTCTGCAGAGAGAGACTGGTGCAGATTGTGTTGGTAAGGCCTCGTGTCTGAGCCTCACTCAGGGCAACAAGTTCATTTCATGTGTGTGTAGTTTCAGAGGTTGTGGTGAACTGTAACTGTGCACGTGTGGATCTTTATACGAAGTGAGTACTTTTACTATTTACTTTTGTGTGTGTGCTCCAGTATTTAATTATGATCCTTAATTAAGCAATATTTTCTTTTTCAAAACCACACCTCTATATACGAACACTTATATTAAGGATCCAGATATGACATTTCGGGTGTGACATTTGCATCCAGCTCTGACATTTCTAACCTGACTTTATGACTGCAATCCTTATGCGTGTATCTACCTGTCTGTTTCAACTGTAATCTACTTTGTTTGCGCTGCAGAATGGATGAACAGGACAGAGTAAGCCAAACATCCAGCGTGGCTACTATTTCGTACTTTCCTGTAGTAAAGGTTTGTTTCAAGTTGGCATTTTCTATCTTGTCATGATGTGCACATGTAGATGGCTTATTGTGTCCCTGTTTATACATATTATTGTCTTTTTTCCTCTCTTTGGGTAACAGGATAGTGATGGAAAGGTGCAAACATTTGGGAAGAGATGCCAGGCTGCCAAAAGAGATCCCAACTGTCCTGTAGTCATCAGAGGATGGCTCAACAAAAAAGTAAATGTCTACATATTTTTTACTTAAAAATTTATAACTTCATTGCACGTACAAGAGTGTGTGAGTCAAGCAAAGGGCAGCATCTAATCAATGTTCCTCCTGCAGGACAGCTCTGGTTTGAAGCTATGGAAGAGAAGGTGGTTCGTCCTCTCCAACTACTGTCTGTTTTACTATAAAGGTACACAGCTCGTAGCCTGAACTTCACGTGCTCTGATTGTAAAAATCTGTATCTGTTTTTGGTAACTTCACTTCTGCCCACTAACAGACAGTAGAGAAGAATCTGTGCTGGGCAGCATCCCACTGCCGAGCTACAAGATCCTGTTCTGTACACCACGAGAATGCAAGAACAGGAAGTTCACCTTCAAGGTATCGACTTTGGTTTCTCAGTATGTAACATTTCCATAGGAAATGTCTTAAAATCAGCTTAATCTCTTGTACATATTTTGTTGAGTTGTGTACTTACATTATCCCAGATTGTTCCAATAATGTTCAAACTCAATAATATAAAATCCGAAATTTTATTTAAGGTAACAGTGAGTTTAATTTTGTCATCCTTTTGCTAACTTCCTGGTAACACCAGGCAGCAAATCAGTCAGAGAGATTTTTGTCCTCAGTGGTTTAAATAAACAAATCCCATGATGCCACGCTCATCACACTGACATCAGACTGAGTCTTTTGTTTTCATTGTTCAGACTGAGCATCAGTGAGCAGCAGAAATACATACTGTGCATTTAACTTGAGATTTTTCTTAACTTTCTACTTACACTGCATTACAATTCAGTAGAAAATGTATATTCTAGTACATTCATTTGTCAGCTCTATTACTTATCACTTAAAAATTTTGAATTTTGCACTAGTGTCCAAAGAACGGCCGAAACAATGAGTTGAGGAATCTATCGTGACCTAAAAAAACCATGGGAATTATATGGTTAATTGTTTAAGTTATTTTTAATGTAAATCATTTCATGGCTCCACCTTCACAAATGTGAAGATGTCCTGCCACCTTTTTAGTTCATTTTTAATCATTTTGAGATTTGAACTATTCACTGGACAAAACAAACATTTTGAATGTGGGGAAAATAATTAGCAAAAAAATTAAAAATATAAAACAATGGTTGTAGTGATAGTTAAAAATGAGCTCCATCCCAACCAACTATGACATCAGCTTTTAATTAATGCATTGGTAGCAATAATTTAATCATATAATATACATAATATATTATTACAGTCACAGAGGACATTTTTCTACACTGATTCTTTTATTTTTGGTACTTTATTTGAGATGTCCCTAATTTCCCTTACTGTTAATTTACTTTTGAAATGTTTGACTTACTTGTAACAAATATTTTTACAGTGTAATAATTATACTTTTACTTAAATAAAGGATCTGAACATCTTTTCCACAACTTCATGCATTTAAACAAAAACATGATTCTTCCCTGGAGCCACAAATAAATAAGGAGCACCGATTATACAAGGAGAATAATAACAGTGTAACATTCTGAATACTCGCTGTAAAACCAGGTGGTGCACCAGGGAATGCGCTCTTATTTCTTCAGCGCTGACACTCAGGAGGACATGTTGGGTTGGGTCCGAGCTCTCAGTCAGTCTGCTGCAATGGAGCCAGACAGCTCTCTGAACAGGTACAGCACTCGTCACTATGAGGTGTCAGACACTAGACATCGATCACTTTCCATGATTCTTTTTCTCTTGCATCTTTGACCCGAATAGACGTTGCTCGAGTTATCAAGATTTCACACAGATAGGTGGCAGCAGTGAATCAGTGGACTTTCCTAAACCCCCCTCTGATGGTGAGGGTACCTCCCAGCAGCACAGGCACATCAGCAGGACGCTGAGTGAACCCAGCCAGCTCACTGGTGGGAGGATGGGGACGTCGCAGTCAGAGCGCAGGGGGAGGCGGAGCGTGCGTCAGAGACACAGCAGGTACTCAAGTCATGTCTGTGGGCAAAAGGCACAGTGGTTTATTTCAAGGTAAAAATCATCTGAGAAAGGTCCCAGCTTTGGCATTCTGTTCTGTTTCTCCTCCGACAGAACGCCCAGCCCTCCTGATTATAGCAAAGGACAAGTTTGTGATCAAAACCAAGAAGAAGATTCTCTTCCCGGCCAAAACACACCGCCGACACAAACAGAAGTGATGGGAACAGGTTCTTTGCCCTTCAGAGGTCAGCTGGGATCACGACCTCACACGCCAGTGGGAAGGGTTGACATTCGACCCCACGATGATTCGGTCATGGTGCCACAGACGCTGTACTACACACCTGCCTCACCTCAGCTGGAGTTCAAATCCACTCCCACAACCCCAGTCACAGAGAGGTGGCAGAACCTGAGCAAGGTCAGGACCTGTTTGTCTTGATCAGAAGAGGTCACCGCGTAAAACAAAACCTATAATCTGTCAGCTCTGTTGAATTAGTGAATAATGTCATGTGTCCTACACATACAAATGATTAAGTCCAAGAAAATTAAAGGCTAGGTAGCTCTGATCTATGTTTTACCAAATACAGATCAGTCAAAAAAGTTTTTATCTTTCGGTTTGATTGCTTAATTGCATACAGACAAAAAATCTGAAACCTCATTACCCAAAACTAAAGTAAGTAAATAAATTTTAGTTTCCTGTTGAACTGCTTGTTAACGTTTATGTGTACAAACCACATTAGTCTATTTAACTTTTAAAAAATGTCGGTAATTTTATATTGTAAATAAATAAATAAATAGTTAATTTTATGTTGGTTTAACAGAAATCCAACTTTTCTACCTAGTTAAGGAAGAGAATAAAAAGTTTTAGCTAAATTTTTTAAAAATTGCCTATGTTTTAAAAGAACACCCCAACAATTTTACACAAGATTTTATTTTGCTAATCATATAGAGTATTACTCATCCTGCAGAAACAGTTGTATAACAAGCTTTTCCAAGTTTGAAAAATAACTTTGAAATGTTCTTTTCAACTGCGAGGCAGAGATGGTCCAATGAAAAACACGTAAAGCTGCAGAATGGTTGATGTAGTTTTAATAGTTTTTGAGGCTTGATCAATACAAGAGGCTAGAAATTATTATATCTGCTGCTTCAGTTTCAACACACCCTCATACCAAACGGGAAGAATGGAACATTTGTCAGTGAGTCTCAAAACTGTGTATATAACCGTTAGTCATACTCATAATCAAGAATGAAAGTTACTTTAGTTACTGCAGTTAGTCAAAGTTGACTTTTGGTGTTGCACAGATGCAATAAGTGCAGTAATCTCTCAAGTCCCCCTTTAACACAACTTATCTTTTTAATTGTTTACAGCCTACACCTACATATGGTTCTGTCCACCATATCTCAAGTGGAAGAAGACCATTGGGAAAGGTGATTACAGTGTGAACACTGCATTTTCAGAAAAACATGCAAACAAGTGTGCAGCACGTTACACTTATTCAGACAGTAAAAACATCTGGTTGTTATTGAGTAAAAAAAACTACTTAAAGGAACAATGTGCAACTTATTGGCAGAATTTATATTTGATATCTTCCATTTTAAAAAATGAGCATGTTCAACAGAATGCGGGAAAAGAAACAGATCAGATTTTATTTCAAAGTCGTCTATGTATTGTGTCACACAGATATCAACTGAAGTTAGCATGCTAACCAGCTAGCCCCAGCACGTCTGTCCTGTTTTGAGCCTGATTGCCATTTTACATGACCACCAGCTGCATGGCAAGCTGAGTTATCAAGCTAACGGAAGCTACTAGCTTCAACCAAAGAGAGCTAAGAAAAAAGTAAACTTAGCTGCAGCTGGGGGTTCCCATGTATGCCCCCCGACCCTTTGTACACATTGCTCCTTTAGACATATTACTGCAGTTACTAATAAACTGTTTTTTTCAGTAGCACAGTATGTTTTGTGTAACACCGTGTGTTGTCTGTTCTTTTCAAATACGCGCTGTCTCTTTCTCCAGAGCTACTCTACAGGGGCAAATGCAGACTTACTGCCCCCTTTGCCCCCGTCATCGAGAGCCGCACACGCTCCACACCCCCCACACCACCACCACCACCACCATCATCATCATCATCGCAGCAATTTATCTGTTTGTGTGCTACCGCCAGCTATGGTACAGCGCTCTGTGCTCTTATGATGTCTTGTGTGGTGCAGCTTAAATACTGTGTTGTTTTGTTTGTATATGTATGTTCTCAAAAGTATGTTTGTTTGTTTGTTTGTGTTGTTGTCTCTAACTGTGCATACTAAGAACGTGACTAATTTTTATCAGTATGTGCAAGTGTTTTTGTAAAGACTTGTTTTATGTCTTTGTCACTGTACTTGCCTTTATTGTCATTAATGCTTCTTGTGTGTGACTAATAAATCATGTGTTGTACTTGTGATTTTTACTAAAATGTAGCCTATGTGTCTTTTGTCATATTATGAAAAGGGTATAATAATAATTAGGATTATTAAACGTTAAATAAAATAATTTGGCAAGGTTTTGTTACATTAAATAAAAAGAATTTCATGAAGTAGATGTTTGACCAGATCTAAATAAATCCTGTGAAAATGCATTCAAATTACTTTTCTCTCTGATTCATAACCAAACTCATAATATGTTACTGTGGCCTCTGTTTGTCTCTTGTAAAGTTTGTGCTGCGCTCATTTAGAAAGACAACAACCATACCGCAACATTCAAACATTACATTAAAGCATTCATTCATAAACTCTCAGTAAAATTAAGAAAATATAGACAAATTGAGAAGCTAAGAGAGGATGCAAAACCACATGAAATCTGATCAGCAGGGAGAAGATATATGGAAAAAAATATTTCTTAAACTAAGTGTTGTTTACCGAAATGATAACTTTGATTTTCTGCAGGCCCCCAAGTCTGACCCGAGGGAAACTCCACCAATCAGGCCCCTTGAAAGTGATGCAGATGTGAGTATTCATATGTTGCCATTTGGCTCTTAACTGTCACCACGTTATGATTAACTTATTTATCATTTAGTTGAATGTTTGGTCTGTTTTCATTTGGATTTTCTCCTCTCAGGCTGTGTTGACGAGGTTGTGTGGTTGCGATAAACTGCTTCAGTCTCTGTCTTTAGAACTGGCCCAGCTGCAAATGGATAAGGTCAGTAATTATCCCATTAGGTTACAAATTTAAGGCCACTCACACTTAATGACCTGTAAATGTATTTTTTGAAGTCTTATTTATTGTAGTTTATAAAGGTAAATGGATAGTTTTGTTGAGAGTTGAACTTCAGCTAAAAAAAATTCAACTCCATTTCAGTTTTTAAATTTCAAAGCTTTTTTGGCATTACATATTACATGTGTTGCCAAAGCACAATTGAAGCAAATATAAAATGCATACTGTATGCAAAAACAGGATAATTAAAAGTGTTTGTTAACAAAATAAAAAGATAATCAACGAGATAAATAAGATCAAATATTAGGTGGTCCTGTGTATACATAAACGAACATGGACAGAGGAGGTGTCGATAGGTTGAATATGGTTTAATTTTGTACATTTATGGATGTCTGCATATTAATATCCCACTGGCTGACTCTTTTCTTGTGGCAGGCAAAGACATATTTAGCAGACAACACTGCACATTCTTTCTTTCTCCCAGGATGAGAAATTTCTCTGTTTCTGTCAGATTTCTGTCAGATTTTGAAATTTGGGGCACAATTTTTTAATTTTGGAAAGAATTCGTCTCTCTCATCTATGATTAATATATTTAATCATATATTCAATTATACTCAATAATACTCAATACTCAACTCAGTTATACTTAATGTACTCAATTTGATATGGTTAGCTAATATTAGTGTACTGTGATGCCTCTTCATTGGTAATGTATTCTCTCTATTTAGAAAAAACAGTACCCGTAATAGTAAAGAGAATATTGTGACTGCTTTAAGATTAAAAAAAAAAAAATTCCAAAGACTTTTTTTTTTCTGTTGCAGGACAGCGTCCAGTGTGCATTAGAGGTGTCCAGACTGCAGCTGGAGGAGTGGAGGAGCCAAGGCCCCAGGGCCCAGGAAGAAGCACTGACCCATAAGGCTTTGCTCCAAGAGGAGCTCGTCACAATCCGGGCCAGGATGTGTGACGTATCACTGGTGTGTAATTTGCAGGGAACAAAAACTAGACAAACAACACAACTACATGAAAAGTTTATATATTTTATTGTGTTTTTTTTTATTGGTCACAAATCTTCTAATGTTTTTACCCAGGAAATGGAGAGGGTGTGGAGTCAGTATGAGAGAATGGAGAGTGAATTGTCGGTTATCCGTTCCCACCTTCAGCACATCTGTAACTTTGGAGTTCCACAGGTATTTGAACACTACTTCATGCAACCTTTTCCAATAATATTTTAAGATTGGTTAACATCTGTATGCTGCATCTGTTGAGAATCATCTCAATTTCAACCTTAATCTGAAAAATGAATTTAATATCTCATGTTGTATTTCTTTCTATCAGGAGCAGTCTCAGGCCCAGAGAGAGCTGTGGATGATGGAGGACATCCTGGCTGGACTGAGGGTCAACAGGGATCACTTCCGCTTTCTGATGGGACTACAGAGGCACCACAGTGAGCATCAGCTCTCTATCTCTGCAATTCTTAGAGTCTGTGTCTCATGTAGGGGTTTATATTGTATAAAAATGCCTGTAGAGCATAACAGCAAAAACAAGGTTTAATCACTAAACACCATAATGTTGGTTTTGTTGCTTTTGAAAATTTGAGAATTCAAACAATGGCTTCCAGTTGAGGCTGCTAGCGTGTAAAGTTGCCTGGTTCGTCTTGATTATGCACATGAAACCTGACAATAGGTGAACAGCGTCCACACTGTGACCTTTTCTGTCTCCCCCTCAGCGTTCCAGCCAGCAGCCCCCCATCCTGGATCCCCTGGCTCTCCAACAGAGAGGCTGCAGAGTGGACTGCCAATGGTACGACTCCCGTCCATTGTCCCTTTGTTGGTCGCTCTCCGCTTATGAACAAACATGGGACTGTTGTCTAATCAAAGCAAAGGTTAAAACCATCGCTAGCATCTGATGACTAGATATTTGAATCAGAGGGGTGCTTTCTTACAGGCCTGCGGTGCTTTAAATTCTTTAAAGTATACATCTGATTACTGTTAATCAATGCATTTTAGTACGACAGTTCTGGTGGGGTCACCCATTATTCACGCAAGAAAATTTGATGATGCAATTCAAACATACCATGTATTGCATTGGACCATATTTACACAACAAATAAACTGTGCACAAGTTAGAGAGGGGATCACGGCACAATTTGTGACAAAGTTCCAGCTGAATAATGCCATCTAAAATCACACAAACAATGAAGATTTGATGACATATCTTACCATATCAACAGCACCACCGAAGGACAGTGTTAAATATCTCCCAACATCAAAAACTCAAGAGTTAAACAACTCAAATGTGCCCCACCTAAGAAATCAAAGTGCGTGTTGAGCATGGGCGTGCATGTGCAGCAGTTTGTCCATTCCACAACACTGCAGATGCAAGACAATCTCTGCCGAGCCCCATCGAGTGCAAACAGGCAATTAGCGTCAAGCAGAAAGACAAATCCACACAGTCCTACTCTGCAAAAAATGTCTAGAGAAGAAATTTCATCAGGGTGTGATGAAAAACTGTAAATATTGCATGACTGGCAAAGTCTAAGTTCCTATTAACAATAACTTGGACTCAATGACATTATTGTTTCTGACACAAAAGAGCCTGTAATCTTCTCCAACACAACAGTGCCCTCTGGTGGGGCCATGCCCGACGGGCCCCTAATTCATAAACACCAACTGCTAATTTATTTGTGATGAACTCTTTGGAGTTTTTAATGATGTCATGGAACTTGGCTGAAGAAAATCTGACCATGTTGAATCAACAGAACAGAAGGATTTCGAGCGAGAATCTAGTCTGTGCCATTTTCTGCCTTCATCCAAATATTATTAGTGACTCTAAAAATACTCTGACTGTTGGAATAATTACTTCTGCCATCAATCATGTCGAGGATTTACTTCAGCTCTAAGATATGTCAAAAAATGTGCTATAGATGTGTAAGACGATGGGAGAGAAGATCATGGCTTCACAGTTTTTATCTTTTCCTGTATAAAAACGATCCTTGCAGGATGGAGAAGGAGAGCCACCAGTTCGTCCACCGTTACCTCAGGAGCTGCAGGAGATCCACCAGAGTGGGGATCAGTATGGCTGGACAGAGTCCCCATATGAGGTATGAATTACAGATATCATTAATAATAAACACAATCGAGTTTGACGTTTTGTTTATTATTTTCTGTGCTTATGTTTCAGAGAATCTACAGCCACGTTGCTGATCCGGTACAGAGAAGAGGAAACAGCCAGCCTGACCTCCTTAATGTGAAAGCAAAGAAAGACTCATTCGGTTGGCACAGATACACAAACACAGTCTGTGGAAAAGTGATATTAATACAGTGGCCTGTAGATTAATGTTTTCTGACACCTCTAATATTAAACAGCTTTAATAGGTTCATCTTCAGCACCCACTGGCTTTGTATTGTCCTCCACCCTCATATTTCCTATTTCTCCTTCTTTCTGTCACTCTCTCCTCCCACCTTTCCTCCCTCACTCCCTCCCTCCATCCTTCTGCTCTATTTTCAATTCATCTTTAGAACCTCAGTCTGGTTCAAAGTGGATCCCACCAGATGCAATGAACCAATCAACCAAGGTTTGATTTTTCAGAATTTCCTGTTTGCTTGTTAATCACATCTGAATGTGTTCAATGTGATCCCAAACGCTCCAAATATAG
>JAPZDX010000014.1:12551576-12564955 GCA_029783625.1 Naso annulatus | reverse complement strand
ATTGCTGGAGTTCTTAAAGGAATTGGACGTGGCAGTCATCTCCCAAACAATTGTAGTCAATGGTGACCAAGTTTCAAACAAAAAAAAACAAAAAAACAAAAAAAACCCCAACCATAATTAAACCATAAAGTGCCTCCATGCAGCTCGGTCAAAGTAATCCAAGTGTCCTGAAACCTCGACATGTCCAGTTGTTATGAAAAACATCACTGACACCATGTTTTTAGCTTCACTGTTCACTGTCGCCAGTAGCTCCTGCTAGCTGTGTTATATATACAGTGGTGCATACACCGTATGGAGACAAACAAGAGCTCATGATATCTGCAGAATCACTTGAAGTCTGGTGCCCTGACGCTTGCTACTGGCACCAGACTTCGGGAAGCATGTTAACGTTAGCATGTTTACAGATATCACAGGCTCTCAGCGAACTCGCTTCATGCCCCTGTCCCATGCTTCAGACAGTGTGTGCACACACATATGCATGAATGTGGCTACAGTGAACAATAAGGCTACAAACATGGCATCAGTGACGTTTGTGGAGGCATGGAGGCATTTCATGGTTGTATTATGTCTTTTTTTCCCCCTAACTTTTAAAACCTGATCACCTTTCATTTCCATTTTTTTGGGAGACCACTGCAATGTCTTCCTGCAACACTCCAGCACTGTTTTATGGACTACAAAAACCTTCCACTGACATTAGGGTTTATTTTTGGGTGACCTATCCCTTTAAAATAAAAAGTTGTTATTTTGGAAAATATATTTACACTATATACAAAATGTACTATCTTTTCTTTTTTGGTTAAGTGAAATGATACTTTCACTTTCTATACAATAATTATAAAGAGAACAGCAGCCAGTTAGCTTAGCTTAGCAAAAAGACTGGAAGCAGGGGGAAATGGTGAACCTGGTTTTGCTCAAAAGTAACAATAAATACCCACAAGCATCTTAGGACTTTTCCAAACCTCTTAAAAAATCTGAACCAGTGACCAAGATTTGGGTTATTGTTACTTTGCAAGTACTTGCCATTATATGAGCACGGTACGGAGCTACACTTGTCATACCCACTTCGTTGTATTATTACATTCTACTTAAACTGTATTTCCCTATACTTGCAATAAACTGGTTTGTACATCTTGTTGATTCAATTTAATTTCCCTCTTTCTCGTGCTCTCAGAAAATAATTTATTTGTTTCAAATATTTGGGAGAGGCTTTCATCTGACTCGCACTGACAAACTCATTTTGTCTATTTCTGTCCCCATGAACTACTGCAGCCTAGGTTGCTGTTTTTTGACTTTTTTTTTTTTTTTCATGTTCTGGTCCTGTCAATAACGTGCCATAACTTTTTGTATTTGGTTCAGTTTTTTTAATCTGAACCAAAAAAAAAAAAAAAAGTGAAAACATTTTTTAAAAAGAAGAGAATTTGTTTGTTTTTTTTCACTTCAGTTTTTGTGCAAACTTAAATAAATAAATAAAACAGATATATATTAATTAGCATGCTTGGAGCAGAGTCATAAGGATGGCTGTTTTCCTTCCTTAACAGTCTTAATGCTAAGCTACAATAACCAGTTAGTGGTTGGCTTAGCTTAGCATTAAGCTACAATTTTACCATTCAGACATAAAAATAGTATTTATCGTATCATCCAGTATTGGGCAAGAAAACAAACTTATTTCTCAAAGTGTTAAATTATTCCTTTAAATACATGGTGATTGCTGTTTAATCTTTCATCAAATTTTACACTGAGATACTGCTTTCATGGTATACCATAAACTACACAGAAGTGCAGCATGTTTGCCACCATCTCATTGGTTCTCAATCTTGACAACATCATAGAAATGTTTGACATCTGCGGCTTGACATTTCAGTCATAGCTGCACCTATCTTTCTTCCAGTCCACCTGTCTTTCCGTCTTCTGTGTCAGTTAGCATTACATCCAAGCGTTGGATAGTGGCTGTTTAAAGCATCTTACACATAACGTCCAGTTAAAAGTGTAAAAACGGATGATGCGGATATAAAGGGATCAGTTGAGTATGCTGTAATGGTCCGTGTGTGACATATTAAGTTTCAGGGCAGTTTAAATAAGACGGGAGTATTTCCTTTGACTTTCAGTAGCAGGTTAGTGACAGTGTTTATTACTAAATGGTGGACATCTATGTGTTGATCTGCTCCAAGGGCTCTCCTAAGACTAAATATAACCCCGTGAGATCTCCAAAGAGAAACACGAGAGCGTCTTGCTGCAACGCTCCTCATCTATCTCACCTTCGTCGCTATCCTGTCTCTCTGGCTTCTGCAATCGTGCAACATTGCAAATGCAGTTCAGTGTGTCTGCCGCTGACTTGGACTGGAGTAAGTTACAGTAGTTTCCTGGCAGCCCCCTTGTGCAAAGGCAGCTTGGCCTAGCACAGCAGTCCTGGAGGAATGTGTTAACATGACCCAACATACGCTCTTCATCCTGAGAGACCTTTTAGTCTCCGGTTCTAAGCCACCGGCAGGCTTTGGCTCACCTTTGCCAGTGTGTTCGGTCACTTGTGTGACCTTATATCAACACATCTTACTGTCTTCTCACCCTGTCTTTCCTTTCTCTCCTTTAATTCGTATCCCTTTTATTCGTATTTCAAGTACCTCCCTTTGCTCCATGTACCCTTTAGCACTTCCTGAATCTGAGTGTATCAAATTTAACAGCAGACTAAAATAATCACACCGCAGCTTCCTGCTGTCTCTTTCTCTCTCTCTCTGGTCTGCTTCCAGACACATTGGCAAATAGCTGTTCCCATATCAGTAGTTTTCCTCTTATTGCACTGTAGTAGCGACCAAGTGTGTGTTTACCTAAACACCTGCCACCAGTGATATCATGTTTCCTTTTGACCCAAGCAGTCACACACATCCCATTCAATACTTCATACCTGGGTGGTTTGATTGGTGTGATTTTTTTGAACATCATTGTATTGAAAAACATATTGATAGGGCTGTTTTTCAAGAGAGTTTGCCTCTTAAAAGGCCTTCTGTAAATGTATTCTTTGATATCATCCCTTTACCTTTGGTCTACCCGTCCTATAATCCTGAGGAAATCAAATCCTAATTGTTTTGATTCTGTTAATGCTAATATAGTTCCCAACCCTCGATCCTCTACCCCTCTTTATCCTGCCTCCCAATCTCACAGTACAACACATGAATCCTTTTTCCTACCTCTCGAGCCTCTTTCTCATTCCTAAAGTCCGGTAGGGTCTCTAGACAGAAGATGAGGATGGACACCACAATGACCATGACACTGATGATGGCTATGATTCGTGCACCCGAAGAGGACTCCGGGTGCTCAAACAGCATCCACAGTCTTCTCTGCAGCCGGCTTCTTGGCAGCTGGCTCTCCTCCTCTTTCGGAAAGCCTTCATCCTCCTTGAAGCGGTTCATAATCTCCTCTCCGAGCTCATAGAACATCAGCTCATCCATGAAGATATCCAGGGGTATGTTTGCAGGCCTTCGAAGCCTCCCGCCTGACTGGTAAAAGTACAGAATGGCATCGAAGCAGGCCCGATTGCGGTCCAGGAAGAGCTCATTTCGAAGCGGGTCAAAGTACCTTGACCTCCGCCTGGGGTCACCAAGCAAGGAGTCAGGGAATTGGGCTAAGGTGCGAAGCTGAGTTTCATAGCGCATCCCTGAGACATTGATGGCAAGTCTTTCACTCAGCGCCCATCCATTCCTCCATAAAGACCCAGACCGCCGGCTCTCTTTCTTCCTCTCTTTCTCGTTCCCTTTGATCTCTTTCTCTCCTTTCTCCTCACTGTTGAGCTGGTTCTTCAGCTGTTTATCTTTCTCTCTATCGCTTTCTTTTCTTCTGCCTCCTCTTTCATCTTCCTGCGGGTCACTGCTGTCCATGCCAGGCCAGGGAAAGCAAAAAACCTCTCTCCAGGAAAATTTGCAGAACAGCTGGACTTAACTCAAACCTTGTACGAAACCAGAGTGAAAGCTCCATCAGTGGGTTTGGTTTATAGGTGATAAGTATTAGAGATGTCATTAGAGGCAAATGGGTGAATAGAAGATACTGCAGTGTCTGTTTATATGGTTAATGTTTCAGTCATGGTTTAATGTCTAGCTTCACCCCCCCAAAATTTTTAAAATGTAAACAAACAAGTATTGTTAGTACCCTGTTAGTGAGAAGAAAGCATTTACTCACTAAGTGTAAAACAGCTGCTGAAAGAGACCAACAGCAGGATGAAAAATCACATTGTTCGTCTCCTGTGGCTCATCAGGTTGTCCGTCTCCCTCTCTCTCTCATCATGTCTGTCCGTCTGTCTTTCACACACGAAGTCCTTGTTTGAATTGTTTGGTCCCTGCCTTCAGTCCACTTGCAGTCCAGCTAAACTCTCTGACCAGGTCGAGCACAAAGTATGCCTCTGGTTGTTTGCTCCCGCAACATGCACAATCTTGTCCCATCCCTTGTAGCCTCACGTTGTCTGTCTTGAAATTTTTTGAGAATGCTGTCCTGTTGAAATTCAATCTCTGCCTCAACCTCTCCACCCCCTCCCTGTCCTTTCACTCCGTTTTAGCTATGAGGCAAGACAACCTTCAACCTCCCTATCAAATGTCAACTCTGCCTGGCACTGCATGGTGTTACCCACTCTAACAAGCAAGGTGCTTTGACCGACAGAGGTTCAACTGCTCTTCATTAAGTCAAAAGAATTTGAGTTTTTTCATTTAAATGTAAGTTATTCAAAATCAAAAAACAATGGAGCTCTAGTGATATTCAAAGGAAGAACCTATTTATTTTCATACATGCTGCAGATATTTATTTTTAGATTACTTTGTTTGCCAATTTTCTGAAACAGTTGCCATTGTTTTGCATTGCATGGCAGATTTATACTGTCACGGCTTGGGATATTTTGTTTATTGATATTTTGCAGAAGCCCTTTTCCCAAACTAAGATGCATGTTATTTAGACCATTGTATCATGGCAATGTGCTAAGAAAATTTAAGCATATTAACATTTAAACTGTTGTTACATAATCATCATTATACATCTCTGAAGATATCATATTACTCTTACATACACAATACCGGGCTGCAACTAATCTCATCACTATGTCACTTCGCTTGAGATGGTGCTGCAATTAGTTCAAGTATGCTACATCACTAGTTGTGGTATTTGTCCTGCTATTTCCTGTCTTATATAATTTTTATTTATATTATTGTTTACTTTTATGTACTACTTTTTTATTTTTCTATTTACTTGGACTTATTTTTGCCTTTCTGTCACTGTAACAGAAATTCCCCTTCTGGGGGATCAATAAAGGATTAACTTAGCATATTTTATGTGCTCAAGCAAACAAGCATGTATTATATGACCAACAGCATTACTCACATGACCAAAGACCCACAGGAGGGCATGTGCATGTTCCTGTCTCAATTATGTTTGAGGCAGACACCCCATCTTTCTTGTGACATGCTGCACGCAAGTTGTTTAGGAGTGTGGAATATGAATTCAACAGGTGGCTAACTGATGACTGTCAATGCATAAGTTACTTGTTGACAGGAAGCAGAAAAAGCTTCGTTGGCTGTACCAACTTAGTTCAGTTGTAGCACTGTAACTACAGCTAGCTTTAATGTTAGCATTGGCTCAACTGATGTGCAAAATTGTGGTGTGGCCTGTGTGTGTGTGTGTGTGTATATATAAATATATATATATTAAACTGGGGGTAGGCTCTCCCAAATGATAAGCTAATTTAGAGTTTGTGGTGAGAACAAAAAACTAAACAGAACTTGGGAATAAACTACAAGCAAGAGCAATAATAATAATAATAATAATAATAATAATAATAATAATAATAATAATAATAATAATAATATAAACACTGACTAAATGAATCATATTCTCTGTAATTAGTCGTATGCACTCAGCTACCAAAATAGACACTACTGTGTACCACCACCAGAGGGAGGTGATGTTTTGGCACGAAGCAGTAAACCTGAAAGAGGCCTCTGCTCACAGCTGCTTTCAGTCACGGAATAAATATAAACTACTCCCTGCTGGGTTGCAACATTACATTCCCATTGATCACATTTCATGTCATCGAATGAAGTAACTTAGACTTCATGCTAGGAGTCTGATGACCCCTAATGTAAATGTTTCTATAAAGCTGTACAGTCAAAGGTTTGCTGAGAATAAACAAAAAATAAATCAATAATACATGAATATGAAGTGATGAATAAACATGCTGAGGAATTCCTCTAGTTTTTTAGGTGTAATCAACAACTGACTACAAAGTACTGATATTCTATTTGTCGTGCATCGTGATCATGGAATAGGGAATGATGTGACTGGTTCTTCACAATGGCTTTAAATTCTTTAGCTTTAATGCTGCTATGCAGAACATGAGATTGTGTGAATCCCATGAGAGAGCTGCACATTCTGTACCAGCACCACAGATTCATCCCCATGTAGAACACTATGAAACAGACACTGGGTATCCATAAGTAGAAAATAGATGACTCATCAGAGCACATTACTATTTCTTTCCATTCGGTCCTTACAGCTTATGGTTCTGCATCTTCATTGTGAATATACACGTTTTTCAAATGGCATTGTTAAGATTTTTAGTAACTCTGTTCCTGATCATTAACATTTTCCCCTGGCCACAAATTTAATGTTCGTGCCATTATAGATTGTCAGAATTGCTCTAAATTCCAGCTGATGACTAGCCTACAGAGCGGAAGTCCAAAATCATATGACCTCTGCAATTAAGTCCAAGAACTAATTCACCTATCAGAAATAAAACAGATACTTATGTTTCCAACATGCTAGTGTCCAGTTTCACATATATTAGGAGTTTAAGTTACAGTTATCTGATATCAACATGTAATTTAAGGAAAACCGCATGCACATTAGCTCATCATTCTCAAATGTCAAGGCATAGTTGACCTCAAAAATATAGATTATCATTATACAGTAGGACAAGTCCGGTTAAATGCAACAGTCACCGGCTAAAAAAGAGCTTGACAGTTGGACCTTCATGGAAATGCTGGCATCAAAACACACCATATTCTCAAACTTCCAGTCACAAATTTAATGTGTCATCCTTCAGTTTTTTGTTTTGCTTTTTTTTTTTTGCAGGACTTTGGTGTCCTCACTTCAAGTCAGATTACATCAATCACTGCATTGTGGTATCCTGTTCCCGACAGGCCTTGTGAATTGTGTTTACTGTGACAGCCAGTCAAAACGTTATAGTCAAAGTCAGTATGCACGGCAGCACATTTCATCAGTTAGAACTCTTAAACAAACTGACACACCGTTAATGTCACTTTTTCATTTATTTTAAGTTCATTTCAATGATTTGAAGCAATTTTAATGTCTCTGAAAAAGCATCTTATGACTGTTAATCAGTTGTTCATTCAAGCTGCTATGGAGAAATTGGTTCACATTAGGTCGCATTGACATTCATACATTTTAAGTCTCAGTAGAAATATGTTCAATTATGACACTTTTATTGATATGTTTGTATTTTTTCTTTCAAAATATAAAAAGATAGATCATGAACATTCCATTGAAATATACTTTATACAGTTCTTAATGAGTTGTTCTTTGTGTTCCAACATTTCAAAAATAAAATCCGGCATAAGTCACAACCAGATACTCCAGTGACCACCTCCTATCCCCATTCACTCTCCTACTAAGACCAAAGTACAATGGACTAGTACCTAAGTCTGTTTTATACAATTTGATGGCATATATAATGAACATACATCTTTTATCTTTGGAATGCTTGTGTGACTGCGTGGTGTTAGTCTTAAGTAAATGTGTGTGTATTAATATGACTTTTGTGGTGTTAGTCATGTTATTTCTGATTAAAATAAAATACTGAATATATCAGAAATATCTGTTTAGTACGATAGCATGTCCTCTATAATAACACTTGTCTTATCACCTTGTAAAACAAAATATTCTTTGATAAATGTGATTGCTAAGTTGCTCTATGGAAAGCCATAAAGCCACTAGCACATGTGGTTGCAGTCATCTGAACTGATGACAGAACATCTGCGTCTCAGGGAGCATACAGTTAAGTGTCGATCAGTGGCATTCGTGGTGCAGATTGCATACAATGTCCTTAATTTGAAAATAAAACAGAAAACATATTATTCAACAGAAACAGGCACATTAAAATAACATAGGATATTGTAGTGGATGGATGTGTCATACAAGGACCACATAACACCTTCCAAACACCTGGAGAGGGCGTGTCTTCATAGTGTCATGACACATCGTAGCCGGTAGTTTAACAGTGGCACCTACTTACCATGTAAAGCATCTTTGACGTTTTGGTCTTGCAAGTGTTACACAGGAAACTTTGAACATTTTGTAACAGATTTGCAAACTTGAGACAAAATAAAACAGACTTAGCACTTTTGACATTGTAACTCATTCCATTCACCATGACTAAATCAAATGGCAGTATTATGCATTAGAAAAGGAAAGACATCTTCTGTTTTCAGCCTGGTTTTGGCAGAGCAGTCACAATGTAGAGGATGAAGAAATGTCAAACCGAACTGAGAGAAAAAGACAAAACTTGGCAATGGGAACAGAAACAGCCGGGTGGAGCACAAAGTTTTTTTTTTTGTTTGTTTTGCAAGTGTGCACACCATTGCTAGAAGTTAACCTCTGAAATATTCATAAGCATCTTTGTGACCATCAAAGCCGCAGTTGCTTAATGCTTTTCAAAATGGGAACTATAAATCGGAAGTTTTTACAAGATGTGGGACTAAAATAAAAAAATAATCCCATGGACTATTTTTGAAAGTGGACAGAAGAACTTGACCCGCTAAAACCTTGAATAGTCTATGCGCTCTACGTCACAGTCCTGTCCCATCATATTCTTTTGAACCTCCATCTTGTTGTACTCGGAATGGACGAAGGACCATTCAGCTGCCTGAGCTGAGCCCCGGACCAGCAGGGCCTGAAACTCACTTTGAATGCCAAAACTAAGCTTGGAGAGCACTCAGCAATGAGATGCTTTTCTTTTTACATCAATCTTTCCTCAGTGGACACTGGTATCGCTCATCCTCTCTTCATCGCAACACGTAAAGTACTTCTCTGACATCATTTTGGAAGCTCTGGGTCTCTTTGATTGGTGCTCACATGACTGTGTTGTGTGCGCTAATGAGCTGCCGACTAGCGAGCTGGATGACTCCATGGCTAATGACGGATGCAAAGACTTGACCATCTAAAAAAAACAAAAAACAAAGACGAGCTACCTCTACACACTCATGCCGACACTGCGAGTGTGAGTAGTTTTCAGTTGCCTCTCGGAGGAAGACGTTTCTGCTCTACGACACGGCACAGTGTTCATAGTTATCAAGACTGGATTCATGACAAACAATGAGAGGAGGCTAAGGGGAAATGTCAAGACTCCGCTCCCCCCTCAAGAGATTATCAAGTCATAATGCATGCGTTTTTTACACATCACTGTGAGGTGTTCACATTATCGTTATCATCTATATACTAGAATTTATTATGTTAAGAAAGTAAATAGCAAAACACCTACATCCACACACACCATCGACACACCTGAGTCCTTTAAACCACACGCAACTTTGGAATGGCAGTTGGTTCCATGCAAACCTGAAATCTCTCTTGATTGTTCGCCAGTGTAGTGTACTTCATAGTCTGCTACTGGTCTTTATTGGATAACCTGCACTTGTACCCCCATTTTTTTTTTTTTTTTACTTAGGACTAGTGGAACAGAACTGCCTATCCCAGTAAAACCCTGCCATGGGCGACCAAGACCTTTACAAATCTCTTTAACACTGAGGCGTTGAAGATACTCTCAAGGTTCTCCATTTGCCCTGCTACAATCATATGACAACTCTTGTATTATTGCCAAAGAAAAAAAGCAAACTATGGTTACTACTGAAGCAGTCAAAGTTGTTGAATGGAGAGCGGTTATTTTAGAACTGCTGCTGCTGTCGCTGCTACGGTAGTTGCGCAGATGAACCAAGGAGGAAAACATAGACTTTTAACAAGAAACATCATTTGCCCAAATGCTAAAGTTTGGCAAAGTCTGGAATGATCACTGTCGATTGAGCGATTAGAAAACACACCGCTCAATGCATGACAGCGTTAAACGATGGCAGCGGTGCAAAACACTGGAATGAGGGATGTAGGGCAGTAGCAGAGAGATTTCATCAAACAAAAGATAGTTCAGGGTGTACTTTGCAAACATACATGTTTCAATATTCACATTTTTTTTACTTTTCAAAACAAAATATAGCTCTTCTCTTTCATTATAATCTTTTTTTAAACATTAATTGCATATAACATTTTTTAATTCATTTTATATATACTTTTTTTGTATCTCTAGCACCCTTGTCTTCAACTAAGGGCTTGCAGAAAAGACAGTCATGCAAAGTAGTCATGCTGGTAAACAAAGATACAAAAATGCATTATCTTTTTTTCTCATTTGTTTATCTCAGCGTCCATCCGTTGTCGTCCCCGCGTCTTTATAGGCAAGAGTCTGTCGTTGCTTATTGTCTTTCAGGAAAACATTTGGCCTGTGCTTGTGGGGAAAACAACTTTGCCCGGCCTCTATGACAGTATACTCACTTCCCATCTTTTTTCAAGACTCCATGTCATGATGCCAAATTTTCTTTTAACATTTGCATCAGATTTTTTTTTTTCTTTCTTCCACTTCGGACCTGTTCTAAACAGAAACCTCCACTGCAGCCATGGATAGTTGATTTGTTTATCAAAATATAGATTTGTTCTCTTTGTACACTTCCATGCTTGCACTCCTCTTGGTCCATTTCTTCTCCTTTTCCCCTTCGCCTAAGGCTCCCCTGACGGGCCATCCGTATCTTGACATCGACTTGCCTGTGAAGCAGTCGCTGGCAGCAAGAGGGACAAGAGAGAGATGGGGCAGTATTCATCTGGGATTTCTTGTGCCTAATTGGCAGTGTCGGCCTTTGTGTTATATGGGGAACGCTTATCTGATTGGTCCCTTTTAAAAATGATAACACAGAATTCCCAGCTAATGGAACGTTTTATGTGACGTAAAAAGTGTTCATGTGGTGGGAATGTTCTTTTTCACTGTAATTACATGTTATAAGCAGGCCAATATCCTTCAATACTGAAGAAGACAATAGTCTCTGGGATTTTTGTTGTTTTAGTCAGTCTTTTTACTCCTCGCTTCTGAGCACTGTGTCAGTCAGACATGACAAAATGCTTGGAATAATTACATGTGCATATAGGGATGGTTCGGAAGTGGCAGTTAAAGGACTTAGTTCTTTTAGAGTAATGATTTTGTACCAGAGGTGACGGCCACTATGGGAATGAGTACAAATCTCATTCTAAGTAGAATAGTTCCCCTATAATAAACTGTACATTACAGAAGGTCATTCAGCAAGTGCATGCTACAGGACCTTTTGTTTCCCCTATAGATTTCTGGGTAAGCCCATGGCAGTACATGAGAGAGAAAGAGAAGTCTTTTTCCACTGTTTTCTCATAGCGAACACTTCAGGTGAGTCTAAATGTGCAGTAAATGCTGGACATGACCAGTTTGAGCTGATGCTACATGTGCTTCATTTGTTCATCGCGAGTGCTGTTTTTGATTATCTCAGTACTTGTAAAGAGGGCAGTGTTCTAGTCTAATAGAAGTTAATGGAAGACATAGGTTCAGTGGCAAACATGCTATACAAGTGCTAAACTTGATAAAGGGACTATAGTATGGGTGTTGTTAAATTCTGTGCATTTGTGACTGAGTTCATGTGCACTGTTAGCTCAGTGCTTCTCTTTTTGTCAAGTGTTTGAATGAGTAAGACCAATCGTTTGTCTCTCATGTACTCTCTACTTTTTTTCTTCCCTTGAAAGGAACCCAAGAGGAAAATGACATCTAAAAGATCCTTTGAATGCATTGACTCCTCTCTCTTTTAACTGTTGATGAATAAAGTCAAGTTATTTCCCAGCCAACAAATGCTACAATATGTTAGCAAGGATGCTACATTGTTCATTCAGTCCTTTGTGAAGACAAGTGTTTGTTTTTTTTTCTCAGAAACTTGTGAAGTTGCTCAGTTGTTCAGCACTGTAGATGGTACTGAGTTGGTCATCATACAAGATGGCGAGTTGAATGTTGTCAGAGATATGTCATCTGGAATGTGTCATCAGGAGTCCTTTTATCTCCCAAAAGTGTGTCAGTGCAATGCTCAGTCAGTTTGCCGAAAAAAGGGTGGAAAAAAGGGTCAAAAGGTCAGACAGTTGTCAAAAATGTGGTCGGAGTTCCAAGAGGCTGCTTTGGTAACAACATGAGGAGCAGACCGTAAGATTTTTTTAATTCGTGATTAACCACTGGTCTCTCTCTTGTCACCCCAAAGATCTCCTTTTAACCGTCCATCCGTGTCACACCTGTCGCTTACGTGGCTCCCGCCGCAAAATTGTGTTTACTGCTTACTGACTCCTCATTAGAGAGAAAAGGCGAATGCTAGAAACTTAACACTGTGAAGACAAGAACAGAAAGTTATTAATATTATGTTTGCAGAGAATAAACATATTTGTGAGAAATCATGTTCAGTGAAAATTGAAACTTTACTTGTAACGTTACGAGTAAGCACTAGATTGGTTTATAAAAGAAGTGCCCAACTACTACAGAGCAATATTGCTCAAAAACTGATGATTTTTTTTTCTTTTATATTTGGAATTTGCTAATTACATGGATTTCTTTACAACAGTTCCATAGTGTTACGAACATTATGTGCAATATGGAAGTAATCAGGGATTACCTGTAAACTGCTGGTTAACTGTACATGTCAGAATGAAGTGCACAAATGTAAACTGTAATGACAATTCTAGCACAACTACAACAACAGTCTACTCCAACATACAAGCACACAGTTGGCACAGAAGTTATTCTTGAACAACAAAATTAGAGAAGAAATGGTGACAATAAAACTGGTGGCTGACAATATTAGGAAAACAAACAATAGACGGAATGAAACACGTTGCCAGCCAGCTGACCAGCTCTCCACTCTGCCAAATCACAACAAATACAGCCACCATCTTTACAGGAGAGAATATGTACAGAGCATTTTAAAGATTAAAGGATATGGTAATGATGACCAGTTATTTGCTAAGTGTGTTTTGATGTGCACATGTTACGTGTGAGCAAACACTTTACTTTGGATGATATGTACACTTAATGAGGAAACATTTTTGACAGATGAACACATACAGTCATAGTCAATGCCATTCACGGAAGATTTCACACTTCAAATAAGTTTTTGCACTTTGTGAAGCAAGGAGTGGAATTACACATTTGGCTGACAACTTTTCTGGAGGCTTAACCTCCAGTATGAGCAATGCATCACGCAAACACAGGTGTAAATTCAAGAAGATGTTTGCCAACAACA
>JAPZDX010000014.1:12428314-12444985 GCA_029783625.1 Naso annulatus | reverse complement strand
TGATGATTAACTTGCAAAAACATAGCTACATGTGAACACTGGATAGATTGCAACATGTAAATTTAAATTTACATTGTGAAGGTTATCCTGAGTGTATGCTGTTACCGGCAGGTTCATGCTATAGCCTCTGTCTGAATGAGTTATTTCTAAAGAAAGATCAATAAAATGCACACAGTTCAGCATCTCACCTCCCTCTCCCTGCTCCTCATCTTCTTCTTGAGAAAGAAACAGTAAAAGAGTGATTGAGTTAAAAAAAAAACAACATAAAACTCCTAATTAAATAAACAAATTCATGATAAATGAATGTCCTCACCTTCCTGATGGCCTCTGAATAAAAAAATTAAAATATACATCAGACACACCGTAAAACTGATGGTCATTTGTTACGGTTAAGGAAAAATTCATATTTGAAAAAAAAAACCAACTGATTGGACTAAATAGACTCACCCATGATCTTCTAAATCAGACATGGTGACACTGAAGAGAAAACCATAAATTAAAAAAATCATTTCTGTTACAAATGTGCAACAGCATCAGCCTGACACATAACAGGTCTCAAATTATTTTGATTTTTCTTTTTTTCAATATGTTTAGCGAAAGGGGTAATGGCAGCACAAATATGCCATTCATCGCACTGAAGAGTTTTAAATTGAAATTTTACAGCAAAATAATTTTTTGTACATCGATTACTAACCCTTTGATGTCTTGAACTGAAGATTATATTTTTTGCCTTCCAGCATTATTCCATGGTAAACTGATTTTTTCCAACAACACGAGCCATTCACTTGCTGCTTTCACTGGCAGCATTTGGAGAAACATTTAAAAACATCAAAACCATCTAAAAACATCTGTCCAGAAATCTGAAAAGCTTCATGTGGTATCATCCAAGTCTTCTATATTTTGTCATAGGCTCAATTCTTTCTAAACAGGGAGGCAGGATTTATTATTCAAGCTCAAGAACTTCTAATGCACAATGACCAGGCACAGGACAGGCAGCCTTGTACGAAATGTGTTGGATTTAGCAGCTTTTTAGCCAAAATAACAGTGTTTTGGAAGTATTGAGCCTGCGACACAATTTTTAAAAAAAGACTTGGATTTTACCACACAAAAGTTCTGAAAATTTTGGGTGGACATTTAAGATGTGATTTAGGATTTTGATTTTTTGAAACTGTATCTCAGACTGTCAACAAAAGCAGCTAAAGTGAATGTCGCACATTTATGAAAAAAAAAATCAGTTAACCGTGGAATTACGCTGAAAGGAAATAAAGATATTCTTCAATTCAAGACCAAGGGTGAGTAACTGACACACAAAAATGGTTTTGAAGTGAAACATCTCCTTTGCTCTGATTCCACCAGTAGCTTGTGGTGGCTAACGTTAGCTAACTTTCTATGGTCTCATTTACAACTGTATTACTGTAACTTCATTATCTCTTAATCACTCGACTGGACCTGGTATAGCTCCTCTCTGTTTGTGCTACTGTAACACAACATTTTATCTGAGTTCAGTCATCTAATGATGACATCTTTAAAATGTTATCAAATTAAGAGAAATTCAATGTGCTGTTGTGTAATTGCTACATTTGGCCAGAGTTGTCACTGTTCAGCAAAAGTTATGTAGTCTCAGACACCTAAATATAATTAACTATTCAATACACATATAAATAGATGAAGATCAGAATTCCCTGGAGCGGAGATCATTCAGTTCTATATTTGTACCAGACCTTGAATCTTACGCAGCACGACGTGATTGCATTCAAGTCAGAAAATAAAATAATGAACAGATGTCGTTCAGCACTTTGTTCAAAGAAAATGATGAAGGGGAAGGCCATTTGTAGCTAATGATCTAGGAATAGAAGAGGCCAGCGGGACTGTCATCCGGGGCAGTGTCCTGTTACCCTGGATGAGAGTGAGGTGTCAGCTGGCCAATCCCTTTTGTTTAATTTGATTTACAAGAGAGAATGTGGGAGATTAAGCTGGTCGGCTGGCTGCTATTAACACCAGCCAAGTCCTCTATTATCATTTCATCTACCACTTGTAGACTCACTGAGCTGACAGAGTGGAACTCCTTAAATATTTTAGCATTCCTGCTGCAGTTTATGTTATGTTTCACCTGGACTTTTTTTTTTTAGGAGATACAGCATTACACAAGTAAAAATCATCTGATGCCCTGATAAAACTCAAACAGAAAAATCTGTCATTAGGTGAACAATCAGGGAATAGAGTAAATTTCAAAGCAGTATTTTGAAAGCAGATAACTGACAGCCCCCTCAGACCGCCTGCCTTTCAGTGTATTATCATGATAAATCGAGCACTGAGGCCCCCCAAGTCTCTCAGATCCTCTCATAGTTAGTTTTTAGCCAAGATCTCAGAGCATGAGCATGTGAATCTGAATAAACACGGGCGCACGGACAAAAGGCAGATGAGGGATTGAGAGAGGAATTCAGCACATTGCTTCCTGTTCAATCCTTCTGGCCAAACTGACCAACAGGCAGGCAGAGACCAAGGGCACTAAGAATAACTTGTCATCAGGGAGTGTTGCTCATTTCAGAGATGTAACACACCTTTATCAGCACACACCTCACCGGTGGGCCCAGAGTTCAGAAACATTCTTTTTCTCTGCTTAAAGTGTTAAGATACCCAAAACTGCCTGTCATGTCTGCTAAACTGCACTCAAACCATCTGAATGAATTATTATTTAGTGCCATAATGGAAACACAGGGCATCCTGGATTTCTGGATTTCACTCAATATAATTAAAGATTTTATGTAGTAGTCTAATTGGAAGACGTAATAAAAAATTTGGATGTATGTACGCCTTTGTATCTACAATAGGAAATCAAGAAAAGGATTTTATTTATGACAGCAGCAAGAATGACAATGTTTAATGAACCAGTAAATTTAATAACTTATCAGTCATTGACGTTATTAAAAGTTTAGCCTCTTTAATTTACTGTTATTTTTGATTTGTTATTAGCAAACTTTTTCGCCAACAGCTGCCATTCAAATGTTTAGCATGCTTGGGGTAACTGTAGCAGTCAGTTTGATTTGTGTTTCTGGCCATATTATGAATGTGAGTCCAACATTACTGTCCTTTCAGCTTTGTTGTTGGTCTCTATCAACTCCGGTCAGAAATTTCTGTCAAATTATCTGCCTAATGCTCTGCTACATTCACCACCTGCTAACTTTATGTTGATTGGTGTGAGCAGGAAGCAAAGAGCAGATATTTAGATTGTTTTTTGTTTGTTTTTGTTTTTTTTTTTGCTAAAACCAGCTGGCCTGTTGAGAATTTTGTGAGAGTGAATCATAACATTAAAGTAATGAGCTGAAAACATAAAAACATAAAAAGTCTGTATTGCCGAAGGGAACTGCAGATTTGGTGATAATTCTCTGTGGGTTCATTACTTCCAGTGACCCTTGTTGCGTGACACATTGTCATTTCATCAATTGTTATCATTTAAAAAAATGCTTTTAGCTACTTTAAAAAGCCAACTTTGAGCTAATATTTCACAGCTCTGATATTTATCAAATAATAATTTATGTAAACAAAATTTATCATTTTAAAATCTCATGATCAGTCAACACAATTGGCACAATTGTGCCTTAAAAAAGGAAAAGCTCAAACTACATTGATGACTTAAGCTTTTTTCATTAAGGGTAAATATCTCAGACAGACACTAATGACTGCTTCTAGATGTTTACATGTTTGAAAAATCAAAGCAGGAACACTTTAGTTCAGGAAAAGAAAAGTCAAAGCAACATACCTGAACAGCAAAAGGGGAGGAAGATCACTGATGATGAAAACAAGAGGAGTAACAGCTAGAGGGGAGATAGGGCTTTATATAAGGGACCATCTGGGGTGACGGAAAATTGACTTGGACTAAATTGGTGTGTGTTGGTGTGTATGAGGGGCATGATTTAGATAAGGACAGGGACTGTATGTGGATTATTGGCAGCTTATTATTTAATATTACTGGAACATAAGCTGAAGTGTGATAGGCAGGATAATGAGCGAAGGGTTTGCTGCTGACCTCATGGCTAAAACGGGAGGCCAAAAGACAGGTGGCAGAAGATTAAAAAACGAGACAAATTTTGTCAGGACACAAAGGTGACACTGAGATCCTGAGTACGGTCCAGGATGGAGAGCTTCTGAACATCACTTGAACTGTGATTCAATGGAGGAAAGTAATTATTTATCAATCAAAGGACAAAGTATGTACACAGAACAGCAACATTTATGTCAACCTGTTGTGACCACATAAATATATTTGCAGACACTTAAAGATATGTGCGTGAAATGCAAATGAGCCCTGGTGAATGTCACATGCAAACAGCATTTCCATAAAGACAAACATGAAGTCTCTTTGTTAACCATCAAAACACTATAAGGCGTGAGAGAAGGAACAGCCATCACTCCTTGTGAGGTGAGATCTGTGCAGAAGGTAAGAAGAAACATTCGGATACTTACAAATATTTACAACATCGAGTTATTAATATAGAAATACAACATACAGAAGCGATGTGATGTTTCCCAGGTTAGGGAAATATCACTAATGCTAACAGATAGTTTGGTTTTTGTTTGTTTTTTATCGCATGCATAGCTGTTATGAAATGCAACAAATTCTTTATTAGACTTAGATAAGATTTATTTTTACCATTGATTAATCTGCAGACTTCTTTCTTTAGAACAACATCGCATTTTCCCAGAGTCCTGATTAATTGTCGCAGCTCTAGGTGCGTCCTGAGATGTCCTTTGGCTGTATTAGCCTACAGATGAATCTATGCAGACATGGCTGTATAACAAAAAAATTAACTAAGACATTCGAAGCGTGTACCACTCATTCAAACTGAACTAAAACCTTCTTTTGAGCCCTAACAGAAGCTAAGTATTTATTCTCTGGGTTGAACTGTACCTCACACTTTCGTTGCTTAAATTCAACTTTGAGAATTGTTTTGGCATATTATTCGTTAAATGTGAGACAGATCTGTTTGGAGAATATGAGCTATTCCTGGAGCGGTGACAGTGAAATCAAGTCAGATATTGACACAGTGGGAAAATAAAGCTCTGATTGTTTTTCTTTGGAAATTGATTTGTACTCTGTCTTATGACTTATTACTTCAATATCCCAAAACGCTCATTTCAATCAGTATTACCACTGTGAGAGATGTTTTTCTTGACGATGTAACATGCATGATACGCACACGTTGAATTGATTCTAAATTATCTTTATTCATGTTTTCATTTTCATAGGATTGAATGCAATGATAGCAGTAACGCAGCAATATATTTATCAAATCTGAAATGTAGATATAAATGTATCTTAATGTAGAATTACAAAGAAGTAAGTGGGGGGTTCATACAGATTTATCTTTGAAGGTAAAAGCCCAGAAAAGCACGAGGCAGCAGTGAGCTGTATCTGCCCCAGGTGAGACGTGTACCAAACGCTTAATTACGGGGTTTTTGGGTGGAGATGTGTCCACCATACAGCATGGTAAAGAGGCTGTTTGCTGAATTCAAATAAAGAAAGATGTTTGCACAAAGGCCAATTTGTCCATTTTCTTCCATGTTTTTAAATACCTGGAAAAGAACAAACTTTGTGTGGAATCACATAGAGCTCAACTCATCCCCTTCAAACTTATCATACCTTGGGTGTGGGTTGGCCCAATGTGGCGGCCCATTCAGCCACAGCGGCTCAGGACTAACCCTCCACTCATCAGCATGGTTGCTCAGTGGTTAGCACTGTAGCCTCGCAGCGAGAAGGTCCTGGGTTCGAAAATCCAGGTCCACTCGTCATCAAGATGGTCCTGGATTTGGACAGACCTTTGTGTGTGGAGTTTGCATGTTCTCCCCGTGTTGCTTGAGTTTCCTCCCACCATCAAAACATGCATGTTAGGCACATTATGTTAGGATTACCCAATGTGGCAGAGCACTCAGGACTAACCCTCCACTTTGACCTTGCAATTTTTTGTTGTACAATTTGTTGTACAATGACTATAAAGCTGCTTTACTTTTACTTTTACTTATCAATCAACACTTGTAGGCTGTTATGTAGAACTGGAGGTGTTTGGAGATAATTTCAGTCATTGTGGCCTGGTTATTTCAAGCAGACACCTTTACAAACTTTAAATACATTCAAATTATTCACTCTTAGCGTCAGCAAACTAAACGGCTGCTTGCAGAACTCAGGTCATTTGAATGTTTAAAAAGCAAGCAGATTTGCTTTTTTGAGACAATTTTAATTTCTATCTCTAAAATAAAATTCATCTTAAAGCCTCCGAGGAAGTTGACACTGGACTAACAGTACTGCCCACTGGTGTTTTGCTAATGTTGCTTTAATCAACAGTTCAACATAATGAGCAAACAAGCACCATGTTTGAGACACGAGTTGTTTTTTTCAGTTTATTAGTGTGAGAGAGTGTTTGAAATTTTGAAAATTTAGAACAACTTGTACTACATGTATTTTTTTTTTTACTATCCCAGAAAAAAACATGCTCCATCTGGTGATTTTGCTGCTAGCTTCAGGTAAATGTCTGTGCCGAAAATAATGAAATAATCATTTGAACCCAAAACACACATCCTTAAAATCTGATGCTGTGGCCGATGTCCCTCTGCAGGTTGTGTCACTCTGTGTTCACACGCTCATCTAGTGTATTACTTGATAAAGGAGTCTAAGACATGGGAAGAGGCCCAGAGTTACTGCAGAGAAAACTACACTGACCTCGCCACCATTGGCAGCCAAGAGGACTTGCAAAGAGTGGGGAATGTAACAGCAGCCAGTGGCGTGAACGCAGAAATCTGGATTGGTCTGAAAAAGACCACAGTACCGACCTGGCTGCGGTCCGTGAGAAAAACTCACACAAGTCACGGATTAGCTGAATACGCTAACTGGGCCAGTTTACCTAATGCCTCCCACCACTGTGGAGGCATGAGGGCTGATGGAAAATGGCTCAGTGCGTCCTGTGAAACAGAACATCCCTTTGTCTGTCAGGAAGGTATGTGAGATGGTTTAATTTGACCATTAAAGAGGATAAACACCCTGATTTCCTCCTATTGGAAACAAGCTTGAGTGATGTCACTCATCCTTTTGATACTCAGTTGCATGGCCCTATTATACTTTCTTAGAGTTGATGATTAGCTTAGCATACAGATTGGAAAGACAGCAAAACGGCTAGCTGGCCTCTGTCCCAAGCTGACAGAATCAACCAACAGGCTCCTCTAAAGCTACCTAGTTGGTATAAACACTCAATCGTTAAAAAGACCCATTGTGGTTTTACAGGGGTCTGTGTGCCTGACTATTTCTTGGCTAAGTGAGGACAAATAACCTGTTCAGATACAACCTTGTCAATGACAGCAAGGCTGAGGTAGTGACTTCCTGGAGACTTGTTGTCATTAAAAGTATGCTAGCAGCTTTAGCATCCACTGCATGAAAAACAGTCCCAAACAGTTTGACGTAAAATGCTTAAAAAGTGAAAGTGAGCTGCTCTTTTGAGCCACATTTCTGCAGAACTATTTTTTGTGTATCAGTTACTCACCCTTAGGTGTCTTGAATTGAAGAATGTATTTTTTTCTTTCCAGTGTTTTGCCATGGTAAACGGATTTTTTTTTCTCCAAAAATGTGAGCCACTCACTTTAGCTGTTTTTGCTACATCGAAACCATCAAAAAATACTTCCAAAACACTGTTATTTCGGCTTACAAGCTACTAAATCCAACATAACCTGTACGAGGCTCCCTGTTGCGTACCAGGCCAAGTGCGTGCATTAGATGCTGGAAATGTGGAATTTACTAGCTTTTTAGCCAAAATAACAATGTTTTGGAAGTATTGAGCTTCTGACACGATTTAGATGACTTGGATTATCCAACACGATGCTTTTGAGATTTTTGGATGGACATTTTTAGATGGTTTTGATGTTTTAAAACCGTATCTCTACAGGCTGCCAGCAAAGGCAGATAAGATGAGTGGCTCTCTTTTTTGGAAAACATCAGTTTACCATTGAATAAGGAATCAAAAATATATTCTTTAATTCAACATATCTAGGAGTGAGTAATTAATTCACAAAAAATTGTTTTGCGTTGAGGTGGATGGGTTTTTTTGTTTTGTTTTGTTTTTTAAAGATGAATTCTTTTTGATGTTCTTTGCCAAAGAGAAACATGCTGTTTAGGCCCCATGCCAGAATAACACCATGCACTAAATGTGCATGGTGTTATTGGGCATGTACTGTAACCATTTGGCACTATAACATTGAGGACGGCAATTTTGATAAAATGTTTCTAAAAGGGATTGCTATAGCCTTATATTTAGCATACAGATATGAAAATAGTATCCATCTTTCTTATCTAATTCTTGAAATGTCGAGTTATTTCTTTAAGCATGCAGGTGGCATAGGTTTGATCGATCACTTTAAAGGTGTGTCATCAGATAATTTGATCTCAGATTGAATTGAAGACATTTGTAACAGAAAATCTGCCTCATAAACTGATGGGATGGAGACTGAAATATGTTGATGTTTACCATGTGGAAAAACTGTAATAAAAGATGAAATGTAGCTTTTATAAAGTTTAACTCATAACATTGACTTTCCTTTCTGAAAGTTGTCTCTCCCAACATTATGAAAGTGCAGTTTAGATCCCTAGAGTGATGCACCTTAAAGCTTGAAAAGAAGTAACAGTTCAGTGTCTGTGTTTTTTGTATTTTCCCAAACAATTTAATCTTTACAGTACATTTTGCAATATTCACAGCTGAGGGGAAAAGAGGGTATGTTGTTGTTCTCCAAAAGAGGTCGTGGAGGAAAGCTGAAAAGCACTGTCGACTGAATAACACAGACTTGGCCAGTGTGAGGAGCGAACCAGAAAATCAGGCCTTACAGCAAAAAGTTGGTAAATCGCTGAGCTTTTTCTGGATCGGGCTGTTCAGAGATCAGTGGAAATGGTCAGACCAGAGGAGCAGTTCCTTCAGAGCCTGGGATGACTCTCAGCCAAATCATGATGGAATCTGTGGATTGTATAATCCACACAGTAGGAAGTGGTTTGACAGAGGTTGTGCTACCTCACGACCCTTCTGCTGCTATAATGGTGAGTTTATCTGCTACAATCTGATCAGATCATGCAGTGTCTGTTACCATGAAGGGGATAAATTATCTGTTTGCAAAGATGAACCGAGATCTGGTTTTTGTTATCAGTTGTCCTTGTTACTGTAGTTAGTAAATTTTTTTCTAGAAATTTCATCCATTACATGACTGGTTTACCAGTAGAACCTGAATGGATACTTTGGTATTATTAATAGAAACCAAAGTGACGAGGCTGATCGTGAGGCTGGAAATGAGGTCAAATTCAGTCTTTACCTTCAGTGACTCTGCGACGAGCGAAGCCATTTTGAGCAAAGTGAGTTTTGTCCACTATATTTTGTTGCTGCTCTATGTTAATGCTGATGTTATAACTACATTGCTTTTTTTCACTAAAAGTCAAAAGACCAGTGTACATGCGTGGTTTGTCAATACTATTCTTGTCTTGGCTCCACAGATCCAGAGCAAGTTTAAGGGGGTCAAGCTACAGTGGAGAGTTCAACCTGACAGGAAGATTTTCCACAAAAAAGACAGAAAGAAATTCAATAAAGCCTGTTAGAAACTGAAGTAAGGAGAAGCTGCCACCATAAAACCACCTGCAGCACCAAACAAGACATCTGAACATTTGTATGGACATCTTAAATGTGTACTTAAATATGCTCAAGTGATTTTACACCGATATTTATTCAGTCTGTGAAATCCGAATATTTTTTAGGTTTTAAATACTGACTTTAAAGTTTTATTTTCTTCGTTTGCAGTAGGAGTGCTGGGTCTATGTGGAGAAAAGTTAAACATTCTTCCTTTTGACAAATTAAAGTCTGTAGGCATTTTCTTAAAGGGGAACCTCACTGCTTTTTTATGCTTTAGTCTGTTTATGGTTGCTGGGGAGTGCTGCTGCATATTTACAAAGCATTGTTCTAAAAAATCCTTTTGATGGCTCCACACTGACATGAAATGAAGTGTGAAGTGAAGTGAAGTGATACAGTTGCATTTAGGTATTGTAGGAGCCAACCTCTGACAGAAAGACATACTGTGTCTAGTTCTGAGCAGTGATTTGATTTGATTTTTTCTTATAAAACTGTCAATCATAAGTCCATCAGTGGGAGTGAAATTCTGAATGAGAAGTTTTCAGAAAAAAAAGACACTTGAGGCCTTTTTTTCTTTAAGAATGACTTTATGTTCCCCCCTAATATTGCATTAAAAAAGGCTGACAACAGCAATACAATGAGACAAGCTCAACCGATCTGGAGTGAAAACAAAAAAGGCATAAATCAGTGGGGAACAAGAGAACGATCATCCTTTGAAGTGGACGACTTTGACTTCATAACGTCCCTCGACATGTAGTCGACATCTGACCTGCAGCACTGCTGGAGACTGAAAACCTGCACATGATGCTCATAAATATAGCTTGTATTGTTCTGGTGCTTAATTGATGCATCAATAAAAATAAAACAGAACAGATTTATAGATGGCAGTGAAATAACTGAAGTTCATTACAGAACACTTTTGAACTCTGAAATGCCTACTGACCACTGAGAGAAAAACTGACCTACTTTATTTGTATGTACAGTTGGAATATGTTTAAAAACATATGAGCTTATATTAAACTGTTGAATAAATCCCTGTGATTTCACTACATGTATTAACAGCCTGGCACTCCCAGCACAGCATTGCAATTGTGTTTCTATAGAAAGCAGATTTATACATAATGAGTAAATACATAGAAGTCACAGACTTCTGAGAGTTTAAAATACCTGGTGTCACTGTTACAGCAATGTAGCTTTCAGATGGCAGACACTGAAATCAGTGTGTTCTCTCTCCATGATTAATGCATCCCACACTTTCATTTGCATTTATCAAGCACACTCAACAACAAAACATTAGTGGTATAAAAAGTGTGGCATACTTAATGGTGGTAAAACATTCTGCACTTAAAGTTATATTAGATTACTCCCTGGGGTAAGGTGAAGCATTAGGAGTCTCCACCCTAACTTTGACTGGTGCAATTCATACTGCTATTTTAACAAAAATCAATCAACTTAACAATAGTACCTTTTTTAATTAAGGGCTCATTTAAGGTAAGTTTATTTTCTTCCAATGGTTCAACTGTTAAAACCAATCTAGGCCAACTAAACATACAGCACTGGACTCACACTCGATTTGTTGTTCTCTGGACCTTTACCCTTTTCATACGCCTACCACACAACCAAATCATACACACACAACTGCAATACAAATCAGCAAAACATCTCTTCCATTTTATCTGTTTCCACATGGAGCTCTGTTCTCTTGACTATCATCTGGCTGGCTAAAAAAAAAAAAAAAATTCTTCCAAAGCGGGAGAAAGAACTTTATTTTTCCTCCCTTCGTAGTGTAGCGTTTATGCTCTCGCACCTTCCCTTCAGCATCCTTTTTCCCCTGAGTGACCACCTACAGGTTTTTCTTGACCTCCGGTCGACTGTTTTCGGCCTTGTTAGGCTCTTTTTGGCTGGGGCCCAGCAGCTCTATCAGGTCGTGCAGGGCTTTTCTGATTTGTGTACCAAACTTGTGGGCATCCTGAAAGGGAAACACAGAATTACAGCTGAGACATGACATGACATTCATGCATCTTGAAATGCAATCTTGTCTAATCTTTTTGAATAAAAACAACAATATGCTGCGCAGAAACAAGAGTTCCTGCCCTTGGTTAAGAAGTTTTTGTTCCTTTTTCTTATGTGGACTAAAATTACTTTTTTCTTTTTACTAAACTCACAGTGTCTTGACAGGAATGCTTGCACGAGATGTGGAAGCTAATTTTGTCCTCTCCCCAAATGCTGTAGGACACGC
Source organism: Naso annulatus (assembly GCA_029783625.1). Taxonomy (NCBI): domain Eukaryota; kingdom Metazoa; phylum Chordata; class Actinopteri; order Acanthuriformes; family Acanthuridae; genus Naso; species Naso annulatus. The sequence goes on along the minus strand of JAPZDX010000014.1, from coordinate 12,433,102 downwards.
CGTAACCATTATCCGCCACCTGAAACAAATAAAGCAAATATTTAAACTTGTGGCTGGTTAATTAATATCAGAACACATCCACATTCAAAGAAGAAGAACCTGCGTTGCATGCACAAGAAATATTTTTTAAAAAATTGACAAGAAGACATAGAATTACACATTTATTTCTCCAAAATCAAAGTATCTACAGCCATTCATTTGGGCTGTTTCCACTGAAAAGAAGACAAGGTGTCCACTAGAACTGATTATTCCATTGAGTAATTGGATAAAAAAAAACGTATGCTTACTATTGAGAGCAATAGTAAATAAATTAAAAAGAAAAAAATGAAAATGAGACATTTCATAGGGTTTGCATCAAATACTTTTAGTAAACAAATTTCTTGATTTGGTTCAGCTCCAATATCCACTAATGAAAAAGCTACCAGATGGTGTAAAAATGTAACTACATAAACAAAGCTAGTATGCCATGATGGCTAAACTTCCACAGGCAGCACTCACTGGTCCAAAGCCCCCTCCACAGGAGCTGAACTCTGGGTAGTTGACCGTGTCGAACATCTCAATCAGCTGGACTGGAGTATGACTGGTGGACAGCTGCCACTGTTCAGACAACACCTGAAACACACACAGGAAGCTGCTTGCGTTAGTCCTCCGAAGCAGCCGCTGTATGGACTCTAATAAGAGAGGAATAAAAAACTCAAACTGAAATGGGGAGTCTGATATAAATAAAGTGACAAGGGAAAGAAAAAAAAAACCTCTTTCAAGAAAGGAGACTCCACTCCGAGGTATTTTGACACCACGTAGAGGCAAAACAGGTGTCTGTCGATGCCAGCTCCAGTCATAGCCATGCGGTATAGATGCTGGTGCTTTTCTGACGCCGTGCGGAACAAACGTCTGCACGCATCTGCTGTCTGATGGAGAAGGCATGACTGCTTAACATAGCACACATTGAAAATAGGCACTGTATGATTAATAGGAAGAAAATAGCACTTAGACATAAGCATTTGTAATGAGGATTTATTTTCATCAACTTTGATCATCCTCTTTTAAGTTACTACAATACAATTCACTAAAGATTTTCTCAAATGCTGTGCAGAAATGATGGTAACAGTTTCCACAATCTCACCTCTCCATCCTCCACCGCTCGGATGAAGGCGATACTTTCACTGGTACAGGAGCGAACGGTCTCAGTCCTGCCCTCCCGGAACAGACGGGTCATGGAGGATTCATACGTCAAACAAAACTTCCCCTGGTCCTGCAGAAAAAAAAAGTCAAAACTCATTTAACCAATAAAATAGTCAGTCCCAAATACAAAGAACAAATGTCCAGATTGTAGTCAGATTTTCTCTCCATTGAATTGTCACATATGCAGACTAAAGTACAGAGCCCTACTTTGTGTGGATCATGTCGGTGTATTTTTATGTATTTGTGTATGTATGTGTTCTGTTCACCCTGTAGTAGGCCAACTGAAGAGCCATCTGAATGAAGGCATCTGGACTGACTCGACACTTCTTGACCTTTCCTTTGCCAAAGTCTTGAAAGCAAAAAACATGGAAGTCCACATCATCGGCCAGGGCCTGGGCTACTGCCAGAGACTGAGAGATCTGCTCCTCACACTGAAACAGACACAATCAAACAGTGACCATAAACAGATACCTGAGATATTTGGGATGCCTTTAAACACTGCAGGGTGGCTTCAGAGGAACAAGCCATGTTTTCACTTAGTGCAGGGGTCTGCAACCTGTGGCTCCTGAGCCTCACGCGGCTCTTTTGCCCCTCTGCAGTGGCTTTAAATTACACAAAAATGAATTAAGGTTGTAGAGTTTTTCAACTTGGATGTTTTTTTGTAAAAAAATTAGTGCTTATTTAAGCCTATTAAAAATTATGATCGGCTAATTTAGACTTTTAAAGTTGTGTACCTTCATTATAAGACTTAAGTTTGTTTTGTGGCTCCAGATAGATTTTCATAACAAGGAAGGCAAAATGGCCCTTTATACAGTAAAGGCTGCTGATCCCTGACTAAGTGACAAATAATAAAACTTTTATTACATGTCACACAAACATGAAATATATGTTTCTGTTGTCTCTTCAATCTGTGTGGTCATTTAAAACAATCACCCTGTAGTTATAATGATATAAGTTAAAAACCTGACAGTGGGTTTACAAGGTCGACATTCTTGCAAATACACTTATTCACTTTCTTTCCAAGTGTTACTGATTGATTGACTCCTCTCTCAGGTTTGGACCCCGTATATGAAGCTACAGCAGCTTAGTGGAGTGTTGTTGGAGGCTGTCAAAAAGCGGAGACTCCAGTAAGTTACGTAAGTAAGCTTTGAGACCTTGACTTTTGGATTTTGATTTGAACCTGTGTGTATGGATTAACCAAGCAAGGTTTCATTTAAAGACGCTCTGAGACGGTACTTCCATAGTATCTTACTGCTGCGTGGTGACGTATTGCCGAGTGAAACGGCTTCAAACAGGATGTAAAGGTGGTACAATCAAAACATTTCAATATCCTGTTACTAGCGAAGCTAACTATCTAGCTACTATACTTGTGATGTCATCACTAACTATACAGTTTTTTCCAAATTTCTCTCTCTCAGTCTTTCTCTTTAAAGCTGTCTCTCTATCTAAATCTGTCTCTATCTGAATCTATCAGTCGCGCTCTTTCTGATTAATTTTAGCTCTAAGGCACCTGAAATATGCATTATGACTGACAGGTAGATGTGATGATATGATTAATGTCAAAATCTGAATTATGACATGATAGCGATTACCTCAAGGAGTAAAAGAATTAAAATTAGGTCATGTGTGAATGGATTCATGTGTGAATGGATGACTTACTTCTGGAGGAATTTCCCAGTTCAGCCTCTGTGGTCTTGGTAGTGATGAATCCACTTCTCCTTTGCAGTGACCCTCTTCATTGTAACCGAGCTGGAAACAGTCGGCGGCCAAAGTGTACTGGAAATACACAACAAATGTTAGGGAAGACCTCTCTCAGGACAGGACGAAAACAGTGTGCAACATATTTTTTCCTTACCTCATATAGGTGTGATAACACTGGTGCATCAGCCCATGAGTGCTCTCCATTTATGCCATTCTTTCCATTCTTGAAGAAAACGACTGTGAAGGATTTGTCAAACCACCTGCATAACAACCGACATGATTATTTAAGGCTTCAGTATCATTAAAAACATTTGTTCTACTTACTAAGTGCTTACAAGACAGTGGGACATTCTGTGTAAAATTACCTGTCATAACATTTCCCATGCAATAAGGATTTGGCATAGCGATCTAGACTAGCTGCTGGGTCATCTCCCATCATGCCCTGCTCATCATCATCCAGCGTCACAAAGAAGGCGGCTTTTTCAATGCAGTCCAAAGAGCGTTTGTTGACCCCACTGCTGAAATACTCTGTCCTGGCTTTGGCCCATGGAATTCTAGGAACCATTTCAGAGGAAAATGATGACGTCTCTTTACAGTTGGAGTATGCTGGAAGGTCAGTGTGATTAAAGTTCTAGTTGCGTGTTGAACTCACCTGTCCCCAGCGGTCAGGGCCCCCAGTTTGGCCTCTCCTTTGCAAGGAGGTGAAGGGTCATCGAGGATCCGCTGTATTTGGAATTCAATCTCTCTGGGGCACAGCAGTCTGCCTGCGTGGTACACTTTGAGACGAAAGTATCGACCTCTGTGGTATACGGCAATGTAGTCACTGTCCTGCCAATGTAGCAAAGCGTCTTTGCATCGGAAAAAAAAAGGTCAAGTGTGAATATTTTGTTAATCAAGTCAAAAAGCACATCATTGAAAACAAACAACATCACAGATGATGAACTTAATTTAGGGCTTTATGTGTGCCTCATTTAGAGGTCTTAAAAAGATAAATGCAGGACCCAGGACCGGGTTCACATTATGTGTAAAAACTCAGCGGACCCAGGAAGACCCGACCATAGTGAGACAATACTGTCATTAAATCATTAACACTGTGCGAAGTGATGTTGTGTAATCTGTATCAACTCTACAAATACTCGTGCATTGACAACTATAAACTACGGACTGATCCATTTGCAGACAATCTAACACACTACAACTTTAATGCATAGTTGTAGGTAGACTTAAGACAATTTTGTGCTACCAAGATGACTGACGGCTTAGAACAGATCAGAACCTAATTAACAATTGAAGAAATGAAGAGATGCTGCAGGAGCCTTGTCTGAGAGGAGGGTACTTTGCTTGCAAGGCAGCTGGATTTGCAAGATCACCTGATCATGTGATCTTATGAATCCATCGTGTCAGACTTCAAGCTATGGGCTCATGTCTGAAAAACGGTGGAATAATCCGTGTGCTATGAGGAACAACCGGCAGCATTGGATGTGGTTTAAGTGAACCAAAAGTGAGAAAAGAGACTGTTCATTTGAAAACATCATGGGCAGCTCCTTAAGATGTTAGCACAGATGATGCTAAAGCAATTTTCCATGGAAAAGATGTTTTCAATCTCCTCTCGACTGACTTCAGTGAGTTTGACTTCCTATTTAGCTCCAATGGTAGCGCTCTTCTATTGCATCATGTGGTCCGTTGATCCGACTGTTTGAAGTGATAGACAGTGATTATTTAGTCCAATCACCTGTCAGGTTTTTAAATTTTTCAAAGTGCCCGCCCTTTTCCAAACACTTTTCATGAATGACTTTCCAGAAGTCTGTGCGTTTGATTAAAAGATCAATGCTGCATTATTAAAAGCAAGGATGCAAGTTGACTGACAGTGTGACAGTGATTTAGCTCATTAAACTGACGGACAAG
>JAPZDX010000014.1:12409237-12419342 GCA_029783625.1 Naso annulatus | reverse complement strand
CCAAATGACTTGATACTGAGACAGCATCGTATGGATGACTATCGGTGACTTTGCAAAATATTAACTCAGTGACATTTTGCGATAAATAATCATCAGTAATGTGGATAATGGGTCAAGGTACATAAAAGAACAACGAGGACAATCTGGTAAGTTCAGAAAATCACATCACTTTACTGTAATGACGCCTTTTCAACCAGAAAAGTACAACACTTACGCCATATCATGATATAATGATTACGGCCCGACCGATACGGGATTTCTGGGGCCAACGCCGTTCCCAATAAATGAGAGTAGGAAAACCACACTATCCGAAATTAATCGGCTGATACTGTACATATATAATATCCACTGACTGAGGTTATCACTTACTTGTGACAAAGATATATAATGGAGGCAGGATATCTCACATCTTAACAACTTCATACCAGACTTAAGTGCACTGAAGAGAAAACACAACACTTTTTAGTTATTAAATAACGAGACGCAAACTACATAATTAAACCATTTTAAATCAATAGTCCAAGCATTTTTCCAGCCTTAAAAACTGTTTTACTATTGGTGCATATTGGTGAACCAGATGTTGATACCGATATATATGCAAAGGCACAACATCGGCCGATAATATTGGCCAACTGATATTATCTATCGGGCCCTAATAACAATATCCAAAATCTGTCACAATATCTTGTCTCATATATCACGGTACGAAGCAATATTGATATAAGTTACTGCTCAGCCTATTTGAAACAATTTTACAATCGTACTGTAATTGACAGTCAAGACATCCCTACTTATTGTTCTCAAAACATGCCTCACTGGCCTTCACTGTTCACCACTTTTAAGCCCTTTTCTGGTGCAAAGTAAAGTCTGAGCCTACAGAAGTGGGCAGTAAAGTCCTTTGCATCCAGACATTTTAACTACACAAGTTACTCTATGCCATTATAAGCTGGTGTTGTTAAGTGGGATGGCCGGAGGTGAGAATGTTTCAATATTTCACAAGCAGAAGATTTTGGACTGGAAGTAGCCTTTGCAAACTTTACAGGGAAACAGAAGACGGCATGCACTGATTCCTTGAATACAATTTGGCATATATCCAACTTCCAAAGTGTATGTCAACAAACAAAGCAAATAACGGTGACAATTCAGCCCTTTCACCTACATAAAGACACATTACAGAGCAGACAGATGTTGAAAAACAAGGGGTTCTAACTGACTTACAGTTCTAATGCATTTTCGTAAAAAATAACGCCAAAAAAACGTCCTGTTTGATCATGAACAGAGTAAAATTTGATTAAGCAGTAATAACAATGTTAGTAATCTTTAGGTGTGTTATTAATCTCGTATTAGTTGACGTTCTGTATATGAAAGGTCCAGTCTTAACCAAATGTTATTATGCTACTATGAGGCTATTTGTGCATAGCTAATTAACGGACGTTAACGTTTTAACTACGGTATTAGTGTAAATTAACGTTAGCTGCTGCTAGTGCTAGCTAGCCGAGCGCCCAGCCCTTTATGTAACGTTAACTGTAACACAGCAACGACTGCGCTCGTGGAAAGATGCGACTGTTTGACCATCATTGCAAAGCACAACAACATTGTCAGAAGGCTTTAAACATACCTGTTTCTGTTTACGACAGCCCACGGCAGCAGGAACCGACTGTTAACTTCTGACTTCGACCAACTGACCGCTGTCTGGCGCTGCTTCCCCGACCCTCCTCTCGACTGATCTGAACGTTACTACAGATGTTCGCCTGGATGAAGCTGATGCTGCCTTCAAAGACAGTCGGAAACGTCGCAATCACGCTGCTGCGGTAAGTTTTCTGTTGCCTGAGCTGTTACGTTTAAGTGACGGAGAGATATAGAGGACAATGGCTAAACTTAATTGTGATGTGTTTTACGTTTTGAATAAAATAATTAACATATCTGGAGCACAGCTTACCCTTTTCCACGGAAAAACAAAAATCTCTCTAAATACGATGTCAATTTTATATCTGATGGTGAGATGACCAACTTTCTGAAACGTCACCTGGTCAAATCTGAGCTCAAAGCCCACTGACTACATATTTTTGCCGCACTTTCCATCACATCTCATGGTTTTCAGGCAATATGTCATGATAGTGAGTCTGAGTGACGTCACAGAAAAATTCTGTTTAGGTGTTACTATATTATGATTTGTTATGATGACAAATAATACAACTGTTTGTTTACATCCAAATGGCAAAACTATCAGATGTTCGAACTTTTTCATCATTAATGCAAAGCAAAAAAATAAAAATAAACAGCCATGTGAAAAGAACAGACACCATTTTAACCCAGAAACTAAATAGACACACACATGAATTTAGGGTTTATTATTGTAACCATAACAATAAGGTGGATCTCTCTTTATTTTGACCATCACTTCAATCATAATTGTTCTTTTTATCACAGGCAATAGTTATAATAGTGCACTTTTATATTTAAATTATGATACAGACATTTCTTTTTTAAACACCTTATTCTACTGACCCTTATGAATGGAGAATAGTTTACAATCTTAGCCAGAGTTGGGTCAATGAAAAGTGAAGGTGATGTGGTGATGAGAAAGATGAAACTGGTGATGGTGAGCAATCATAAAGTGAGTACGGACAGTGGAGGCAAACAACTTTGTACAGTTTCTTTTGTGATGATGGCTACACAACAGGTGAGGAGGCAGACAGACAGGTCAAAGGGACAAGGCATAAAAGCAAGAGATGACGTGAATTAGCAAGCATTCAATGTGCATGAGAAATCATGTGCCTGTTAGGGTTTGGTTATGGTAATTAATTCAATGTTACTGGGTCAGTCGAAATCTCCGTACGTTATCAGCTCAAAATGCATCTACTGCAAAGTTTTCAGCTCACTTTCACTCAACCATCACACGACCGTCTCACACACATTCCAGTTACCAGAGATAAGCGTGATAAAACAGATGTGAGATATAAACAAAGATTAAAGTCATTTTTTTTGCGAGGAGAGCAGCGCTAAAACAAAGCTTAATGAGAAAAGAAATAGAACCGGTTCCTTGAAATAGCTCTAGATATATATATATATTTTGTTGGCATGAATTCTAGTTACACATGACAGAAACAAACAAATAAATAATAAACAAATAAATACATAAATAAATAAATAAAGAGATGGATAATTAAGTGAACTAATACAAAAAAAACAAAAAAATCCTTAAAATAAATAGAACTATAGCATGTATCTCTCTGAAAACACTCTGCATTTTTGTTGCATATTGTGCTGTATGGAAGACTGGTGATGAACATCGACTAGTCTGACAGAGTGCTGAAGTAATACGTGACTGTCCGAGTTGCTACGTCTGCTTGCAGAATGGTGCGACTCTCGGTGATGAATGTGAGTGCAGTGATGGACTACTTGGCTTGTTGGTGAACACTGAAGTGAGGAGCACGGGGGGTTCGGAGATTCTTTGCTTGCTTCCATTTTGAAGTCCAGTTCAACAAGGAATTGACATCACAAGCCTTTAAAGTCCGGCATTATGAAAATGTCCATTGATGAATTTCCTTTGTGGCTTTTTTTTTTGTTTTGTTTTGTTTTGTTTTGAGTCAGTAGGTGAATACTATGGCAATAGGAGACAAGCTCGACGAGAAAGGTGGCCTCTGTTTGATCCACAGGCCGGGAATGCTCTTCTCATTCAAACTGGGCACAAACAGCTGTGATGAGGTTCATGGAACTATTCACGCATAGTGTTTTTTTTATTTTTTCGTCATATAGTAATGTTCATATTTCTGTTCAAATCAAAAATACTTTTCTTCAGAGCAACAAAGGTCCAATGCAAAAAGATGCATTGCTGCGTATTGTCTCTGAGTAAAAAAAGAAAATAGAAAAAGAATCAAAAATTTAACTTCAAAACAAACACTTGCTAAAAAAGTAACTGGTCAGCTTCCTTTCTCCAACACTGTAGTGTTTTCCTTCCTATCTTGCTATCGCTGTGCTACTGACATCCTCAAAATAAATATGTAAACATAAATAAAAATTAAATAAAAAAATATTATTTTTTCACATTCACTTACTTAGCTTACTTTGTTGGTTTTCTTTACCTCAGGAGAAGACACTGCTGGAATTCCAGGATGTAGTTTCTCCTGAGAAAATCAGGACCATTTGTTCAGCTCGTCACCACTCACTGGAGCGGTAGCAGGTTGCTAACTCTTAGGGTCTATCTGCTGCGATACATCTTAATTTCTTTCAGTATGGACTTGTAATTGCACGTTGCTTGATAATGATATGAGCGCACTGGTTAATTTTAAGAGTAATCTTGAGAACCATCACAAGACTGTAATTTCTTTTTGGTGTCAGATACTGTATTACAACGATATGGTAGACTAGCCTATCTGATCACGTCAGCATCCTTTAGCAGGCTGATTTGCTAATTGGCATGCACATTAGCACTTCGAAATTCCTAGTTTGATCTGTGAAGTTGTATCTATGATGGATACCAAACTGCTCATTCACATATATATATTTTTTTAATTAAAGGGTGATTCCTAAACACTTCTTTCTCATTTAAGGGTAGGAATCCTGGTGACCCGAACGATCAGAAGAATGTCAAGTTAAAAAAAAAAAAAAGCATGATGGGGAAAAAGGCTCAATCCTTGCTATGGTCAAGCACCTTCAATAACTTAGTCAAGGAAGAATAGGAGTCGCTCATGGCTTGCAGGGATACTTGGAGATGAAATTATACTGTCTTCTTTGCGGCGTAGTTCAGTCATCCTGCTGCACGGTCTCACTTTCTATCCTACGGTTGGGACTGGGTTCCGTTGGAGGACAGCAGTCGGGTTCTCTCTTTTGCTGAGCCTCTGCGCTGCAGAACTCCCCCGCTGCCTCCTATGCCTCCGCCATCTGCTCGGTCACCCCACTCACACCTGTCGCCCCCACCCTCGGAGCGCCTGGAGTTTTGGCGGGTGGGGGTCCCGTGGGGCCGGCCGTTCTTCTCATCTGGGAAGGGATCAGAAGACGAGGACAGGAAAGTCACTCTTAACATACACATGCAGCAGTGTCTATGGGTCAAGGCCAGAAATGAACAAAATGTTGTTTTAATTGAAAATGTCAGCCTAAAGATTACCACAATCCTTTTTTGCTTCTGTTCATAAGTCAACCATTAAAATGACAAATATTAAGAGGTGGCAACCACAGATAATAGCTCTCTATCGGTGGGAGTAACTGCTGATCTCCTATTGCCTCAGCTACTGCAGCTGATGGGAACTGATAACCTTATAGAGGTATTCTCAACAAAACATCCATATCAGGAGCATGCATTAAATGATCCCTTGATGCTGATTCCGCACAAACCACTGCCTGAAAAAAATTATAAACTGGTGAACCAAAAATTAAATATGCATGCATTCAGAAAGCTTAACAGTATCCGGGTTGCCGGCAGATTGGTTTCAGACAGACATTGCTGAACGGACAATCTAGTTTAAACACAAAATTAAAGATATTTCAAAGGAAAACAGTGTTGACTTGCAAATATGTAAAAAAAACAAACAAAAAAACAACGAAAAGAAATCTGTTTCATCGATGAATAAAACACCCCTGTGTACCTTAATAAATAAAGTCAAATGTGAAAACTGTTCATCTGTGTTTACATATGTGTTTAAGCAGTCTTACCAGATAGGGCTTGCACCATGGGTTGATCATGGGAGCTTAGAAGTTGAGCTTGAATCGTTTCCACCACTCGTCTGAACCTGCGACTCGGACCTGGAGATGCATCAGCACATGAGGTACAGTATTGTTCCAAAAATATTGACATTTGAGCAAGTATGATATCTGATTTTCTGTACCGGAGCTCTACTATTTCTGGAGCACATTTTGCTGCGTTTAACAGCAGCATAACTTAAGATGTTAAAATTAACAAAATTATGATTCATTTAGGAAATGTCTGATCAAGAATAAGTAAACAAGAGAGTTAAATACATGGATTAAAGCAAAGATTTTTTTTTTTTTATCAGGCCAAGTCATATTCCACATCTACAACCTGTAATAAAAGTTACAGAGGAGGCCCATATTTGCCCTCAACACCTGCTAACCAAATAGCACAATACAGGATGTATGCAAAATTAAGAGCTTTCAGCACCATTCCCACCACAACTGTTGCTGTGGTTCACAACTGCATCAGGCTAAAAAAAGGCATTAACCAATACTTCCTTTAAACACTCGAGACCATAGTGTTTTTCATGCAGCGAAGCTTTTGGAGGGTTTTTATAAGCAAGCTATGAATTTAAAATGAAACTTTTTCTTTTTTCAAAGCTTGTCTAGTGTACCGCAAGTCTTACAACAAATACACCCTCTGCATAACATCGTAGTACATATGTTGTATTTATCTCAATGTAACACCAAACAAAACAATGATTTTGTTTATTATGACTGATAAACAGGCGACAGAAATAAATTCAGTCCCAGATGTTTTCAACATATGGGTGTTTGAAAAAAGCGATAAATCTATAACACATGCGGTGCAGCGAAACCAGTGTGTGGTAGAATTATCATAATGACACACTTCATCAGCCTGAAGTATTTCATCATCCAAGCCGATTGTATATGCAAACAAATTAGCTACCCACCACCCCGTAACATGATTTCTTAGTCACTTACCACCCCAATAAAAGTTTTGTGTGTACATTAAATAATCATGCAGTACAAACGATCTGTAACAATGGTTAGCCTAAAAATTTGTAAATGCTAAATACTTTCATAACCATTCCTGCATAATAACAGGTCCAACATGTCGAAAATGTGCGGCAGCATGTCAGCCTTTTCTAGTTCCCAATCCCAACTTTTTACGTTTTAGTAACAGGCACTGGATTTAGCTAAATGGCCCGCTAGCCAGACCCAAACCTTGATTAAATTATCCATGCTGTCTTTTGTCCGCTTCAGCTGCAAAACCAAGTCACAAACTCACTGGGCTGCTCTGTCATCTCTGTTGCTACAACCCTCAGGCTCAGTATGCTGAGATATTTGACTGGCAATGTCATCAAATGCCTATTTTGTAAAATTTGTTATTTTAATAAATTTGCCTGCATTGGCCTCAAGGGACTTCAACCTCTTCCCTCAGCATTTCAGCACCACCTTTACCTTTTTTGTTCTTTTTGCTCCATTTAACAGAGATGGAGAAGGGACAGAGCCCAGGTTAAGTTAAAATCAACTGGAACAAAGGTAATTGGCAGGGAGACAAAGGCTGACAGATGTAATACCTAACAGCAGATGGGGCAGGCTGCCCCGCTGCAAAGGCTTGTCAGCAATAAAGCACTATTTTTGTATAAGCTAAGACTGGGGTTATTACAAAGTATATATTTTTTGCATTTAGTGGGTCCAAACCGATAAGCGACCTACAGAGAAATCATCTAGTGCTTCAGATGCCCAGTCCATCATTGCAGTAATTCCACGGAGGGCTTCTCTGGAATCCATTTGATATAAATCTGTTAGAATCCCTGTAGATAAGAAGATTGATACCGCCCCGATTAATGTAAAGCTACAGTCAGAAGCTGGTTAGCTTTGCTTAGCCGAGCAGCAGCCGAGCACCTATCATTATAATTAACACATATCTACCCTAGAAAGCCACTGAGTATATTTCCCGAAATGTTTAACTTTTGTTGTGTAATGTTAATCAAACCTGCGTCCCCAGCTGAAGGGTTTAAATAGCCACTCCACTTGCCTGATATGAGGGTGAATGTCACGCTGTAGATTCCTGTCTCCCTCCTGCCCTCCCTCTCTGTCCTCTCCCTGTCTCGCTCCCTCTCGCCCTCGGAGAAAGCAATGTCCACCTGGAACTTGACGGGCTTCTGGAAGACGGAGGGGCCGCCGGAGGATTTGTACTCGGCCCGGAAGCTGGTCTGGGAGAGGACGCTGTGACTGAGAGATGGGATCTGTGTGGTGGGGAGACAGAGAAGAAGCAGAGAGACCGACAGACTTACGAGGCGGGAGAGGTACGGGGGCAAACGTGAGTATAGGGAGACAAAGGGTGAGGGTGAGGAGAAGAGAGACAGAGTGAGCCATTGGTGAAAGTAAAGTGATCCATTAACGTGCCACGAGTGAGCAAGATTGAAACAAAGAAAAAACAGAAATAATGAAAGAAATGAAGTGCGTTAAGTATGAGATTGGTGAGTCCTTTCAGCTTTGACAGTGAGAGCCATGCTTTATAGAGGCATGAAAGACAGACAACATTAGATACTCACAGACAGGAAGGCGTGAACAATGTCGGCTTTGACAGAACTCAGAGGTTTGTCTCTGATCACGACAAAGATTTGCTCCTCTTTCTCCAAGCCGATAAAGTTCCCAAACCACGACTTCTTAGCCAGCCTGGGTAGCCAGAACAAAGACAGACAATGTGAGCAAATACACAGAGCTGCAGAAAACATCCAAGAGCACAAACACACAGCTTTCTGTTCTGTTTTTTTCACACAGGTCGCCATTGTAATTCCAAAACGAGGCTCGGCTGGGCAGGAGCAGCAATGACGTTTCATAGCAGCTCGACAACGCCAAAGGCATCACTTCATCCATTCGTGACAGATTTCAGAATTGACTTAAAAATGGAATGTCTTCCTCCGACAGGATGCCCTCCTCTCATCAAATTACGCCCAGGACACGGCAGTAAGATGACATCCTTGCAGGTGAAGTGATGCTTCTGGTGTTGTAGCGCTGCTATGAAATGTCTCTGATGCGTGCCCAACCGAGTCTCGTTCTGAATTTACAAAGGCGACCGCTGTGAAAAAAGGCAAATTGAGAAAACAATTGACACCTTTGCAAGAATTTCTCCAAAGGAGTGTGACTTACTCAGGGCTGGACTCTGGTGTTAGACTGGACATGTCTTCTGATGTGGGAACTGAAAGAGAAAAACCAGTCTTAAAATTATAAATTGTGTCCAGTGTTAGATCTGTAGCTGACAACCAGAAGAAAAGACAAAATAACGGAGATATAATCGACATCCGTTACAGAGGGCAGGAATACTGTGTGCTGAGACAGAAATGAATGTTTTACTAGTGCAAGCATGGAGAAAACCTTTTGAAACTGATGACCTACTTTAGCCAAGTAGCTCCATGCCAGTGTAAATTCTGCTACATCTGTAAAAACACGACATCCCTCGACACTCCCACATAATATTTCAAACAACGCTAACCTTGCAGTTTACGACGATGGAAACGGGGCGAGCCCAGCAGATTGTTCTTGAAAGAATTGAGGCGAGTCCTCCAGTGGGCAGAGCTGCTGGCCGCCATGCCACCTCCCCCACCTGGGCTGGAGGGCGGGGTCAGCGACAGCGAGCCCACCCCTCCCCCTCCCTCCGCCCGCGAGGAGGACGAGGACGAGGAAGAGGAGGGCGGGGTGGAGGAGGGGTGGTGAGGGTGGTGGACAGGGGTGCCCAAGGGTGTGGGCAACGGAGAGCCTTGGGGAGTGACCTGCGGCACAGAGTGGGCAGAGTTTGGGTAGAAGCTCTTAGTCACTGACTTTATGACAGAGGACGAAGGGAAGAATAAACGGTGTATGGGTGACAGGAGCGGAGAAGGGGAGGGTGAGCGGGAGGATGGGTTGTGCAGAGGCAGGGATTTGATGGGCTGCAGATGGGGTCGGTCGGCAGGTCCCTTGGTGGGCAGGGTCTGGGTCTTTGGGTTGGGGGGAACTTTGGGCTTGTCATGAGCCCGTGCTGAGCGAGGAGTAGAGGTGGTTCCCTGTTTGGGCTCCTTTGTGAGGGGGGTAGCGGTGGCAGAGGTGACGTCTGATTGGCTGAAAGTGAAGACGGGGCTCTGATAGGACTGGGGATTTGGGTTTGTGGGGTGGGAGAGATGGATAACAAGAAAGAGAGGGGATGGAACATGGAGAAAGGATGGAAATGAATATCATGCTTCATGACAAGAAAGAGTGCATCTGTGAGTTGTGAAAGTGTCAAATGTAATTCTACCAGTGCTGACTACAAAAGCTTTGATTTGTATCTTGTGTGAGTGAAGGTTTAGAGACAGTTGTGGCAGTGACAGGGTTAAAAATGCAGTGACAAAGGACAGTGGCAGTGAAGGTGTAACTGTACAGTAATGCTCCCAGCTTAGCTTAACTGTTTTAATAGTTTTGAATATGA
>JAPZDX010000014.1:12269005-12280035 GCA_029783625.1 Naso annulatus | reverse complement strand
AACAGCAGGTGGATGAGTGAATTGTCTGTGTTGTTGTTGCTCCCTCAGTGTCGTTACCGTTCCCTGAAACTCTGCAAGAAGTGGAGGTTCCAGTTGTGGGAAACAGACAGTGTAACTGTCTGAATGGAGTGGGTACAATCACAGACAACATGATCTGTGCTGGTGTTCTGGCAGGAGGCAAAGACTCGTGTCAGGTGGGCTGCTTCATTTCATTTGTCACTCATTGGTAAATGTGTTGAGGGTTTAGTGAAGTCGTCAGACGTCTGGTGTCCATCTCCTCAGGGTGACTCAGGAGGTCCAATGGTGAGCAAACAGGACACCATGTGGATCCAGTCTGGAATTGTCAGTTTTGGATTTGGCTGTGCTCGGCCCAATCTGCCGGGAGTTTACTCCAGAGTGTCCCGTTACCAGAGCTGGATCAACTCCCACATCAGCTCTGATAAGCCGGGCTTTGTCCAGTTCACCTCCAGTGGGCTGGATGCTGACAGCAGCTACACCTGTCCTGGTCTACTTCCTCCCCCAACAACTTCAACAACAATCTCAACAACAACTACAACAACAACAAGACCAACCACTACTACCCCACCTTCAACCACCCCTGGAAGTGGGTGTCCAAAACATACCATTTCAGTCTATCATAATGTAGAACTTTCTTAAAAAAACATTTTCTCTATCCGTGATGCATTTCTGCCTCTCATTTATTTTTTTAAACTTTGTTATTTAGGAGTAGTGTGTGGCAAAGCTCCCATGAACAGTCGTGCTGTGGGTGACAGTGGGGTCGTACCTGAGGGAATGTGGCCCTGGATGGTCAGTCTCCATAAAAATGGGGTCTTCACATGTGGAGGTACCCTCATCACTAGGAGATTTGTCCTCACATCTGCTCTATGCTTCTCGAGGTATGTATCAAATCATTTATAATTCATCAGTCGTTTAGTAATGGATAAGAAAGCACACTACTCTTTTCTCTCCTAACAGCCCCAATCCAGTTGTCAGTGAATGGAGCGTTTTTCTTGGCCATCGACGAGTGAATGGTTCTGAAGTGTTTGAGATGTCTGTGGGCGTTGTCAGGATTATTATCAGCCAAATACCCGGTTCCAATATTGCACTGGTGAGACTGGAGAAAGCAGTCAGGCTGAGAGATTTTATCCAGCCCGTGTGCATGGACGTTAGCAATACTAAATCCTTCCCCATTGGAACGCGATGCTGGGTGGCAGGCTGGGAGAAGGGAAGTAACAGCAAAGGTAAAGATAATCAAGCTTTTGTATGTATTTTAAAATGCTAACAAAGGCCTGACTAACAGGGGATATTTAGGTCCGATATTGATATTAGAAATCTCTAATATCCGACATATAACAGTCCAACTGACTAAATGTGGTTTTCAAATACTTGTGACATATTATGTAGAGGAGGAAGAATATCTTACATTTTGTTTACATTCTTTATATCAAACATCAGTATACAGAACGGTAAACACTTCACTTATTAGTCTTTATATAACGGACCCTGTGCCGGACAAACTTTGTAATTACACCATTTTAAATCACTAATCCAAGCATATTTTCTGGCCTTAAAAACAGTTTTAATATTGACCGTATCAGAGAACAGATATGCTGACACCGATATGGTAAATGTATTTTCAGTATCTGTATTTTCTTCATCTGTTTTGTTGTGAGTTCAACTGTTTTTTTGTTTTTTTTTGTGGCACTGATAAAGCCGGTTCAGACCTTCGAGACCTTGAAACTCAAGTGGCGAGTTGTGGGAATGTTTCAGATTCAGAGAACATTTGCACTTACACAATGAACCTTCAGCAGGTAAAATTAACTTCTCCACTCCTGCTTTGTCATTGAGACAGACGTTGTCAGAATAGGAGTGTCAGTCTCACTGATGAAAACCTTGGTTTTTTTTTTTATTTGCAGGGGGATCAGGGCAGCCCTCTGCTCTGCAAGTCAGACTCATCTTGGTTCCAGGTGGCCGTCGTAACAATGAGTGCAAGTAGATCAGCCCGTGCTGATGTTCAAGTCTTTGCCAAAACTTCAAGATTTGGATCTTTCTTAAAGGAGACTGTTGGGGACATGCCGTCCCCTGAAACAACTGCAACAGGAAACTCACCAAGTTTCACAATATCCTTCTTCCTCTTTTTCACTTTTCCCTTTAGCTCACTGTTACTGTTGAGTGGATGCTAAGTTTGTTGTCACCAAGTCGGTTCAAGAAGTTCATGATTGCACTTAAAGGTCAAGCTAACTGACAGCTTGAACACTTCTCTCAGGCACCATTTATATTCTGTGAATGATAAAAAACGGTCAGACTGATAAAAACTTTGCTTCATGACACACAAGTTTTATTTTTATAAGAAAGTCGAATGAGTTTTTTATAAAAAATGAATTGTACAGGGAAATATCTTTTTCAAAATGTGTTTCACTGCATTCAGTTAAATGAAGTACAACTTTTGTATTTATTAATAATCAAATATACCTCAGTGGTCTTTCTACAAATAAATGTGATAATGAGTGATGTATGAAGTAAAAACTTGAAAATGTCATTTTAATTATACATACATGTGCAATAAATATTGATGAAGCATAAAATAAATGTCTTTTTTGTAACTTCAGAATACCTCCACAAAGCAGTTCATGCTGTCAATGTAAGTTGTATCTGTTATTTTTACCAAAGGAGCATTTCGTAAGCAAAACTTCATAATTTCAGCAGCATCGCATTACAATATGTGATGAAAACCACAACCCAGCTGATCAGACCGTGTTGAGTTTGTCACCGTTCAACAAATTCTACAAATCAACATACCTAGTTTGTAGAATTATGAACACAGGAATGTGTCTTTGTAGACTAACAAAAGGCTACTCTTTCAAAAATTTGGAGTGAAACATCTACATTCATTTTGTTAAGCTCTTAAACTGCAGCAGGATCACAAATTCTGTGTCTGAAATCACTCTGTGTATATTTACAGCCTTACATTTACCCCATACCATCTTATTTAAATGTCCACATTTTGAGACAAATTTAAGTTGCTGCACACTATTAAATACTAACTCTACTATGTAAGACAGTGGTCTCCACCTTTTTTGCCTGTGACCCCTTTAGGGATCAATAGGCGTTTTTTGACCGAACAGTTCTAGAAACTTCCTGAGGAACTACACACCTTTAAGGGCTTTATTTTAAAAAATTTTTTAACTGTTGGCATTTGCATTAGCAATACAAACCCCCTGAAGCACTAAAGGCTGATTGACGATTGGAGTACCAACGTCACCTCATGCGACTTACATCAACAACAATGAGGGCCACTGCATTACTGCCTAACTCTTTTGTCTAGCGTGTGGCAATAATGTACCATGGATCTCCTTGCTATTAAATCTAAGAGAAGATACTGTACAACGACATTCTCGTTACAAGCTTTTGCTCGTGTTTTGTGTTGTGTTGTTTCTGCAGCTGTGGGGTTTCTAAAAATAGTGGTTGCCGGTGCTGGCTCCTAAGATCAACCAGTCAGTGTACACTTAGGTCACTCATAGTTCTTCTGGTGCTGCAAAAGCACCTACTCTGGAGTTGGAGCTAAAAAAGTTCCTCAAAACATAGTTCTAAGAATGAGGAGGTTGTTAGTTCTAAGTTCGTAAAACTATGAAATGGTCCCTGCTGTACGAAAACGCTGTTTCCCTATGATCCCTTGTCTGGGGTGTTAGCACTTCAGTTGAAAACTGAGTAAGTTTCCTTCTTCAGGCTGGTTTGTTTGCATCATTTTGGAGGTCTGAGGAGGTAAAACTATGCAGTATTCAAGTATGACTCCCTAACCAGGAAATAATCTTGTGACCTCTTGTTGGGGTCTCAAGCACCAGGTTGGGAACCTTTGTTTACATAGAATTTAGCAATAGCGTGAGCGAAGGAGTGGTGTCAGACACAGCCAAGCTTTCTAGTTCTTTTCTTCTCCATCTGGAAACAGCTGGTGACTCTGGCACATCCACTGATTTTTATGGTTGTTACTCTGGTGCAGGTTCGCCTCCATCAATCACAGGATCTCCTGCCTCTCCTGCACCTTCTTCATTCATCATCTCCTTGTATTTACTCTTAAAAAAACCAGCCTGTAAGTACAAAACAAAGACATTTGTATAAAAATATACATCATAAATAGATGTAAACAACTAATTGTCCGATATTTGACATCCATAAAGCTGCAGGATAAAATGAAACAGTGAATGTACAGTCATGGCCGCACCTTATACAGGCCAGCAGTGAGTAAAGCCAGCAGAACAAACCCTCCCAGGGATCCTCCAACAATCGCTGTGGTGAAGTCATATTCTGCATACACTTCTACCTCTGCCTCAATCTGAGAGAATTGACAGAGAGTGAGTTGAATTCAAGCTTTTTTTTTTAAACACAAAGAAATTTATGAAAATCATGTTCAATTACCATGCGAACAGGAGGTTTGTTGTTCGTCGCTGCTGAAAAGAAGATGTACCGGCTTGTGTCAAACTCCAAAGTGACTGTGCTGGTCAGAAGAAACTTGGCAGATTGAAGTCCAATCTGTTTAAGAAATCAAGAAGAACGGGATTAACTTAAAATGTATATAAAATCGAAACTCATGGTTCAATTGGCTAAATATTAAACGTGCACATTAATTACCTGCTGTATCCATCCGGAACTAAGGTTGGCAGAGATTACGTATGTTGCCTTCTCCAGTGTTGCCATGAATCTATTGCACTTGAACACAGCGCACCTGGCCACAGAGCAGTCCTGTTTGTGATCAAAGGAAGGCAGAAAGCAGAGACAGCTATAATCAGGCCTGTAAAGTCCAACAGAATATACCAAGCGCAAATTCACTTTTTTTTTGTTTGACTTCTGAAATTTTGCTGCAAACACTTAAGTTTGCTTCAACAGACTGTTGCCATATTCGACTTGCTTTGAGTGCATTGTGGAATGTTTCGTCGGAGTTTGGTAGTGGCCATTGTGAAATACACTGACTTGCGCTAGCATTAGCATTAGCTTAGTGACCGCTTTCACAGGCTTTCCGTTTTGTCAGTTTACACAGCTGAGATGATTGTACTCTGGAACCCGGTTTCAAAGGTTTGAGGTCTCAGGGTGCCAGTTGTCATGTAAGATAAAGGCTGACATGCAACAAAACTTTACCGTTTGATGCAAAAACTGCCCCGAAATCTTGTGCTGGTCTGTGAATCCATTTGCATTTCCATTTGGAAGTTATGCAACTTTTTGCAATAGGCCACTCCCTTTGCCACGCCCCCTTTTATTCAATTTGCATGAACACAAACACAAACCTTCAACACACACACATGCGCTTGCCCTCCATGCCAAATTTTGGCCTTCTAGAACAAAAACTGTGGCCATCAAAGAGTGGAGAATTTGTGGTTTTGAGTGGTTTTGAGTGGTTCGACATGAGACAGCTGGATGTTCACAGATAACTTCCTGAGCTGTGCTTTACTGCTCTCCATGTACGGCAGCTTCAAAACAACAGCTTCACTTCCTGATTCATATTCAAATATCACAGAACTAACCAATCAGGGGCTAGCAAGACAAACAGGTAAATGTAAGAGATTCAGCAAGGCAGATTCACAGATTATCTTGCTGCTTGTCAGTGTGCAAATGTAAATACTGAAATGTGTAAATATGTAAATAATACTTCTATAAACATAAATATGTGTAGACACATGTACACATTGTAAATGTCAAGCAAATCAACTCAAACATATGAATTAACTTATTTTCCTGCAAAATAAATTATCTTTACTTTTGAACTTTACATTTCCTTCTGAACCTTACGAATGTTCTGCTTTTTCCCCAAAAATTATTATGATTGTGAATTAAGTAATTCAAAAATTTTGTCGGGTCCAAAATAACTATTTGTTTTTCTGCCTTAGATGGCCAAATGCTTGTGAGCCAGTAGAAAAACAACGTTGATACTACATTGGTATCTCTGTGTTGTCAGTGATCAGGATTCTCCATGGTGATGGTTTGAAGGTGTCTATAGCACCTTTAAATAGATGTAATTCCAATTTATGAGGATGTGCACAGCCTGCAACAGCCATAGGTTTACCCCATTCAGGCTCCGTCTGGGCACTCTTAGATATTTTTGCTTACCACCCAATAAGAAACACAAATTGTAAAGTCACCAGCGCACCTGTTGCTCTTTCCTTTTAAATTTCATGAAATGCACTGGAATAGGGAGCAACTGTTGAAAAATTCTGAAAAAACTTTTCACCTACAAGAATCACAATGCTGCTGTATTTTTCATTCAAAACTGTGATGTTTCGCAGAAAGGCAACAACTTTGCATACTGTCTATGTAATGCTGCAATGAACAATAAAAACTGGCGTATTTCAGAAAATAAACACTAATTGTACCAGGTTAAATTCCAACTCATAAATGTTAGAGACATACATACCACTGACTTATTTGTCTTTATCTGACCAACAAAATCTGTGACGTAAGGTTCTTCATCGACGACTCTTTGGCAGTCTGGAAACTAAAATAGAACCAATATATGTTAGTTTAACAAAGAAGAAGATTTGCTCCTAGTATGACTACATTCAGCCAGCCATCCATGAAGCTCGGCTGCATAACAGCATCATATGAGACTTTTTTGGGTTCAGTGTCTACGAGTTCCCACATACTACGTTACCTGCAGACTGTTCGAATCCACCCAAATGTCCTTATCCCCAAGCTTTATTGGCACCTTGATCACCACAGTGAAATTCAGTGGCCTGATATCATTCGTAACCTATGCAAGAGGATGAAAACAAAAGGGTGTCAGGTATTAAGCTTAAAGTCTAAAGTCTCTGAGTGTTAATCATGTTAACTGTTCTGTGTTACAGTATTTTACCGTAATTGATTGTCGGACGGGTTTCTGCAAATCGTTCTTTCCATATGTGAAATTGTTGTAGCTGAGGGTGCTGAACAGACATATTGAACATTTAATAAATATTATATGATGAAATGTCGATTAAAAGTTATCATCCATTTTAAAATCATGAGTTTTGGTTCTCAAAGAACATTACAAACCTTTCAATCGAAACAAAAATGCTGTACTTGACATCAATCTCTTTGGTTTTGTAGAGCTTGCTTGAGGGGGAGTGCTCATCATTCCCACTAAAAGAGAGACAGCACTATTTGTATAAATTGGAAAAGGACTGTTGCACAAACAGTAAAAAATTTCCATATAGTTATGCTTGTGGGCAGGCAGCTGAACAGTACCTGGTTGCATTTGCAGTGACATAAATCCTTCTATCAAGTTGGCTATTTGTTCCAATCCCATAGGAGACAATGAAGAGAGCCTAAAATGAAATATGTAAGGGTTATCAGATTCCTTCCCTTTTTGCAGGATGGTCTTTGAAGCCGTGAGATGAGATTCTTCTGCTCAAAAAACAAACCTTTGTGCCTGTCTTGAAAATAGGCTTGTCAACAGTGCAGTCTGTCATCCCTCGCGTTGAGCCATCTTCGCTGTCCAAGGAGTTGCACTGAATTCTTCCCTTTAAAAGAAAAAGCACACATCAACCAGAATGGATGTATGACCCAAGAGCAATTGACCAGAAGGGAATTAAAAAGGACTTGATCCAAATTCTTCACCTCCAGAACTGTTAGCTTCCTATAGGAGAGTCCGGCTGGGTATGTAAGAATGGCTCTGCTGTTGTAGGAGTTTTCTCCAGTGTTTTCCATTGAGACAGTAACATTTAACAATTCATCTATCCCAACTTTAACCTCTGATGAGCTGAAAGATTATGAGAAAAGAGAAATGTTAAAGAAGACGAAAACAAGACAGGGTCATTTTGATGCTACCCTGCTCTAGGATCAGGGCCGTCATTAATTGATCATATGTTTGTTTTTGGACCCAACCAATAAATTGGTGAGTCAATATTATTGACCGATATTGGCCCATCGCAGATATATTGGTATGGGCGTACATGTTTTCCGATATTTGCTGATAATAGAACTGTTTGCCAGGCCCAAAAAAATGCTTGGACTAGTGATTTAAATTAGTGTAATTATGTAGATTGTCCAGCAGAGGGCGGTCTGTTATTTTATAACTAACAAGTGAAGTGTTCATTTTTTGGTGCACTGACGTTTGGAATGAAGTTTGTTAAAATGTAAGATATTTCTGCCTCCACTAAATATCTTTATCACAAGGATTTGACAACCACACTCACATGATATTTTACAAACATAACATTAGCTGATATAACAGACATCAGAATTTTCTTGCTCCCTAATATCGGTAACGGCACTGAAAATCCCATATTATTTAGCTGTATTCCTTTTATCTCTTACAGATGGAACACTACAGCTTAAGAGAAACACATGATGATGATAAAACACACAAATGGAAATTATAAAAGTAGTTAAAAGAAACTCCTGGATGCCAAATTGCAATCTGCTATGGATAACAACAAAGGTAAAAGCAAATGTAAGAACAGCTACAACAGTCTTGTGAGTTTTAAAGTTACATTAATTTACTGTAATGCAGCCTTTAAAGCCAGAAAAAACAACAACACTGATGCCATATGACATGATGTAAAGATTTTTTTTAAAAATCTAAGATTATATCTAGTCTCATATCACGGTATTGATATATTATTTATCCATTAGAGTGTATAAACATTTTGTACTTGAGTCCAAGTGACCGCATGCTCAAATTACTTTTCACATCTGTAACTCACCTGGTGAAGTTGAAATCCAGTTTTAGGTTATCTACACATTTGTTGTCTTGGCCACAGTTGATTTCAAACTTTAACTGTGGAAAAGAGTAAGAAATAAATCAACCATGTTTGCTCAGAAAGAACCAATTAAATGTGACAGTTAAAAATCTTACAGCCTACCTGTGCAAAAAATAAATAAATAAATAAAACAGCACTTGAACATTGTTTAGCGGACATGAAGGTATTTGTTGTTCAATGTTGTATGATTGTTCACTAGTACTCTTGCTTTTACTCGCAAAGGGACTGCAGATGCAAATAAGCTTGCAATAATCTGGCACAGTGTATCAAATGGTGACATTTATGTTTGCACTGTAAATGATCATTTTAAATAATTTAAAAAATATAAAAATATAAAAAATTTTAAGCACCGTAGAATTTTGTAGAGTAGCTATAAGGGCAAGTTAATAAATCAGGTAAAACATGAAGATGTTTCACTGTTTTTTCTCACAAAGAATATTTTTCATGTTCAACAATATTTCAACAGACAATTAAGACCACATGGAATACATTTAATCGAATACAGGCTGCCCAACAACTGAGATTGTCTTTATGATTTACTCACGGGATGAATGGATGTTGTCTGTGCCTCCTGGGCGAGACTTGGGCTGAGATTAGTTGTAGAAGGCAAGCCGTCAAAGGTGAACCTGAGTTCATTTGAAAGTTCATTAAGAGCATCTTCTGGACAGGCCTGCAAGAAGAGGGCACTATCGTGAAGTACTATCCGTAAAGGTCGTAAGTGTCAGACAGTTTGATGCAGCACAAGCATCAAACACAAGATTTTTCAGTATGAGAGAAGCTGTGGGTTTCCTTGTTGGACCTCTGTGGGTTAGAATTGTTCCTCTGGTGTTATTCGAAAGCCAGGAATCTATCACACTTTAAAACAGTGTATGTCCAACAAATCACCTCAATAAAGAAGTCCACACGGAAGCAATGTTTTCGTAGTAGTACGAGTTCAAATGAGCTGGTCTCCGCTCGTTGTTTCTCTTTGATGTAAGCTCGGTTGTTTGGGACCTTGCGGGTGGCATCAAGCGTAAAAGTGACATTAATCCGTGCTCGAGCTGGAATAGATTAGAGTTTAAGTAAGAGGTTATTTGTGTAAACCCATACAGGAATTTTTACAAAGAGACAATGTAAAATCAGGAACCTGTGTCTACTGTAGAGTGTCTGGTCATGTGAAAGCAGATTTTAGCTATGTTTGTCATTGGTTTTGTGCAGTCTGAGTTTTGAGGGATTTGGTTTGGGCTGAACGACACCTCCGCCTCCACCATAACTATGGGCTTTGATCTGGAAATGGACAGAGAAGGAAAATACGTGTTACTAATTTTTGGCTTTCTGAGTGGTAAATTAACAAACCAAACTGACAACTGGTAGACACTGGATGATTCAAAAAGTTTGTAGAAGAAGAAGAACTGTATGGCTCTTGTTACATACACGTGAAGCTCAACTCTTTAAATAGTTATGCAGGAAGTTTAAGGTTTAAGTGGCTAAAGACAACTTTTTTGCCTCAATTTATTATCATTAAATATAATGTTAATTGCATTGTGCAATTTTTGTGGAAAAATGAGACTATCTGTGTTTAGATTAGTTCCCTAGCTGAGCTTTCACCATGCAATCTCTGGCTTCCACCCGGTATGAGATAGAATGGTATTTTACGAACAGCAGGCGCAGCAGACAGATGATTGTAGCTATAGCCACAGAGGAAGTAAGCCATCTCCAGTAGCAGCAGTAGTGGAGGGTGGAACAACAGAAGTTCCAGTACGAGAAAGAAAAGAGCCTCATTAATGGAGGAGGCAAAGGTGGCAGAGATGGAGAGTGAGAATTAGAGAATTACAGGAAAATCTAGAGTGAATCTCAGATGGGAATTCATTGATTGAGAGAGAATTCAACATTCTTCAAACAGATACTCTGCACTTGAAGCTAAGCCTCAATAGTTAGGGTAAATAACATTACTAGACATTGTGAAGCAATAACATTACTCAAACTATATTTTATACAAAAAAAATTCATTTTAATTTACGTCTTTGGAGGATATACTTTTTTTTTCCATTGTGGTGTTTTATAAATCTTCAAGGAGATGGAAAGGGATCTGATTGGCTTTGCAACACCTGGCGCAAAAATAATACCACCAAAAATGACTTTTTTGGTGTTTCTGTTTTGTGTAATTGTGACTGAATCGCAAAAACATGACTGCACAAAGGCCAACCCATTTTCTCAGAGAGTGCTGAGTTCCAAGTAGGGCTGGGAAGGTTACTTTGGAAATGTAATAGGTTACAGATTACTAGCTACCCTATTTAAAATGCAATAAGTAATGTAACAATTTCA
>JAPZDX010000014.1:12207604-12219824 GCA_029783625.1 Naso annulatus | reverse complement strand
TTAATTTTCAACAAACCTGAGAAGTAATCAAATAGATTTTGTTATGTTGTGTTGTGATATTAGCTGTTTATGTCAGTTTTGGTGCTTTTGTTTGGTGTTTGTTAACGTGTTGTGTTGCACCGAGGCCGCTGAGTCTGAGGTCGACATCGCACAGATCGGTAGAAAGTATGTTCCGTATGTGTAGTAATCACAGAAAAACAGTACTTGCTGGGTCTCCAAGGTTGTTATCCATCTTGTTAGAATATTCCTCTCCGTTAATATTGCGTAGTTTTCAATAACGTGAGGTTTCGGCTCACCTGAAATTCCACTCAAAACAAACATGGCGGTGGCTCGCCTTGAGTGCGAGGAAAAAGACGGATTAAACACCTCTGATTGGTTGTCCAATTGCGTCCAGCGGCAGTTTTGACTGCGTCTGTTGGTGCTGCCCCTTGGAATTAAACAGTGAGTCGAGGGGTAGAAGATTAATATTTATCTGAGAATTAGTTTGGCTGTAACAGGCTAGCTCAGAGGCCGTCTGTGCAGACTGGACTGTGCTGGGCAGCTTCCGTGTGTGAATGTGATAACTGTGAAAATGAATCTTAAAGTTCTGCCTGGATAAACAAAAGTAAGAATGGCATCTCAGTTTCTTTTTTCTCCTTGTTAGAACCCACAGGAGTCCGCAGATGAAGAAGAGGAGAAGGAGCCGGGAGGTTCTGGTAAGCTTGCAGTATATAAGTTTTCAGGCTGACATACAACATACAATATCTGTTAATATCAAATTTAGTAATAGCAAACAGTCATATTTACACAGACTAACGGCATTTTTATCTCCTCAGAAAGTAAATTTTAAAAGGTTTAGAAAATTTTTCCCAGTGTTTGCCACATAGCAGCTTTTGATTTTGTGCTTAATGTTAAACAGAAAAAAAATGGTTGTAAGATCTGTGTTGAGCAAGTACAATAAAAAAAAATTCCTTTTTTTGTTGTTGTTTTGTTCTACAAGGCTCGTCCTCTGACAGCGATGGAGAGGCAGGAGATGAAGGAGTGTCAGCCAAGTCCTTCTTAAAGAAAAAGCCCGAGGCTACCACAGATGCCAGCAAGTTCCTCAAGTCTGCCAAAGGATCTGGGGTAAGAGGCCAGCAAGCCTCTATGAGAATGTTCTTCAGAGAAAAAATGAGAAAGCTGCTGCAAAAGACCAGATTCTCGTACTAATAACTACTATTTGAGCTAATTTTAAGGGGTTTTACTTCCTCTGACAGGATGAGTCTTCTTCCAGTGATGATGATGATGATGACGATGAAGACTGGGGCTCCGACACTGTAGACAGCGGCAGTGAGAGCTCTGATGACGGAGAGGGAAAGAGTGCATCCCTGGCCGTGGTCTTCCTCAAAAAGTAAGTCTTGATGTTGTTTTATCTCAGAAAATGTTCATGATTGTAAAAAAACAGACGTTTACACAGCAGCACAAAGCGTCACAGAGGCTTTTTATGAATTTCTTACGGGTGAAAATGAATCTGATTAAAATTTTTGTAAGCTTCTTTTTGGACACTGTTTATTTGTGAAGACTGTTAGAATTTTTCAACCAACACACACCCGATTTCTGTCCTCAGGACAGAAGACAAAAGCGAAAAGAAGATCGGGAAGAGGAAGAAGGCCAAAAAGAAGGAGCGGCTTGAAGAGGAGGCCGAGGAGGAGGCAACAGAGGAGGTTGAGGGAGGCTGGGAGAAAGTGAAAGGAGGCGCCCCTATGGTCAAGGTAAAGCTTATGTGTTTAAGAATACATTCACTCATCAACATTTGCCTTTGCCACAATGCCACATAATGTGTTTTAGCATTTGGTCACTTGAGAAAATCAATATTTGTTGTCATGTATTTAATCAACCAGGAAAAGCCCAAGATGTTTGCCAAAGGCACAGAGATCAATATACCAGTTGTAGTGAAGAAGCTGAATGAGATCCTGCAAGCAAGAGGCAAAAAGGGCACAGACAGGTACCAC
The DNA here is from genome assembly GCA_029783625.1 of Naso annulatus. Lineage (NCBI taxonomy): Eukaryota > Metazoa > Chordata > Actinopteri > Acanthuriformes > Acanthuridae > Naso > Naso annulatus. The sequence continues at coordinate 12,217,854 of JAPZDX010000014.1, read as the reverse complement.
CACAGCATACAGACAATATGACTGCGCATATGACTTCTAATAAAAGATCAACATCTTTCATCTTTAAACTACGAACATGTCGCCATGTAAAATTCTGTTCAGTAAACAAATTGCATAAAGGAGTTTTATAGCAAAGAATCTGCTGAGAAGGATCCTCTTATCTACCCCCATATACCGTAATTTCTTTACTTCCGATGTTTAATTTGTAATAATTTATGTCAGAATTGCTTTGCACTTGTAACACTTCATGTTTATCAGGACAGAAAATGTGAATTAAAGTAATCATTAGTCTTGTAGTCCCAATTAACCAGCTAATTCCAGTAAAGAACAACCGAGACCCTCAGCAGTTCTCTTTCCTCTCCTATTATATATTGAGTATTCAATTCAAAGATGAAGTCATTGTCTTATAATTTTATAAGGATTTATCTGATTTAATTCCCCCTCTTTGTTCTCTCACTGACAGAGCCGCCCAGATCGAGCTGCTCCACGCTCTGGCAGCCATCGCTGCTGAGAATAACTTGGGCGAAGGTATCATGGTCAAGATCAAGTTCAACATCATCGCCTCCCTGTATGACTACAACCCCAACTTGGCAGCCTTCATGAAGGTAGGAGCCACTGTACTGTAAAAATTATGAACAAAATTCTAACATGCGTAGACCAGTTGAAACTCCTAATTATGTTTGAGTTTATCAAATAAGGTTCTAAATCTGCAACGCTTAAATGCTGCGAAATTTCTAACTGCCGGACATTTAGGATTGAAAATCCAGGAATCTGGTAAATTGATGTTTCAGATGAAATAATTCAAAATTGTTTTCCCTAGCCCGATATGTGGAAGAAGTGCCTCGACTGTATCGACGAGTTGCTGGACATCCTCTTTGACAACAACAACATCTTCATCGGGGAGAACATTGCAGAAGACAGTGAGAATCTGGGCAACCTTGACCAGGTATCCCATCTTCCCTTTCCTGTTTCTGTTTTATATTTCTGATGTTTTTAGGTGGCAGCTTGTCTGGTAGATGGGTAGACAATCCCAGACATGAATCCATGGCGCACTTGTCTTTGTGTATAGTATATCAACCGTGTGTATATTATGGGGTTTATCTGCATTAGTTTCAGTTTTGGAAGCATCGTCATGTGTGTGTCTTAAGTTTGTATGTAAAAAGTTTACCTTCTGCACAAACTGTATCATTTTTTATCGTGTCTTTTAAGCCCAGTAATGTAGAAAAATTTATATGTATTGTTTTATTTTGTGTCTGTTAGCCACTGAGGGTGCGTGGATGCATCTTGACGTTGGTAGAGAGGATGGATGAAGAGTTTACCAAGATCATGCAGAACACGGATCCCCACTCGCAAGGTGAGAATTATTATTGATTGTGAATTTTATCTTTTAAATGTGAAATTAAATCAGAGTAAGTGATGCTGTCGTAAGAATCTCGAAAGCCTACTGCTGCATCATTTCCAGCTCCTCATAGCTCATAGCTCATCTTCTGCACTCTTCTTCAGAATACGTCGACAATCTGAAAGATGAGGGACGAGTTTGCGGCATCATTGACCGGCTGCTCAACTACATGGAGGGCAAAGGCAGCACAGAGGAGATTTGCCGCATCTACTTGCGCCGAATCATGCACACCTACTACAAGTTCGACTACAAGGCTCACCGACGCAGCCTGGGCCTCCAGGGAGAGTCCAAGGTGAGAAAAGCATAAGAGTGGTTCAGCTTAGGTGACTCAGGAATGTTTTTTTTGTGTGTGTGTGTGACAAACATCTTCAGTGTACGTTGGTGTGATGGTGTTTGTTCACCATGAGTAGGGCAGCCATCTGAAAGTGTGATGTGCTCAGCTGTGTCTCTGTCTGCGGTTCAGTCCGAGCAGGATCAGGAGGAGAGCGAGGGAGAGGACAGCGCCGTGATCATGGACCGTCTGTGCAAGTTCATCTACGCCAAGGATCGCACCGACCGTATCCGTACCTGCGCCATCCTCTGCCACATCTACCACCACGCTCTGCACTCACGTTGGTACCAAGCCCGCGACCTGATGCTGATGAGCCACCTGCAGGACAACATCCAGCACGCTGACCCACCCGTACAGGTAGGCAGGCCAACACAAAGCTACACAAATGAACAAACAAGAACCCTAAATCAGCACTAAGTACCTGTTTTCTCTCATTTAGATCCTGTACAACAGAACCATGGTCCAGCTTGGCATTTGCGCGTTCAGGCAGGGCATGATCAAAGATGCCCACAATGCTCTTCTGGACATTCAGTCATCTGGCCGTGCCAAGGAGCTCCTGGGTCAGGGTTTGCTCATGAGGAACATGCAGGAGAGGAATGCAGAGCAGGAAAAGATAGAAAAGAGAAGACAGGCAAGTCACTCGTGTCGAGGTCTTGTTAGTTACCATTAGCTGGATGTAACCTGGCTTTGCTGAATAAATGAGAAACTTAAGTTTGATTAAATATTTTGAAAAGCTACTACATGGAATATTTTGAATTTAATGACACTGATGATCTTCAGAGGATGAATCCAGCTGACTTAAATGATCCTCTGACGTTTCTTCCAGCACCATTAGCAGGTCCACATTGAAAATTGTCCAGTACTTAATTAACATTCCCATCCATTTTGTATTGCCTAACACTAGCAAACAGCTAACAAACATATCTATGATTGTTTTACTATTTTATTAAATAAACTGAACTAAACTAAAAATAAAATTATGATACTCCACACATTGGGTGATATTGACAATAATGTATAAATTATATATAGAATTTCAGGTCTCTTTGTACCCTTCTTAGTTTAAAAAAAAAAGATTCAGAAGAGATTCATGCTAACCCATGATTGTTAACATGGCAAAACATACCTGCTTATCATCAGCGTTTTAGTACTGTCATTGTGAGGATGTTAGCATGCTAACATTAGCATTTAGTTTAACTACATTATGCAGCAGTTAGGAAGATCACTTTTAGTCCTTGTTGCAAAAATTGCAAGAATGTTGAGCTAATTATTCTGAGCTCGTGCAGCAGTCAACATTTCTGTAAAGCTACTACATGTTGATGTCTGATGTGGTGGCTGTGTGTGCTCCTCCAAACATCGGCAATACTTACAAGAACCGACTTTGTCAGGTTTTACGCTATCCAAAGACTTCATCATGACATTGTTTGTCCTCCCTCACAGGTGCCGTTCCACATGCACATCAACCTGGAGCTGCTGGAGTGTGTTTACCTGGTGTCAGCCATGCTGCTGGAAATCCCCTACATGGCAGCCCACGAGTTCGATGCCCGCCGCAGGATGATCAGCAAACAGTTCCACCACCAGCTCAGAGTGGGAGAGAGACAGCCATTGCTCGGTATGCAACAAATGATGTATTTCCTCTTTGCACCAGGATGTTAAATCCTTAGAGAAATACGAGAGGGTAACTGAATCTCTCTGTACGTCTTCCAGGACCCCCAGAGAGCATGAGGGAGCATGTGGTGGCAGCCAGCAAGGCCATGAAGATGGGAGACTGGCGTACCTGCCACTCATTCATCATCAATGAGAAGATGAACAGTAAAGTCTGGGATCTGTTTCCCGAGACGCAGCGAGTGCGCGAAATGCTTGTCAGGTTTGTATACAACATTATCATCCATTAGTGAATTTATTTTCATATGTTTGACAGTCGGTCGTGTCAAGTAGCTGTTGTGTTAGATTATGATTGTGTTGCAAGTTATGTCTTAATAATCCAATGAATTAAAACTAAGTTCGCTTTACATTTATTCACATAGTGGTGAACATTATGTCAGATTACAGCATGATTTAATCAGACAGTGTTTTTTTTATATTTTTTTACAAGAATAAATTAATTCTGCCACCTCATATAATTTAACTTTTAAAAATTTCCTGATTGTGTTTTTGTAGGAAGATTCAGGAGGAATCACTAAGGACTTACCTGTTCACATACAGCAGTGTGTATGACTCCATCAGGTAAACAACATGCAACATTTATAACAGTGCACTACTAAAGCACTGGTTTGTGCAGACCGCTTTGCGTCCACTTTGACTAGAAAAAGCTCAAATCAGATGTTGCTCCTCCTGCTTTTGTAAATGAAAAACCACATAAGATTAAAAAAAATTCTAGTTGGAAAAAAAATATTACAATATTTTCATCTGTCCTTTAGCATGGAGACACTGTCTGAGATGTTTGAGTTGGAGATATCCACAGTTCACAGCATCATCAGCAAAATGATCATCAACGAGGAGCTGATGGTAAGTTTCGTGGCTTCTCTGCTCTGCAGGAGTGCATGCAGCATGATGTCCCCGACACATTTCTGCTGCGTCTTTACATGGATCAAAATTTGTTCTCATTTGTGTTCTGTTTTCTGTCCTCATCCCCCAGGCATCACTCGACCAGCCCACGCAGACGGTGGTGATGCACCGCACAGAGCCCACCTCCCTGCAGAACATGGCGCTGCAGCTGGCTGAGAAACTGGGCAGCCTGGTGGAGAATAACGAGCGCGTCTTCGACCTCAAGCAGGGCGTCTATGGAGGCTACTTCAACAGAGGTGAGTTTAAACAACTTGCTCCACTGTGTACCATATGTAGACACATTAAAGCCTTTGATTATGAATGCTATATCTTGCTCTTTCTGCTCACATCTTTTGCTGTTAAAGGTTGAAAAGTGCTTTAATAGAACTAGTAATAAGCTTGTTTTTTTTCTTTGTATTACAGATCAGAAAGGCGGCTACCAACAGAAGCAATCCTACCAGAGAGGTATGTTAAGATACATGCTAACCACATGGTGACCTTCCCACACCAACGTCTCTGATGATCTGCAGACCGTCTGCTGTTTATTCATTGCTGCCTCTGTAGCTAACTGAGCTTGTTTGCGTTTAATTTGTAACTAACTTGTACTGTATTCATAATTTATGTCAAGGATAAAGGTCAGGTTATGCCTGAACAGAACGAGTTTGTATGTCATGTTGTACGATTATATTTGTTCTCAATGGCTAAACTGGAAGGCGGAGTGAAAAGCTGCATGTCAGACCGAGGCTGGAGATGTTATTTAGACAGTCCCTTCTGAAACAGGTGTAAAAACTGGATTGTTGATTGCGTCATCTGATGTGAATACTGATGCGTGTGTACTCGTACTCGTAGATAATCGTGTTTTTTTTTTTCTTTGGATGTTCACAGATCAGAAAGGTGGTTACCAGCAGAAACAGGGCGGCTACCAGCGAGGCGGCTACAGAAATCAAAACCAAAGCAACTACTGAGCTTTGACCGTGGTGATCTCTGCCTCGCCATCAGAACTAGTCTTCATTCCATAACAAGAACTTGGGTTTCTTACTCGGCACTTGGCTGTTTGCTGTTTTCAAAATGGCTTTTCACTGATGCTGAATCAGCTGTAAAACCTTTTCACTGCATCTGCATAGTGTGGTATTTCAGTAAAGCTAACTTCTTTAAAAAACATTTAAAAAAATTTTAAGGTTATTATTGCAAGTGGAAAATTGTGTTATGAAGGCACTGCAGTGTGGCAGACAGTCGAGACAAACATCGAGTATTGTTGACTTGTAGTTATAAAATAAACAATAATAAACAACAAAACATCTGAGTTCTTTTCTTGGACAGCTTTATTTTTATATGAAATAGATACAAACACAATAAAACTAAAGCATAAAACAACAAAATAGATGAAATAAACCACATCTCCATACTAAACTTAAGATCTTTATCAGTGAAAATCATGAACATTTGCCCCACCTATGGACAGTAGCAGGAGGTTTGACTAGATATAACTGAAATGCCAGTTGGGCAGATTTGTGCCTTTATTATATAATGAATTTGGAAGTGTAAAACCAGGCACCATTGATAAATCGTACCATTGAAGATAAGAAAATACCACTCTGAAACAGGTCCTCCATAACCTGAAAACATTCACTGAGGTTTTTGCATTTCACTAGCTTTGAAAACTTGTATTCCTCCCTGAGATCACATCCTGAATGTAGGAACAGCACAGAATCATTTCAAAGTAATATTTCTACAACTTCAATTGAGATGGCAACTGAGAAAATACTGGAGTGTGTCTTCACTTCATGAACAAATATTCATTGTAAATCAGATTTCATTAGGAAAGATGCTCTTTGGGTTCAAACCTTGACAGTTGCAACTGAAAATTTAACGGCTAAACAGGTCACAACAGCAAAATTTAGGCCAAGACTAACCAGCAAAACATCTGACTTCATCACTGTGTCACCACCACTGTCTTTGTCTTCTGTCACTAATTAATTGTCGCTTTAGACTCTAAAGTTTAGAGCAACTTGAACAGCTTGTACAGAAGTCGAATCTTCCAATAGGCAAAAATGAAAAGAATTCCTTGGATTTCAGGGGTTTCTCACCAAAAAACCCCCCAAAAGGTTGGAAATTTTTAGTGTACGGCAGTAAGATGCTTTTCAAATGCATTTTTAAAAAAACTTGTCAAACTTTAAACAAATTGTTGCACTTAAAGTGCCATCAAATCATTGTGTAGTTCATATCCATAGTAATTTATAGCAAAACTACCCATTGAAGTTTCAGATTTAATTAATATTTACCTAAATTCTTCCTCATTGTAAAGAAGATTTTGACTTTCATATGACGTCTTTGGGATTTACAACCTTTGTTCAACTGGCCATCATCTAATGTGTCTTCCTTATCCTCCGCTATCCCCTGATTGGAAACCTTTTAGAGAAGAGTGTTTAGTGGTTGAGCTGCAGAGTATAAACAGCTTCACTCACACCAGTGGCTTTTCTCTTTTTTTTTTCATCTGTGCTGGTGTCCTATCGGCTGCCTCCCCTCAGCCTCCTGTAGAGCTCTTGCCTCAGCAGGTCTCTCTCTTTGCGGATTCCCTGCAACACGGTGCGATTCTCCTGAGCTCGACGCACCAAGTAGGGGAGCATGTCGTCCACCGAGCCATACGGCACTGACTTGTATATGGCGTAACCCTCCTTAGCTGGAAGAGAGAAGGGAGAGGTATGAAGAGATGGCTTCAGAATAAGTTAAGGGAAAACTAAGGCATCTGAAAGAAATCTGATGATTTTTTCTTCAGTGCAGGTCATATGGTTTTGGTTGCCAAATTGGGTGTATTTTAGCATCTTGTCGTTTCAGTTTGAATAGGATACGTCAGGTGGTCAGAAGTTCCCTACAACTCAAAGTTTACAGGTTGGTTCCCTAAAACCATGTGTCATGTAAATGTGAAGTCAAGGCACAGCTCACCCAGTGTGAGGGAGACATGGTCACACATGCCGAGCAGCTGGCCGAAACACACTGATCCATCTTTGTCGATCCCCAACTCGTCCATCCTGGAGATGATATGCACAATAGTGAGACCATAGTAGCAAACTTTTGGGTGATCCCCGCTAGGAGTCACAAGATATCTAATCATTAGATGATTAAACATAAGTTCCTCCACTGATTTAGCATTGCACACCTATTAAGATTTTGTTGGACAACCTAAAATATAATTAAAATCAAGGCAGCAGAATAAAAATGTCTGAATTCCCGTTATACAGAAGGAAGAAAGAAGCATAGAAAAAGGAATTTACTGCAAAAATATATGCATATTTTTCAGACTTCTCTTTAATCTTTCACAGGTTTTCTGTTAATTATTGAATAATTCACTAATTCGGACTTAATTGTCTTCTTTCTTTTTTTTTTCTTTCTTTTTTTTTTTTTTCAACCTTTGACCAGTTTATGTGGCTTTTAAATAATAGTGCGCAAAGGCCTTGACTGTGAACTTGGTTGCAGTTCAAGGACCGAAAGTAGCTCATGAAGTATGAGTTTCTGTCAGGTTCACATCAGCTAATTCACACCAACTTGCAGTTACAGGAATTCTTCCAAAATGCAGTCAATTTAAATTAGTAATTATTGGCTATTCGCTGACAATTATTAACTTACTGACAAAAACTAAAACGCAGCTGATTTAAATGTCAGTTGTTCTGGATCAAAGCTGCTGAATTGTCTTTTAGACAATGGAGAAAATCTGTAGTTGTTCAGTGTTTTGTTTTAAGGGATCACAAGTCAAACTGCATGAGAACACTAAAATACAGCATCGAGTAACATTCAAGTAAGGGTAAAATCAGTCCAGCTAACTAATTAAAGCTAACTTTTTTTTTCTTTTACCATAGTTCTAAAAAAGAACTATGAAATAAAAAGTGATGACACCAAATTCCACGTGAGTTTCACTGAAGGCGTCTCACCGTTTGGCAGCTCGTCTCACTGACTCCTCATTGTGAGAGGCGACTATGATCCTGTAGCGCTCAGGTTTCTGGGAAATGACCTCCAGCATCAGATCCAGCGAGCCGTTATAACTGCATGAACAGAAGTAAACACATGGAAAGCGTTGGAGTCAGTGATGCAAATGATGTGTGTGTTCTCAAGGTCATGTTTAACGCACGCAGCAGCATTTATTCCACTACAAAACTAATGCACTTGATTTTAATCCAGATGAAAAAAAAAGCCTTTTAGCATAAGTGAATCCAGGTGCATGAATGAAATTGACCAAATCCAGATAAGTGCTAGATCCAGTTTATGCTTTGTCATTGTTTGGGATGCAGTTGCCCGGTTGTGTTGAAAGACAATGACTCGTATCCACCTGCCGTTGGTGTCCTCCCAACAGCGGTGGATGGGGTCTTCACGGCCCTCCTTTTCTGCCACCTTCCTCTCTTTGTCCATGTAGGCTCCTCGAACCAGCTTGACTCCCAGACAGAATCCCTCACTCTTGGACAGTCGCAGAGCTTCTAACAGCAGAGACCTGGACTCCTGAGACACACAGACAGGGGAGGAGCTTATTTCATGAAGTCTTGTTTTGAGAAAACCTCCACAGAAATCAGAGCAATTAAAAGGAATGTTCTCAAGTTTGTATAAGACAGGATCAAAGATCTTTGCCTTCAGGTAACACTGATATGTGTTCCAAATCCAGACGCCATCTTTGTTAAACTTCTTCATCATCGCCATGGTGACAAGAGAGAGAGCGGGGTTCATGTAGGTGTACTCTGCATCAACCAGGACTCGGACTTTATTCACACTTGCCTAAAAAAACAGAGGACAAGGTTACATTACGGGTTAAAGCAAATTAGTGGAGCTTGAGGTAAATTATCACAATAATTCAAGTGTTTTCAAAGCGAAGTAGTAATTCAGAATTTCAAAACAACATCTCTGTGATACAATTTCCCATGATGCTTCATGTCTGTACCTCTGCTATTTTGTTGAGTCTCTGCAGGCCGCAGAGGAAATGAGTGACTTCACTTTCTTCTAAACCAGGAAAACTGATTGTCTGGAAAGAGGCAGATTTAGGTAAGGATATGAGGTCATTTAGGATTCAATTTGCCAGAATCACCCACATAAAAACTGTAAATGTAAGGAAAAGACAAACTTCTGACAAACAGGGTTATTTCTATGTGGACGTACCTCTCCATTCATGGCTCTGACGAGAAGATTCAGGTCATACGGTCGCTTTGCGATAACAGTTGTGAGTTTCACCTTGAAACAAGCAGCACAGACTCATCAGTGAGAGAAAAAACAAACAACGTCCACACTGAATCAAAACAGAGTTTGGGACGTCATCTGTGGACACAACAAACACTAACATGTGTAATCTTATCTGATTTTCCCACATATTTGAACTTTGGCTACTGTTTGACTCTCGTCCACCACAGTGTGTCGGGGTTCTCTTCAGGCTCATTATAGTAAACTAAAATAAAAGTAAAACCAAAATAAGCAGTGAAGGAAAACTCGCTTCAATAAAACAAAAATAAATGTGAATCCATTTTCATTTTTCGCTTTAAAGCAGTAAGGTTTGAGGTTCGTTTATAGTTGTTTCACGTAAGGTTACAAAATAAATCAAAATCATACCCTTAAAAAAAAAAATCAATTGGCCACCTCTCTCAGGTAGAACACAAACACATACTGGAACATGATTCACTTTCGTACAATTAAATAAGATGCAAAGTCGAAAGTTTCGATGCTCTTTACGTCTTTATTCAGATGTTTAAATGTAAGTGACCCACTGAATTGTTTTTTTTACATCTACAGTCTGACTCTAAGAGCGCCAACCGCCTTCTGGAGAAAAGCTGAAGAACGAGACTCTTCATGCTTCACATACACTACATATGACATATATAAAAAATATTTTAATAAAAAACATTTCGTTGCATATTTTGTAAGTGTTCTATGAGTGAAACTAAAAGGTACACACTTTGGTTGTGGGTATCGCTCTGATTGTCTCGGGGAGAGCATCATCCAGTT
>JAPZDX010000014.1:12081205-12097399 GCA_029783625.1 Naso annulatus | reverse complement strand
TCAACCCAGAGACCTCCCTGCCCTCCCTTACACTCTTACACACACACACACACAAACACACATTTAATGACACATGCAGTATTGCTTTTCTTTCATCAGCAAGTAATGAAACTCCAAAGGACCTCTGTGACACTAACAATAGCACCCAACTCTGTCTCCTCGGCAATGCAGTTACGCCCATAACATTAGATCATGTCACTGCCTTTCAGTCCATTTTTAGGGCTGTCAATACACACACACTGTTATCATTACCTTGATGAATGAGTGAAATATTTTAAAATGGCTTTCACTTGTGTTAAAGCTGCCCTCATTTGTCACCATTACCTCATGTGGGGGTAACTCAGGTCATCTATCAGTCATGGGGGGCGACAAGAGATGATTCATGGGGTCAGTATAAGCCAATGGCCAGTTAAGACCCAATGCAGATAGTAAGGTGGAGAGGGAGATGAATAGGTCATGTGGAAATTGCTCTGAAATGTAAGCTGTGAAATGTCAATCCATCAGTCTAAGCCGTGTATTAATTATCTTCAATGTGTCCAATGATGTGCTAGTATTGAGGCTAAAAATAATTTGTTTTTTGTTCAGGTTAATCACATCAAATCGAATCAAATTTAATCAAACATCACAAAGCACAGCATTGATGTCTTCCTTACGTTTTAACGTAGGGGTCTGAGTAGCCATTGACGTCCATGGCGGCCAGGTGAGCACAGCGTTTGACGCCCACACACAGCCCGCCTCGTGCCCTCTCTTTGGCCTCGCCCTTCACGTCGCCATCACTGGCTGGGGGGAGGTACTGCAGGCAGAGCAGCAAACGGCCTCTCTCCTCTAGACTTCTCTGTTGCTCAGTCTCCCACTGACAGGAAGAGGGGATAAAAGAGATATAAATAGAAAAAAAAATCAGGAAAGTGGTTTGTGAGCTGCACTAATAGATTAAAGGTTCAGGGTTAAAGGTCCAGTATGTGGGATTTAAGGAGGATCTATCGGCAGAATGTAGCAGAAATAGAATATAATATTCATGAGTTTGTTTCCATCTATGTATAATCACCTCAAAATAAGACCCGTGTTTTCATTACCCTAGAAAAGGCCTCTTATATCTACAGAGGGAGCGAGTTCTCTTCCACAGAATCTGCTTTGTTGCATCACCATGTTTCTACAGTAGCCCAGAATGGACAAACCAAACAATGACTCTGGAGACGGCCTTTCACAAATCTTACAGCCACAGTAATCTCTGCAATCTACAACTTCACCACTAGATGCCACTAAATCCTTCACACTGGACAGAAAGGAGGATTCATATGTTTAATATCCTGCATAGGCTGAGATCTGCTGACTGAAAAAGGGCAAAATTATTCAAGCAGTTTCTTCAAGGTGCTCTAATCGATATTTTTATTTTCACCAGTTAAAATTAATAGCACCAAACTTTGCTTGATGGAGCAGCAACTTCCAGCTAAATGGTTTCTTTTTATGGCTCAAAACTCAAGTATTTTAGCTCCCTCTCACAGGTCACACACCTTTTTCATATGCAGCAGGCACCTGTTTTCAGTACACTACCTGCACTGCACCAAACAGCAGAAAAAAAAGTTAGAGACTAGCTGATGAATATAATTGAGTGTTTAGTAGCTGAAAAGCCAGACATTTCCCTCAGGTGTTGGTCAAGAGCGAAACAGAGCCAAGAGAAGAGTGCACAGTGGATCTGTGGACTTCAATATGACTTCAAAAGAATGGTAATGTTTCCCAGTGTCTGTTTGATGTGTAAATAGAGAAAATGAAATAAATTAATCAGCAAAAAGCCACAGTTACTTGCTGACATGCTCGTCTATTAACTTAATTAGAAAATAATGTGGGAGTCAAGAATATTGCTAGCCAAGTGTCTGAAACAGAGAGCCTGTTGTGCATACATCTTTACAGAGACCTGTTTCCAGCACAGAATCCTGAATTAAAGGGAGACCGACTCTGTTTTACACCAGAGATGCTTGGTGCTCAAACGCAGTCAAAGTTGATGGATGGAGTTTCTCAGATGTCATGCTTTTAATTTGAAAATTTTAAACATTTTCATCACTGTGTTGTTGCTGCTGTTTAAATACCCTTGGATGCAAATTCAGAAAATGCATAAAATTTATTCCTGGGGTCCAATGTCCAATATCTCTATATATCTTTTATTGTTTAATACTATAATATTCAGCCTAAATGTTATAGTGTGTAGCATGACAGACTGCAAATTGTGTTGTACAAGGTCGAATAAATTACCTTGTCACCTTGACGTGTCCGTGTTGTGTTTAATGAGGCCCAAAAAATCAATTGATGCGGGTTTAAAGCTGCAGTTAAAATAAAACAGTGCAAATCATCCTGCAGCAGCTTAACAGAAATCAAAGCAAGCACATATTACTTATGCAAACAGCAGCTACTATTGCCACAAGTGATAGCATAAATGATAAAACACAGAGTAACACTAGTTTTGTGTGAGCACAAAACACGATTGCAGCTCATATTCAACACGTCCTTAAGACCCAACCAGACGGCACCCAGCTGTTATCAAATACATGTTATTTCACAACACTGTCTTGCTTTAAAATGGACTTTGTGTCCGTTGCTGTGACATATTTTATCTCATCTGTCTCACAAAAGCAGACACACCTAAAGAGCGCATTGACTTTCATCTTGCATTTGTGCTCATCTTCCACAGCTCAAAGACAAACCTGACTATCACTGCCATCGCAACAACAGGAGCGCAGTCGGTCCGATGGCAAAGACCTGTCTTGGACAAAACCTTGAAGTCATATTAATGCACTTTGTTGCTTGTGGCTTGAGTATTTTTCCATGGACAACATCAAACTGTTACCAAAGTATTTGACAACAAGCGGAACAACAGAGCAGATTCAAAGTGACAGATGAAAGAACGCGAGGGAGCAGCAACAGAGGGTGAGGAAGGGGGAAGACGACGTTCTCACAGGAACATGACTCACCCTCATGGCCAACAGCACCAAAACATGTATGTTATTTATAGGAAAGATGCACGTTTGCTATTCCAGGACTTTCATCACTTCAGGTGCATCTTTCACAACCAAGACGTATCAACACTTACAACAGAAAAAGCTGTCTTTTATTCCCACTAATGGAATTTTAATGTGAAGTGGATTCTCTACTCCTGTACTATAGTTTTTGCTAAATGTCTCTCCTTTTCTTTATATCTCTCCATCTCTCATTAAGTCTTATCTTCAGGCGTGAAGTGGACACAGCCTGGACGATCAATATGCCACACGGCCGACAGTCCCCCACGCTTCTCCCTCCCTTTCTCTAATTGTCTCAACAGCTTGCACCCTTTTCTTTTCCTTATTTCTCTTCCTTCTTTTCCTTCTCTCCTTGTCTGTTGGTTGTTGTTTTTTTTTTTTTTGGGGGGGGTGCAATCATCATTACTGCCAACAGACAGTTCACTGTCTGCTGTGACTAAGTACAAGACTTTAAAGCTCACAATCAGTGGGGATAATTTGCACCAGGTATCTGGTAATGAAACAGCTCAGACCTTCACAGATCGATAGAGAACAACTCATTAGGGAGGTGGAAATAAACAGGCATCGGTGTGGGGGCAGCCACACACGGTGACAGAAGAATGGCAGAGAGATAAATTTGGGGGTGGGTCTGCAGGACGACAGGACTGGCAAGATGTGCAGATAAATTAAACAACCTTGACTGTGATGAGAAATACGGAGGCATCTGTTTCCCTCCAGTCATCATAATAGAGTTAAAGGATTACACCAGCCTTCTGGTTTAACCCCTTCATTAATTTACCTAATATGAGGATTGGCTAATTAATCATTGCTGTGTCTAGAGACTGAGACATCCTCTGAGGCTGGATTGTTCAAGGACCAGACCAGTCTGCTTATCAGAAAGTATGTAAGTACTTGTGCAATGAAAAATATCCATTCTTTTATAAATTTAATGTTGAATTTGGGACTCAGGTGGGTTGCAATGACCTCACACTTAACAAAGCCACAATCCAGAAACTCATTATTGACATGTATTACATGACTCTTTTAAATTCCTCTCAACATACACCAGCGATAATCTGAAAAGGAAAGCTAACCCTGAAAACACTGTTACAAAAGCTCAACAACTTTACTTTCTTAGAGATCTTAGAAATACTAGATCTAGCTGTTCTGACCGCATCCTCTATTATAGCATTGGTATGGCAGCATTGACGGACAAAAGATGGAAAATTGGAGGCCTTACAGGCAAAACACTCCCCTCAGATGAACCTCTACATTGTCACAGAACCGTACAGCGAGCAAAGAGGATCATCTCCGACCCCTCACATCCTGCTTTACACCTCTTCCAGCTCCTTCCCTCAGGGAGACGCTACAGGTCACTGACCGCCTAGACTAACCGCCAGCAGCTTTTTTTTTCCCCTGAACTCATGCCTCTAGTTCCCTCTCCACAGATAACACTGACAAGCATTATAATGATTGTCTGATGTTGTCAATTTATGCTTTTATGCTGCAGAGACTAACGGTAAATTAAGTCCCCTTGTCCTGGTTGTGTAAAACAATCCAGTATAATCTTGCACACATGCTGTACACAAGGGGTGGTTGACGAGCTTGTGGCCTCAGGTAGAAAGAGAAAAAGGTAAAGTATTATCGCTACCTTCATCTCAAAGGCTCACAGAAGGAGGTCTGTGAGGACACATAGACAGCACAGGACAAAGTTCTCCTACTTATAGAACTGTGAAAACGTGGGATGTTGATGATAAACATGGCAGACAGAGAGGACCGTACAAAGATCAAGCAATTTCTAATCACCAGACACACTGTTTCACCATACCTAATTGCTGTACACACACACATTACACCATATTTGATTATCTAGTATAACAAATGCCAGAAAATAGTTTTGAGTCCAACATAGTAACAGATGAAATCAGCAAATTCTCACTCACATTTGTCAACTTAACGTGAATGTTTGGCATGTTGTAGATCAGTAACTAGATGCAGACAGTAAAACAGCAACTCTGATGGATATTAAAAGTAGAATGACTGTCTACATAAGACTATACAGGCTGTGACATTAAAACTAATGGTTTATTCTCATACTTCGGATTTTGTTTTTGAGCCAGCCATTTAGTCTTGCATTGGTTAAGGCGAACTAAACACAAAGGTTGAAAGGTGGACTACAAAGACAGATAGACAGATGGAGGGTCAGGCTGACCAAAACAGAGGAGTCATGTGGTCACCTCTCTCAGGTAGCAGGAGATTCCTCTGAGGGCCGTACTCATCGCAGTCGGTGAAGGCAGCTGGAGGCAAAAAGACGAGACAGAGATTAGAAAAACAAGAGGATATGACTGACAGAAAAGCTGTAGGAGCAGGTCAGGGAAGAAAAGGATGAAGAGAAAGAGATGGATGTATCGAGTCGAGGGTGAAACCACTTTGAAAATGACAGGCGTCTGGTTTGCAGGATGACAGAGGGGCTTTAGTGTTTGATCGCAGAGTGGCCACCGGCCTCTGAGGGCCAATCTAATACCAACAGCCCTTTCCCACTCATGAAGAACAAAAACCCAGCACCCTCCCGCTCCTTTTCAGGCACATGCAACCCCCCACTCCACCACTTTTATTTTTTAATCCATTTGTTTCTCATCTCTCTCACTTTCTTTCTCTCTGTTGATGCCCCCCTCCTCTCCTCTCCTTTTATTCTCCTAATCTCTATGTACCCTTTTCCCACGCGCGACCGAGTTGACATTTAGCTTGCACAAAAAGCTATTTGCGGGCCGAAAGAATAGACGTCCTCTGCTTACCTGATACTTCTCAGGCAAAAATCTTAATTATGTCAGTAGGCCAATGTGGACACCACTATCTTTTGGATAGTTTTGGTTGGGTGCTAGTAGCTGAGGAGAAATCTTTGTCCAACATGTTTTATACAACAGTTGTACTTTAAACTTCAGGCAGTTTTTGGAAGGCCCTTCCTGTCTGAACATAGCAACGCCCCTGTGCACAAGGTGAAGTACAAATGCATTATTTTTCCAGGTTATTAATGGAGGAAGGATCTGGACTGGTCTGCCAGACTTCAACCCCATCCAACACCTTTTGAATGAACCGCAATGCCAACTGCAAGACAGGTCTTATCACCCAGCAGCAGGGGCCTCACTAATGCTTGTGGCTGAATATGAGAAAATCCGTGCAGCCAGGTTTTAAAACCTGCCAGGAAGTCATCCTAGAAGAGGGAAGGCTGTTATATCTGCAGGTTAATACTTACGGGTTATAAATTTTGGCGCTGACATGCTCAGCAACCACATCTGGTGTTAAGCTCAACTGTCCACATATTTTTGGCCATGCGATGTAATTGCTTAAAGAGCTTAAAGATTGTCACTAGTAATGTTTTTTGGGTCAATAAGAGAATTACAATAATGTTTGACTGGCTGGACCATATGAGCACCTATTCTTTATAAAAAGGCTGCAGGAGAATCTGGACCAAAATCCATTTAAGAACTACAGAACTTTTTTTTTACCAACAACTACCAACATTATGACAACTTTTACATTAAAAAACAGGGGAAAATGGCTAATCATAAGGTATTTATATTTTTTTTATTAACTGATTAAAGTCAGTAATTACAAATTACAAATTCATTCAAAAAAGGTTACCACGTCACATTGGAGGGTGCAGTAAAATTTTTGAAGGAATAATTTGATATTTTGGTAAATTATCTCTTTAAATTTACTGTTGTTGTTGTTGTTGCTGTATTTGTTTTGTTTTTTTGTAAAGTACAATTAATAATAATACATTTGGTATAAGGTGTACCATTCTACATGTACTTTTATCTATGTTTTCATGATCATCTTAAAGGTGCTGCATTATCATTTTAAAGGAATAGTTTGATAATTTTTAACATTTTTTGTTTATTTGTTTTTAATTTCAATTAATATTTATTTAATTACAATTAAGAATAATGAATTTGTTTTTAGGTGTAGTATTCTACATATGCTTTTATCTTTAGTGTTGTTGCCACCTTTAAAGATTTTATATGTAACAAGTACAATGAGAGAGCAGCTCCTCCAAACTCTCATGACTTTGTTCATGTAAGGTGAAAGAAATTGTGGTTACTCTTAATTTAATGGTCATAAAATGAAGTACAGTGTTTATGATGCACATCTAACAGGATTTATGGTTTTCACCGAGGTGACCTGTGTTAAACTCCTGCTATGGGAGCAGTTTCATGTCTTTTGGTCAACATTTATCACGCTGCCACACACTCTTCGTACCTCCACACTTTCAACTTGACATAAACCCTGTACTCACAATAAACAATGTGACTTTTATATTGAAATTTTGATGTAATTGAGGCTGAAGTGTTAGAAATATCACCTTTACTAATAAAGTATATTGTTTACCCAAAAATGTTTCCTCCAGTATCCTTCAATATTTCTTTGCCCCCACCATAATAAAAACATTTGAGCGATTCTTGTTTTAATTGTTTACAGTTATGGTTCACGTAACAGAAAAATATGTCTGTTTACTTGCTGTTTACTCTCAAATGTCAATATTAACATTTCTCACAGCCTTTTTTATTTTTCAGCAGCTCTACTAGGCATTTGTTTAGCTCTTTTGTTATCAACGCTGCTGTGATGTTGTTTTTTTTATGAGACTCAGGCGCGTGGTCATTATTGCAGTAGATTGGTGCATGTACTAAATATCGACATTTTAACGCCTCCCTGTTGGTGCGTAAATAATTTCCTGCCTTCCCTCTTCACATCAGTCCCTCTCTCTTTTCTTCTTGTGAAAATGAAGTTGTGAGTCAGACAGGAAGCTTCATTCTTAACTGTCATTTCTCCCTCTTATACACACTCATATTCCTTCTTTCTTTATATCCTTTCTTTCCTATTCTCCCTTTTATTCTTTGAGCCCCCGTGCCTCTTCTGCTCACAGGAGGTGGATGCTCCAGACAGATGTTAAAGTGTTTGGTCTGGTCAGGCTTCACGCGGCGCAGGGCCACCCGCGACTCCCCAATGAACTCATTATGTGTCAGCTTGTCTTCGTCACACACAGACACCCTGGGAGTGAGAGACAGAAGAGGGAGGTGGAGGGAAAAAAATTGGGAGAAAGCGAGAGACAAAGATTGGCAGAAGGAAACATGAATCAGAGTTAGGCAGGCGCAAACATTTCAGCAGAAACGTTCAGCTTAACTTCAAGCAACTTATTTGAGCTTGTGTGTGTGTGTGTGTGTGCGAGAGAGAGAGGAATGATGGCACTCAAACAACTCTAGATATTATGACTCATGTAATTATTCCTTATAATGTGGGAACATTTTAATGAGGGAAGAGAGTTGCTGACAAAAACCTCACTGGAATTTAAGAGCACACATTCAGAGAAATTACCTATGTCTAAATCTGGCATCTGTCTGTGCATATTGTACAAGTAATGATCATTTCACCTCCCAGGAGAACTTAGACAGTGTGAAAGTGTATCATGCAAGGTTAAGTCAATCCATATTTATGGGTCTGGCTAACTTTTACAGCTGCCATAACATCAGGGGGAATGCACAAGTGGGTGGGAGCAGCAGAGAGGAGTGAAGGAGATGGAGGGGGGCTACATGTGTGGCATCAAAAGCTGCCGAGCGAAGGATGGAATGAAGTGGGTGAGAGGGAGAGATTAAAAAAAATGAAAAAATTTATTTCAATCTCAGTACGTGTGTGTGTGTCTTTTATGTATGCAAATGTGCATGTCCATAAGCAGAGGCGAAAAAAATCAGTATGCTACAGGCTAAATGAAATCCAACGTGATTGCTATTACTGAGCTTTATGTAAATGTGAATGAAAGACATTCAATGAGAAACAGAAAACTGTCATCCGTCAGAGGTCCAGATGTGGACATGCCACCTCTTGCCCTGCTGTTTTATATGATTTCTAAATAAATTCATAAACACAGAAATCTGCTGTCTTCAGTTTTCTGATAATAAAACACTGTTTTTCAGAAACATAGAAGGTGCAAGGGGCCAGTTGCCTGGGGACATCAGATATGTACTCATATTGGCATTCCCCCAGAGGTAATTTCTAATCTAGCAGCTTATTATCCAAAAGGAGACCTGAACCCTTCAGAATTGAAAAAGCAAGAAAAAAAAAATAGGAAAGAATGAAAATAGAAGAAAGAAAAAGACAGGTGAGACTGAGATAGGAGGCAAACAAGATATGATAAACATCTATATGGCTAGACTGTGCATTGTCATTTGTAAGAAAATGTGGACAATCTGTTACAAGAGTAGTCAGCAGTGTCTATAATGTGAATTCCTAGATATTAAAAGCAGATGTGCAATTTTCTGTAGAAGCCACAGTAATATTTGTCGTCAAATGTGAGGCAAGTGATTGCTTGTGGCTCAGCAGGCAGAGCGGAAGGTCAGTTTTTCGATTTCCAGCTTCTCCAGTCTTCATGTTGAAGTGTCCTTGGGCAAGATACCGAACCCTAAACACATACACTGTGTGTGTATGTATTCCTAATGAGCAGGATGGCACTTAGAAGCCCCTGCCATGGTATGTGAATGTGTGCGAATGGGTGAATGCTGACTCGAATAAGAAAAGTGGTTAAAAGCTAGATACAGCTACATAAATGCAGTCTATCATTTTAAAGTGGCAGCTCAAATGACATGCTTAAGCTATGTTTAAGTAGCACAAGGTTATAAATACAGTTGCAAGAATGATCCTCTCCTTTCTCTTAAATCTAGGATGTTTAATTTGGAAGAGAACAATTTAATTGTAATTAAAGTTGAGGCAATGTCATTGAAACAAGCTTGCTGTAGGAAGCAACTCCCCGGCACCCTCCCCTCCCTGTTTTTGCTCAAGCTCACGTTTTATTTCGTTTGTTGTCGCTCTCTCTTTAAAGTCCAGTTTACACCGAAGAGACAAAGTGGTTGCAGGGAAAGTTGCAGCAGTGGAAACTGGTCTGTCTCAGCTCGACTCGAGCCTGCAACTTGCCCAGCTGCCCGAGGCCGGTTTTAGAACTTAATGCACATTGCTCATTGCGATATCACCTGTCGCTAGGAAGCGCAAGCATAGAGCAGCCAACAGTAACAGGCATTTTCTTTATTTTCCAAAGCCTAAATACAGTCAAGGAGAGGTGCAGAAGTCTAATGTTCTTTCAGACCAGACCACCTGAATTACAATATGCTGACAGGTTATTATGTAATTTTTGCCCGCTGAAGCCAAAAGTAAACTGCCTATCCCAACTTTAAAAATAATCCACAATCTAATTTTCTGTCTCTTGATGTTTCTCATCACAAGTCACTCTCTTGAGTGTTTTGTCTGACTGATTGTTGCTGTGATCTCTCAGTGCATGGAGACCAGTTCTCTCTCTCATTGCTCTGTGCTGGAGTGTTACAGTGACCGACCAGATGATTCGATTTGAAAGATAACTCAGCATTGACCCGAATGTGTTTTAAGCTTCCACCATTGCCTTGGTAATTGCACCAAAATCAAGTTGCACCAGCTGCACACAAGTGACTGATGGAAGGATAAATGGAGCTCCTCCGTGATGTTTGAGTCATCTTAAACCCTCACACATACAAGCCAGTGAGGAAGCATTTCCACTTCACTTGCACAAACAGCCTTGTAAGCGCAGGACCGCAACGAGCCCGAGATTGACCCTCTACACCTGCTCAACACTCATTGGCTTATCAAATAGACTTCTAAGGACCCCATGAAACAGATGTCAGAGTGCCATTTACTCCCGCAAATTTACGTATTTCCCGTACGATAACCTAGGGTGGGACATGTTGCGGGTAATGATTGGCGTTTAGAGCAGCCAGTCGGGCTAAATGTGTGCTCTGCCCCCGCAAAATTTTAATGTGACAGTAGCTAGCAGCGTAAACATGGAAAACAGTCACAAGGAGAGCATTCTCTCTGCTGTGGAGGACCTCTTGCCACAACCATCGCCAGATCCAGCCCACTAGTGGCTTAGACAGGGATAAAAGGGAAGAAGAAGAGCCACTAGGTTTTGGAGTGAGGCCGTACATGTTTGAGCCGCTCTTTACAGCCGACAGTGCTGCTGAGCCGGCAGACAGAGAGAGAGAGAGAGAGAGGGCTCACTCCCAGGATGTGTGGTCCTGCGCGAAGGCTGATAACTGATAGCATTTATATTCGAGAAAGAATTTTATTGGACATAAAACTAATATACGCCCCCGAGTGTAGGATGAATCATCAATACTTTAAAACTGTTTTCCACAAAATGCTTAACTGTAAAATAAAATTAATCAAAACTGTAACACTGCTTTTCGGGCATTGCTGGTCCATATATCGTCATACAGGCAAGGATAAGAGCAACACATATCTGATTGAAAAACCTTAAAATCAATCTTTATTTCATGGGGACTTTAAGGTTTTGAAAGCAGGGACATTGGCTGATGTCCCCTCTCCTGTCTCCGTCTCTCATTAGACTCACAGTCTCAGCGACAGCAAAGTATATAGGCAAAAAATGACCGCAGTTTAGCTTGTGTTGTCTACCTGATGACGTAATCCAAAACGGTTCCGCTAAGCTACTCATGAACAACCACATTTTAATGGGGTTGGCACAGCACAGTTTCCCTGCCAAAAAATCTAGAGCAAAGAAGAATAATGAGAGATGGAGTCAGTCAGAGCTGAGAGGTGAGAGATGGTACGATACATTAGCAAAAGGCCTTGGGGATAGTGTTGTGAGTGAGTGTGCAAGAGGCCAAAGAGTCGTGTGTGAAATGCAGATCATTATAATGTGAAATGCATATAAGGCTGCAATTACACTGGATGTGGTAAGCTCATATACACACACCACTGTCACCATGACAGATCACATTTTCAGCTGCGTTAAAAGATTGAATAATGTCAGAAAGGCAGCATGGCAAATGTAATCACACGTGTCTTGGCCAACTTAAAAGTCCATGTCAGACATGTAAAAATATTTCCTGATGCTGTATGCAGCTCAAGAGTCCATTTAAAGGCTTTTCTGTTACTGCAGAGCAGGTGGATGATGACACTTCCTATACTAGCTCATTTCAGCTAGGGGAAAAAAGGAAAGAATATGATTAAAATGAAAAAAATTGATGGTAAGTCAAAATATAGCCCTGGTCAAAACTATGTGATGACAAGACAAAGTATTTACTAGTCATGATTTTCATCTCAGCTTCGTCTCAGGAAGTCAAATTTGAACTTAACATATCAAACATTAAGCTTGTAAGACAAAATATTGACTTAACATGATTGTATATGACTATGCATGCTTTTTCAGATGGACTGCAGGAGCAGGGCCAGCCCAGACGCGTTTGTCCATGTGTGAGTGAGGCGACCGTCTTTCAGGAATGGTCAGAGAGTCATTACTCTGTCCTTATTGGTTGTTGCCCTTTTAAAATTTATATGCACCAACAATAATTATGCCACCAGGGGGCGTTTCACCTACTGTAGAGTGTGGAGAGTAGTCTAGCTAAGCGAGACAAACGTCTCCATAAGCTGCTGAATAGTCACATAGATGTTGTTTATTGTGTTGTGATTGAGATTCTGACCCACCACGCACTGTGCGAGGAGACAAGTAGATGTTTTTCACATGAAATCACCTCACATGATCACAGTGAGCAGACGAGGAACAGCAGGAGCTACAGCGGTGCTTCCTGCCTCTCGCTGCCAAGGACAGACGCTGCCGCCCCGGCAGGAGCTGGCACAAAGCATCGGTACAGACAGACGGGTGGCGGCTACTTTTCCATACATAAATTCGGCATTTTTTTGAGTTCATATTAATTGCAGAAGACACCACGTACTACCACATCACCGTTTCTTGGTCCTGTAACAAGGCTTTGTGGGTTGAAATGTTGGATATTTCTCTTTCATACTGAATGTCTCATTTTGAGTGATATCCAGTGACGGATCTGTTCTGTTTTCAGACTATGAACAAAGAGATACGATTTGGATGGCATAGGCACATAATTTGTCATAAAACTGGCCCAAGGCTGCTTCTTCTTCTTTTGGGAGGACTTAGATGCATTTCATCAAAGCTATTTACGTCAGTTTTACTGCTATTTGTTGTTTTGTCTAGTGTTTTCTTAGTTGTATCATATTTAACATTTTTTCTTAGCAGAAAAGTCTATATCCAACTATAAATTTGCTTAACCTTGAGTATTTCTATTTGTCACTTGTGTTGGCATGTTTTTCTTTCTTTCTTTCTTTCTTTATTTAGCAGAAATGAACTTCCATACACTCTGGTCCTGGTTCTAACTGCTAACTTTCTGTCTGAAGGGTGTACTTTATGCAAGTTGCACCAACTTATACCTAGTTTTAGCTATGCTCAGTCTCACTGAGGTGTGTTCGTGTGAAAGTTCACGCAACTACAGTCATATCCCATCAGCATGCGTTGCTGGAATACATTGTTAACAGTCTCTTGCTGTCTTGCCAATTTCATAGAAATAAGAAAATGAATAGAGCTGTACTGTATGAACTGCCAAGCAACCCGACATGATAACAAACAAGAAGAAACAGTCAACATGGAAAGCAGTAACAGAGGCAGCAAATAATGTTTCTGACAGAGACAGCCCTCGTTTAATAAAACGATGTCAAGAAAAAGTGAAAAGACCTCCTGAGCAAAGCAAAGAAAGATGTCTCTTTATAAAAAATTCATTAGACTGCCAGTGGTCCTCCCACGAAAACATCAATATATAGTGCTATCTTGTGAAGTACTGGTCGGATGTAGCTGCTATGTAAGGAGAAAAACCTCCATTTTCTGTGATGTTTTTCCGCCTGTACTGGAAGTTTGACATTGGGTAACAATTTGAGAGTCTGATAAGAAATCCCTTCACTCAAAATATGAGGCGTTGAGAGCAAAGCTGGACTGTTTTCTGAAATTTTAAATGGCTGAAATATTTACCAATTTAACCTAGTAGATACACTGGAATTAGCCTTGCATTTTATCATTACTCTTGAGAGAGAAAATATAACTGGAACAAGAATGAAAGTATCTTCCTTAATATACATCAACTATGCAATATAATAAACTGCTTAGGGTGAGATTAATCTATTTGATATTTGCCCAAACAGTGCCTCAGTTCTATCTATTATATAAACAATGCTTACACATATGCAGAAAATAATCAAAGTCGGTGTCTGAATAAAATAACCTGATCCACAATTTCAAAAGACAGCATCATGCTTACATGTTTCTGTAGGGTAAACTTCCTCTCTCCTGATTTTTAAGCGCCTCTGCTGCATTAGCACAGTGTCAAAGGCCGCACATAGGGCCAGTTTCTCTAATTTCCCTCGAGAGATCAACCGTCGCTCCTATTTAAATCTCACTCCCACGTGTGCCATGGCAAAGTTTTAGTCACAGGAAGAGACAATTCGCAGCTTTTGTCACCTCTGGAGGGGGTCAATGAAATTAAAACACCCCGCGGTGCTTAGTGTGACCCCAATCTGTCACTGCAACTCGAACAGCGAAAAACACAGACAGAAAGATGGAAAGAAAGACAAAGAGAGAGAGATGGTTTAGACGGAGAGGGGGAGATCTTTGCTGATCCTAGTGGACAGGGGAGATGTGCGGACGTGGAGGAACATAGGTGAGGTGACGAGAGGGGGATCAAAGGATCAGAGGAGATAGACACAGAGAGGGAACAGAGTGAAACAAAGAGGATAAAGGCCTTTAAACCGAAAGGAAAAGACTCTGTGATTGAGACAGAGGATAAGAAATCTTTTGTAAGCAAGAGTCGACTTTCTGATGGCCAAGACAAAACAGAAAGGCAGGATGTGAAGGAGACAGAAATAGCAAGAAAGCCTCCACAGCAAACATTTACCGGAGTGTTTTGCGGTACATATCTTCCTCTGTGATACCACAGTAGGTGAGTGTCTCATTCCATACAGGGTTCAGCGTGTTGCGAACAGTCTTGGTTTTCAATTTATTAGCCTGTGCATCAAAGCAGAGAGGACAGGAAATAATAATGTAACTCAGAGATTTTTCTCAGAGCTGCAAACAGCAAACAACCTCAACAAGAAAACAATTTCTTACAGGCTAGAAGGTCATTTTGTTTTAGTGCAGATTTACTGGTCTGCACTTGCACTTCCATGATGCAGCTCAATATTATAGCTAGAATTAAATATACACTCAGAAGTCAATGGCAACAGGTTACTGGAGGTCTCTTTTTTTTTTTTTTAATCTTAAATGAAACAAAAATCATGTTCTGATAATAAAATCAGACCTTGCAGGCTCCCGGCAGCAGGTGCAGCTTGACATAAGGATCTGCTAAACCGTTGAAATCCATCGGCTTTAGACCCTAATACAGACAGGAAGAGAAGTTATGAGAGAGGGCCGTGAAATAATTAGAGAACATTGAACAAGCTGCCAACAGCTGTAAAAAAAAATTTAAATGATTACCAAGCTGAGAGGTCAAGAGCTCATTTGCAAACTGAAACTAAAGCACAGAGGTAGAGAGGATAGTGGAGGCTTTTAATTTGACAGATACCTTCAGGTGACCAGTGAGCAACATAGTTTTAAAACTGATTATAAATTTAAGAACAAAAGTGAAATCCTCTGCTGCACACGAATAAAGAAAATGTAAAAACATATACCGGAGTCTGTGTAACTTCAGACCATTAACTTCTCTTTCTTTAATTAGTGAAGCAAGAAGCTGTTCAGCTGTGTTTCTGCTGCAATAATTGCAGAATTACAGAATGAATATCAAGTAAGTAAGTTCCTTCAGATGGTGGACTAATTTTCATGTAAAGATTACTTGCCAAGCTCTGAACAGGTGCAATTCTTCATTTTAAAGTTTCACTATAATTTACAATCTGTAGGTCTCTTTGACCCATGACCACACTATCATTTTCAATTAGAGTAATTTGTACCAAAGACAACTTTCAGCAGATGTTTAATTAGGTTTTAAGGTAAAAAAGAAACAAGACTTAAGAGTCTACAGCCAAGCTAGCAACTCTCTGAGGCTGCAGTGTCACAGTGGTGCTTTGAGATGCATGCTAACATCAGCATGCTAACATCAGGGTAAAAATGCTAACGCTGCAGCTAATTTGAATGAGGCAGGTTCGTTGTTACCATTATACATGTTCAGTCTTAATTAAACATGTTAGCGTGGAACTTTTTGATGATTAGTGATTCAGTTAAGTAACAATCTCAATAGAGTAACAGCATTGACAGTATAAAGGAACAGTCAGTAAAATGTATTCTTATTATCTGTGCAAAATATTTCATGGCAATCTATCCAAT
>JAPZDX010000014.1:12043223-12054753 GCA_029783625.1 Naso annulatus | reverse complement strand
AAATTGCTCCCAATGGCTGCACCACTGGTGAGTGAATGTGTGTGAATGAGTTCCTAAGGAGCAGGTTGGCTCTTTATAGAGAAGTCACCTGCTCTTAGTGTGTCAATGTGTGTATGGGGGAACGCTGACTTGTGTCGTAAAGCGTCCTGAAGTGAGGGCCGTATCCTATCTACAAACGGGGTGACATTAAAAACTACTGGCACTGCAGTTAATAGTGAAATCAATCAAATTACTGTATTACAGTCCCTGATGTAAAACTAGCGTTAAGAAGAGAGCACACCTTCAGTGTGCCTTCACTGTTCTGACTGATCTTCACAGCACTCAGTAAACTAGTATTCAGTGTCATGTGAAACATATTAATGGTCACAACCAAGTGAATAAGCAAGGAGCAATTTTTTGGGGAAGTCATCTAACATCAGTGATGTCTCAGGTCAGAGCCTCTTGATTGGTCACAGATTTTCTCATTTCACGCCTCATGGAAAGGAAACTGAACTCTTACCCTGAATTCCTTGCCAAATTTCCGCAACTCCTCAATCTGCGACCTCTGCTGAACTGAGGGAGCTGGTGGAGCAGAGAGGTAACAAAGGTTAATGAAGGTATGAATACTTTAAAACTGCAAACTCGCTGTAAAAAAAAAAAAAAAAAATCACACACACGTCATGAAACTATGCAGAAGTAAGTGGATTTTATGTCCTCTGACGTTGATGTCCACATTAATAGGCATATTTTCAGTGTTTAATCTTGTGCACGCACCTTTACTACTCTTGCTTTCCTCTGTGCTGCTGGGGCTCTCTGCGGAGCGTTCTTTTGCAGCTGCTCCAAGGATCTCATTCACTGTAAAGACAAGACAAATGGTAAACTAATTAGTTTTGACGCTTCATTAGATTCACCCGTCGATGCCTATCACCTGTGGCTACGAGGTGTCCGTCTCATTGAGGCAGATAAACCTTACGTCATTTCAGAGAAAATGGTTTTGACTTTGTTTTCAAACTCTTAGAATGAAACAAAAACAGAAGGTGAGAAGTGAGACAGTACCATCGACAGGGAAGAGAGGGGCGGGGCCAGACGTCTTCTGGGCAGGCAGGGAGACTGATGATGTGTCTAAATAAGGCGTGTCCTGCGAAGAGCCCGATTTAGGAGACCGAGCAGCTGCAAGGATGGGACAAGGAAAAACAAAACTTGAGGTAAAATCAATCAACAATATAGAAGAGAATTTTATCACAGCACGTGACTGAACATACCTGTGGACTGAGCATGCGAGTTTGAAGCACGGACTGTTCTGCTCGACTGTGGAGGTCTTTGGGCTTTGGGAGATGTTCTGGCAGAAACTGAAAAAAAACACAAAATATTTCCTTAGAAATTCAGACTTTTTAGCATCCACAGATACTGTTAACACCTTCTGCCACAAGTTAACACACTTACCTCCATTCACAGGCCTACCGGCTTCTGACAGCGAATGTGGCAGTGAGTGGGAATGAGGGACTGCGTGTCCATGTGAGGCAGGGGGGCTGGCTGGGGACGGGGCAGCAGAAGCAGAGGCTGGCGTGGGTGTTGGTCCTCCTGGGGAGGCAGGTGTGTACGGGCTCGCAGGGCCAGAGCCCGGGCCAGGACTTGGGCTTCCTTGGGGGTGATGGGGGGCATAAGCCCCACCTCGTCCTGACAGAGGGCTGTTTCTCTCAGAGGGGGAGACCCCAGGCTGGGGTCCAGCCCCGGAGGGCAGTGGGGGTCTGGGAGAAGAGGAGGATGGAGGGGTGGAGCGATAACCTCCGCTTGGACGGTTATGGGGTGAAGGCCCACCAGGACCTCTTTCAGCTCGCTCCCGCTCCCGGTTCATCTCTCTCTGGCGTTGAGGTAATGGAATGTACTTGCCCTCCCTAAAAGAGGAAGAGGATAAATCATCGTCACTATTTGACATATTTCACATTATATAACTGTTAAAACATGTTGACAAGAAAGACACAAATCTATAAACCTTTATGACATTTTCCAGGAAAACACAAAATTTTTCAAAAGGTTTGACTTTTTAAACAGAAAATGTTTTGTCGTCTTACAGTAATAAAATCATGTGTAGATAAATGTATTTATAAAGGCTAAATTACGTTCAGCTGCTTCTGTTTCAGGGTCTCGGTATTGTGGCCATTTTTAATGTCATCAGTTACTCCACTGCTTCAGTATAACATCAAAATAGCCTGTTGATTACCCTGCTGCGTTACAGTTTAATGGGATATATTGCCATCTATTCAGCAACATCTAAAGACAGACTGCAGTACGTTGTGATTACATCACACACACTGTTCTACCTGACGAGAATGGTGTAAAGGAATTAGACGTCACTGGTGTTATACATGCTTTTATATATCATGGCTAGCAACTAATCAGATTTCTTGATTTGCTACATGTAGTAGGACAGCTACTATCAACATGACAAACCAGTGAGCGACCTATCTCACCTGTTGTTGGCTCCGGGGCTGTCTCTGCCCCTTTCACGC
The DNA here is from genome assembly GCA_029783625.1 of Naso annulatus. Taxonomy (NCBI): domain Eukaryota; kingdom Metazoa; phylum Chordata; class Actinopteri; order Acanthuriformes; family Acanthuridae; genus Naso; species Naso annulatus. The sequence goes on along the minus strand of JAPZDX010000014.1, from coordinate 12,052,264 downwards.
TCTCTGTCACGAGGGCTTTCAAAGCCCCTCTCGCGATCGCTGTCCCGCACCACAGCGCTGTACTTGTCCTCCTCGCTTTTGCCCTCATCATTTTCCAGGCTGACACGATGGCGATACTGGGGGCTAGACTCTATTTCACTGGCCAAACGGGCAGCGCGTGCTTCCCTCTGTCGGAAGACCTCGGAGTTGCCTTTCTCCAGTGGAACACTGGACATCAGGAAAAAGTTTGTACAAAGAAACCGTATGTAAAGAGGCAACAGAAACCTTTATAACAGCGAGCAGAACCAAAGTGAATGCCTCCTCTTTGGTTTTTGCTGTAGTGAGATCCACAGTGGGCACACACTGTTTGGTTAAATCAATCGCACAATTCTGTAATTCTGTAAACAGATTCTCACTTTTGATTGATCACAATTATTCTAGAGAATCTTTATTTAACAATAAAATACAACATCCCGATACAATATGCACTACATATTGGTCTCACTTTTCATATTACTTTTTGGAAGGTACTAAAGAGGCACCAACTTCTTTATTGCTACTGGTCGCCTTGCCAAAAATCTACTGAATATCTTCATTTTTTTAAGCAAACACAATTTTTATATGGTATAAATTATTCATTGTAATAAGTGTTTTTGTGATCTTGGTCAAAGTAGTTCATCAATAATTCCTGAAGGCAAAGAATTTAAACTTACGTATACATGGAGAGGCTGGAGTCATATGTTGATGTGACTCCATATTTCACTTCATTGTAACGGAACATCTCATTAGCGTCCCAGCCGTTGGACTGAAGAAAAACAATTTTATAAAGGAATGGTTAATGGATTGGCAGAACAAAAACTTTGGCAGAATAGTATAAAAAAGGATAAATTTTTTTGGAATATTCTGTGATAAATTGTTTTTAAACAACTGAGGTGTAATTAATTAACTAAAGAGATTAAGAAGATTACATATGGATATCTGAGGGTGCATACAATTATACCATTTCTGAGGTCAAAGGGCATTTCTGGCATTAAAAGGTTAGTTGGTGTTTCTGTGTGTGTTAAGGAGCAACTCACCGCATCATTGTCCAGATCGTAACTCTCTCCGTTGCTGTCTCCTCCCTCCCACCTCTGCAAAACCTTCTCTTTGTGTTCTCCATTGACGCGGGAGGAGCTGATGGCTGTGTCTGTGAAGGTGTCTAAAATCAAACACACACACACAAAAAAGATGAAACATTTGTTTGGCGACATTTGTCTGCAGTCTACACTTGGGTTTGATTCAAACTTTTAAATTACACAACAACATGTTATCTTTTCCTTTCTCTTAACTTATATTGCAGAAAATAAGAGCCTGGACTTCAGTTCAAAATAGTCACGCGGGCAACACAAATATCTCACTCCTTATTACTCAAACTGTGCATTTGAAAAGTAATTTTGTATTGATCAAACATGTTCTTTGCATTAACATAATCTAATGTTTACTTCAAGCAAAGCCATTACTACAAATTTAGTGCAGGTCTGTCAATGACTTGTTTTTGTTATTTTGTCTTTCCCCGCTACCCTGGCCTCCAGAACATTTGTGTTTGTACCTCTGGTAGCATAGTTGAGGTCAACATCTCTGCAGATCATAGTAACCAGGTCTGAGGGGCTGAAGATCATAGTGTCAGTGATGTCCTCCCTCCGGGGCAGAGCTGACGTTGAGCCCTCCTCTTCACTGCGTTTGTGTACAGCATCCACAGCCAACTCACACTGTGAGGGCAAAATTTAACATTAGGGGTGTTACGATACGTTTTAACAACACTACGATGCGTATAAAAGACGTGGTTAGGCAATACCATGCAAGAAATAAATGGGCTCATTTAGAGCAAAATGATATGATACGATTCAATGACTAGAAATCAATGTAGTAACTTTTTTGTTTCCTAAAATAGACAAAAGGTTAATGTCTATTTCTTTGCAGTGGTCGAGGAGATAGAGCCCTGGAAAAGCTTCATACACTGAACTACGAAGACATTCAGTGCAAGGCCTCTATTCAATCCGTGTCGACTGCAAACGCAGACTGAAAATCTCTCGTTCTCCTGGTGCTTTCCTGCCATGGTCTGCCATTCTCTGCTGACGCAATACGCATGCCCAGAACATCAAAGAATGAACTGAAGTAACGTTTACAACTGTTTACCATTATAACTGCAAAAAATACCTCCACAGAACAACGTTTGACCTGCTAATTACATGGTACCAATTCTTATTATCAATATAATCAAATTTTGCCTTTAAAAACGATTTTGAATCAATACAAGTCACACAATTAGGACAATTTGCCATTTACCTACTGATGTAGTTCAACTGAAGGACTATAAACCATTGCATCAGCCCATCAATGTATTGTTATACTCCTATTAAACACTATAAATTTGACAACTGTGTGAATTAGCCAAGCAGATATTAAACAACCAAAGATAAAGTTATATTTTCCCTTTATACAAGTTCGCCATTATGGTGAGAGAATTACTTGCAGTGCTTCATTAAACTGGCAGAGGGAGGTGTGTGGCTGTGTGTTCAACATGAGCCTCTTACCCGAGAACTTAGAGTCTTGAATATGCCTTCAAATACACTGCCATTTTTCACTCTTATGTCACAGGTGGAGCCCTGAGAGAGGGAAAAAAAACTTCCTTAATAACTTTACCCAATCTTGCTTCGTAAATCTGGCATACATTCCAAACTTGAACAATATTTGTTGATTAATTACACACGTTTTCTACACAGGAAGTTATGCACTGTGCAAAACTGATATCCAAAAGCTTGCTAAAGGATGTATATATACAAAAGTAATATATGCTGCTATTTCACAGCCAGATGGACAAAAGAGCTTTTCAGTTACAGTTACGCATGATGGAACACGTCAGAGACAGTGATGCAAGCCAATCATTTTCTAGAACTGGTACCAAGCAAAGTCTTACCACAACAGCTGTGAGGAAATGAAGCATTCTGGCATTGTTGTAAACACCCTCAAACCCCTGCAGATGGAAAAAGGTATCAAGTATCCATCAAGCAAAGCTTCACCAAGACAAAACAAAAAACAAATCACAGTGATATATTTATGGGAACACGCTTTTACACGAAAAGAGGAAACTGTGATATACCACAACGTGTAATTAGACAGTTCATTCCCATAGCAAGAGAACACTACCTGACCCATTTGTAAAGCACTCCTCTGAACTGAGGTTATCCACATATGAATTTTTAAATTAATTAGGAGTGTTGTCTCACATTTACTACTAGTCATCATCAGATTTAAATCATTTGCAGTTTCATGCACACAATAAGTTTCTGCATGTTTTGCCTCACTGGTGCTTGTAAACATATGTGTAAAACATACTTATGTTTGAAAGCATCATCTCTTAAACTGTACAGAATGCTGACTTCCCATCTCTCTTTTCAAATCTTCAGTTAGGTACTTGAACCTTAATTTTGTAGTCCAAAAGAAGAATGGAACTTGAAACTAAGACATTTCTAGTAAGGCTTGATTTTGTCTTGAAAGTCTGTGCAAAATGTTGTGTGCCCAACTTTTTGGGATCTGGATACTTACAGGAGATGACTGAAATGATGGCTTGGCAGAAGTTCGATTCCTGCGGAAAAAAAGCCCAGTCACAACATGTTAAACTACTCAGAAGGGAAAGAAGTATAACTCGTTTTCAAGACCGGTAACAGCGGTATCGAATTCCACATTGCACATACATAGCAAATAACTAGTTGATGAGAAGTTGACAAGCTTTCTTAAAGCCTTAACAAGTTCTTGAGTCAATATACTTGGTCTCTAGAATAATCTTTTATGAATTTATACTTTAGAGATACTGTAAACCTTTCTTTTGTAAGGTGCTAGGCTAGGCTAACACCTGACACCTGTGTGGCTTACAACAAAAACACTGCCAGTCGTTACACCTGTTTACGGAGATCGTGTGCAGTATTATTTTCAGTCACAATGGACACTTCGATATTGGTTAACCTCAAAGAGATGCTGTCCCTTTCCTTGTTTTCCTGAAGGGAAAACAAGGAAAGGGACAGCTAGTTAGCTACACCATTTACAATTTGGACGGAAAATGGAATAGTGAGTTAGGGGACTATTTTTCACATTTATGCGTTTAAAAAGGGTATTAAGATGAATATGGATACTAAATACAGCCTCCAAAAAGAATGCGCACACGGGGTGGCATCTCAGTAACATTCACGGTTACAAAACAAAGACCGAAACCAGACTTCTGAGCACACTCATCTCATGGATCTAGACCACATATGATCTTATTTGCCGGCTCCAGAATCTGTTCGATGTTAATTAAAACGTGTTTACATCAATAATTCTTAGCTACATGAACATGTTGGTGAACGTTTAACAATTTTTTAAACATCAGCGTCCCTTCTCTGGTGCTGACAGGCCAAATAAACTTTGCGTAGCTTGTATGCCGATTTGCTAGTCCTTGCTTTCAACAAACTTGAACCCTCCTCACTTAGTTGTCTTTGGTTCCATTTGAGGATTCTGATTGGCCCACATGCGCTGTCAATCTCACAAAGACTAATCCCATTGGTCTAGAGAGAAGCTCTCTTTTCTGACGCACACCCACTTAGCACACAGCGCTTTAACCGGTAGGCCTCTAAGCCAACAGGACAATCCTCGGACTGTCCTAACAGGAAAGCCCCAACCCACTTAATGTTACCTCCCGGCCGGAGTCCTGTTGCCGCTGTTGATGCCGCTGACTGGGGAAGACATACCACCGGGGCCCGAGGTTCCGTTGGAAGCTTTTCTCCCGCCTGAGCCGGGTTGCTGCTGTTGTTTCAGCATTGCGAAGCACAAGGCTTAGACAGTACCAAGTGTAAGCTAACTTATAAACACTGATACCTCTTGATTTGAAGTTTCTTTGAGAGCGAACTATCTTTAGCTATGTCACTCGTCCTAAAGAGCGCAGTGCCGGTGTAACCCCAATAAGACCGGCTATTGTAGCTAATCTTGCTAACCTTAAATAGACCCTAGTCGCTTATGGCCTAAAATTCAGAGGCAAAAAACTCACTATTTTAATTAAATGTAACATATAACTTAACAAATTCCCCAGCTATCTACTGTGTGGTTATGTCAAAGCAAGCAACTAATAAAATGACACCAGTTTCCGTATAATTATTAGCAGTGGCTAGCTGAGTTAGCATTAGCTTTGATCCTCAAGCTCACTTCGGGCGCTTTCCCTCCGGGATTTACTTTCTTCTCTCTGTCGCGTCGCCGTAACTCCTGCACCGCTGACCCTTCCGTTAAAAATTAACGTCTTAGCGTTACTGTCAGTTGCCTTAGGAAGTTTAATTTTTCAGGTTTCTTACTGAAAACCTGCTGCGGTCGGTCAACACCACCTCTCGGTAGGTTCACTTGACTCAATCCGCGCGCGGCTGACTGAAAACCGGCTGAAAGGGGGAGGGGGCGTTGACGTGCGCGTGCGCCTCTGACCTACTGGTGAGCGCGCGTACGTGGAAGGATGTTTATATTGAAACGGCATTTGATTGATCCCTGATTGATCCCCATTTATCCATGACTTAAACAAAAATGGATGGTTTGCACTGTACACGTGGCAGTCAGCACGCAAAACATCAATATTGTTTTGTTTACAACATGTCTCTTGATATTTAATAACTCTGCCTTTACCTTCCGCCTTTACATGCTGCTTGTGCTCACCTCAGTTTTTCATTTAGTTGGTTAATGCATCTACATTTCATGAGGACAGTTTATGCCGGGGCAAATCGACTTGACCTAGCTGAGCAACTTTTTCAGTGCGTCTATGCAGCAGTCATTACGATAGTCTACAACAGCATGGCAGCCGCCTTGTAGAGCGTTGTGTCAGTGTTACATAGCAGTAGTCTTGTTGTCTTTTCAAGGACCTCGTTCTTTATGTTAATACTTTCTCTCCTCTACCAGCAACCTTGGATTTTAACAAAAGGTCAAATCGGAAAAAGAACTTTCCGTGAACGTTCACGCAACGGTAGGAAAACAACGTCAGTGGTAACGTTTCTTTAAAGTAGCATGTTCTTTTGAAATCAAGTCTCAATGGGTTTTTTTTCTGTTCCAATTTAAAGTTTAACAATGAACTTCCTTATTACAGCTGAAGTGCTGTGGTTTGAATAGATTTTGTAGACCACCACCTAATAGGCCTACTAACACAGGATTGAATTAAATAAAGGCATCCTGAAGGCTTAAGAGATGGCAGTTATGTTCTAAACAATGTCCTAAAAGATTGTCAATGTGTTAGACTTGAATTAATGTCAGCTAAATGGGATTTTAATGCAAACATGCAAGCTTTGTATATTCCAAAGTAAAGGGGTACTTTAGCACTTTAGTATCTGTATAAAGCGGGGAGACTCAGGAGAGGCAGATTGTAGAGAAAACATTCAAGCATCAGGGGCAGAGAATCATACGATTTTAAATCCTTACATGGATCAAGCTTCAGAAATACTCAGATCTGTATTTCCCATAATGCAACCATGATTAGCATCTTTCATTCAATTCCAAAAGACCTCACCGGGATTATTTTACATATATATATTTTTTAAAAGTTCCTCCAGACTGAGAGGAAACCATAATACCACAGTTTTCTCAGTAGTACTTGTACTGAGTAAACCAAACTTCCCTCCATTAAATTTAACCTGTCCCTCATACTGATTAATTAGTTAAGCCTTGGTCTTCCAATGTTTTTAATGGGGTACATAAACACCAGCCGTAGTCAGAGTAGCTTCTATATTTAAAAAAAAAAAGAAGCATAAATACCCCATTGTAATCTCAAGTACTGTTCAACTCATTTTAAAGCGGTCTGACTCAGTCTGTGCTTCTTCCATTAAAAACAAAGTCACGTCCTCATTTTTACCCATGTGACTCTCTCTCTACAGCTCTGCATCTCACATGTTGATGAAGAAGCTTCGCCCCCTGCAGAGTTTCCTGGTGCTGTCTTCCAGACGAGCCAGTCGCGTTGCTCGACAGCAGTATGATGTCATCGTTGTGGGTGGCGGGCATGCAGGCACGGAGGCGGCAGCAGCAGCAGCCCGAGTGGGAGCTCAGACTCTCCTGGTCACGCAGAAAATTCAAACAGTTGGTAAGAGGAAGGGCTTCAGTACAGAGATAGTTTGCCTTTTCTCCGAGTGCAGTCTGTCACTGTTGATGTTTTTTTTTTTAATATGTGCCAAGCTTTTGATGGTTTACTGGTCTGCACAGTTTGATTGGGAATTTTTCTGTCTAGGTGCGCTGTCCTGTAACCCGTCTCTGGGAGGAGTAGGGAAGGGCCAGCTTGTGAAGGAGGTGGATGCTTTGGATGGGCTGTGTGGCCGAGCGGGAGACTGGGCCGGGATCCATTTCTCCATCCTGAATCGAAGAAAAGGCCCCGCTGTGTGGGGCCCGAGGGCCCAACTGGACCGCCAGCGCTACCGCGAATTTATTCAGGTACACGGATTTAAAGCAAGGTTTAATCTTCTGTGTTTAGAATTATCTCTGAATGATTTGAAATAAGTCATGAACTATGTATTTAAACCTGCTGTTGCTCATTTAGTCTGAGCTGCTGTCCACCGCCCGGCTGACGGTGTTGGAGGGTTCAGTGGAGGAGCTGCTGGTGACAGAACCAAACCCTGAGGAGCCTGGACACCACAGAGTCACAGGGATACGTCTGGGTAGGGAGCAAATGAGAGTGGCTGTCCATGTTTACCTTTGTATCCTGCTATTATGATTAGAGATTTAAAGAGCAGGTAAGGAAATCTAAAGAATCACAGCTTGTTCGTCTTTACATGTTTAATCCTCGGTTCAGTAGGATACCAGTTTATAGTGAGTTCCATTTCTCTTTTTTTAGAAAAGTAATTTGATTTCTTGGCCGACAGTGCTCGTACACAAGTACTGTATATTGAACGTACTATCACTGTGTATTAGTAGATTAAAATCTTTCCTGCGAACTTTTAATTATGAGATACATTTTTAAATGAATCTGGAGCTCATTTGATATTGATTTCTGACCAATGTGCCAATCAGTAAAATGCACCTCTGTCATTGCAAAGTGCACTCTCAAAAAATTCCAATAAAAGTTGGTAATTACAGTTTATGATTTTGTACTTCTGTTGAAATCTTCTCAGCTAAAGGAAGCCACCCGATCTCAGCCAGCTCTGTGGTTCTCACCACCGGTACTTTCTTGTCTGGCTCCCTCTTCGTGGGCCAAACCACGACCCCGGGGGGTCGGATTGGAGATGCCCCATCGAGTGCCGGGCTGTCTCAGACGCTGAGGGAGAGGCTGGGACTGAGAACAGGCAGGCTGAGGACGGGTACCCCTCCAAGGATCGTGAAGGACTCAGTAGATCTCTCCCTGGCTGACCTTCACCCGCCTGACAGCAATCCAACTCCCTTCAGCTTCCTGAATAAACACACACGCTGCAAGGTAAAGTTTAGGTGAAGTGCTCTGTCCCAGTTTTTCTTCTTTTGTTAATTATTAAATAAAAGTTTATTTTAATCAAGTTCATTGCGACAGCACATTTAAAACAAAAAGTATCAACAAAACTTCTGTCCAAATAAATCCATTGTTTAGTCAGTATGGTGCAGCCCAGTACTCCATATGTTATTCAGCAATCTCAGCTAAGCCCAAAATGCTGTCTTGAAGTTGCTTTTTGCTGCCAAGAACGATCATGTTTGTACTTTATTTAGTTTTTGACTACGTTATGTCAAGATCACGGGTTTATTGAATTATCTCGATATATCAGGGTTTTTTTTCTTGTGATAATGGGTACATTTATCTCGTTATCTCAAGAAAACCTTTTGTATTTTTCAAGATAGCGGAAGAAATTGGAAACCATCGCCTGGTTCATTTGAATTACATCTATAGAGCAGAAAATCTCATTTAAATCTCGTCAAATGTTAGAGTTCAATCAACTTCCGTCTCTGATTCAGCCCGCAGCTGCTCAACCTATTATAATGGCAGGTGTTAAGACGTTATTGAGGTTGCTTAATTTGCTGTGAATCTTGCAATCTCATCCCACTGACATAGAGACCCTCACAGCATATCCACATTG
>JAPZDX010000014.1:11995301-12006929 GCA_029783625.1 Naso annulatus | reverse complement strand
GTATGAGCTTTCACACCTGCCCAAACGAAGCGGACTATCTGAGGAAACGAACTCTGGTCCGTTTAAAGCAGACCAAACGAGGACAGTGTGAAAGCGACCTTATTTTCGGGCTGTATGTTGTCTGTAATCAAAGTGTGACACTGGCGACTGATCGGGGGTAATTTTGTGCTTGAGATACATCTAAGGCAGCAAAATGTATTTGGTACCGCACACGCTTTGGCTGTTTTTTGTTTCCCACCTGCTGCTCCTGGCTCCCACGGGAGCTTTAATCACAACGACTCCAGCTGATCTACGTAAGGCTAATCATGACGGCATCCTGCAGTACAGCTGTGAACAACTTCTGCATCTAAGGCAGTATGATGGCTATAATAATATCTCACTGGAATTGCCAAGGGAGTGCAGGAGATGAACAAGGACATCGACGGCAAGAAGGTGGAGAGGCAGTCGCGCTGGAGTGTGGTGAAGGGTGCGGGCCCATGGCAGCAGACCGCCTTTACCAACAGTGCTTCTCGCAAACACCCGTTCTCTTCCCAACCAACTACCGGAGCTCCAGTCGGCCATGAGGTACCTCACTGAGTACAGGGACAGCTGTCTGCTCTGCTTCATCAAGACTTGTCTTAAGGATACCATTGATGATGCCTTACTTAAGGTTGATGGTTTTGGTGATCCCGTATGAATGGACCGTGATTCACAGGTGACAGGGAAAAAAGTGGGGGGAGGTGTATATATTTATATAAATGAGAGGTGGTGTAAGAACTACACACTTAGAGCGTCCTATTGCTCTGAAGATATTGAGCTCCTGTCTATATCATGTAGACCATTTTATCTCCCTAGGGAGTATGGACAATTATTTATTGCAGTAGTATATATTCATCCGAGAGCAAATGCCCGAGCTGCTGCAGATGTGATATATGACAATATAAGCAGGTTGGAGAACGTGGCTCCATACTGGGGGACTTCAACGGTTGCTCTATAAAGCATGTTCTACCCCACTACCACCAGTACATTTCCTTTCCTACAAGAGGAGAGTGGACACTTGATTTATATTTTGGCAATATTAAGGAGGCGTACAGGAGATATCCAAAACCACCATTAAGAGACTCAGACCACATCGCTGTCCAACTGGTTCCTCTTTGTAAACAGCAGCTTAAAATCAGCAAGCCGGAGCTGAGAACAATTCAGATATGGAATGAGGATTCAGTGGACTGTCTGAGGGGATGCCTTGACTGTACATTATGGGACATTTTCATAGACAATAATGCTAATCTGGATGAGCTCAATACTGTGATAACAGACTATATACACTTTTGTGTGGACAATATACTACCAACTAAATATGTTAAAATATTTCCAAATGATAAGCCGTGGGTAAATGGGGAATTAAAAGCAGCACTGAGGATGAAAAAAACAAGCTTTTCAGCAGTGGGGTAGTAGGCTGGTCAAAGTTATGCAAAAGGAAATCAGGCAAATCATTACTAGGTGTAAATATTAATATAAGCAGAATATAGAAAGGAAAATGAGAGAGAACAATTTAAGACAAGCGTGGCAGGGAGTTTACACAATGATAGGACAGGAAAAGAAGAAAACACTACTGGCAGGTAGTTATGGGGACGACTTGATTTTTCGCAAATGAACTGAATAATTTCTATGGCAGGTTTGACACATCTGATTTTAGCACCGAGAGCAACCTGGTTAGGCAAAAACTCGAACCTGGCCAAGATGTTACAGCAGAAGAGGTTTGTCTAACTTTTAAGAGGATTAATCCAAAAAAAGCAGCAGGTCCTGACAGGCTAACTGGCAGAGTACTGAAAGAGTATAGGGAGCGACTCAGTTTCGTGTATAGTCATTTGGTCAGGATCTCACTTGAGACGCACTATGTCCCTTGTGCTTGGAAGTCGTTATTAATAGTGCCCGTCCCGAAAACATCCAAACCAAAGGCTCTAAATGATTATCGTCCAGTCGCCTGAACATCTATTGTTGTTAAATTGCTGGAGAGGATTGTTCTAAATTGCGTTCTTGGTGAGGTACAAAGTAAACTTGATCCACTGCAATTCACATGCATCAGGGGGAGAGGCACAGAGGATGCGCTTCTGTGTGTGCTGCATAAAATTTACTGCCATCTTGATCAATCAAAACTATATGTCCACGCGATGTTCATGGATTTCTCGTCCGCATTTAATACCATTAGACCACATATTTTAATGGAGAGACTGTCACGGTTAAATGTGTATGGCAGTATCATTAAATGGGTGGAGTCTTTTTTGATTGACAGACTGCAATGTGTGAGGGTTAATAGTGCAGTATTCTTCCCTGTCAGGACATACACAGGGGCTCCTCAGGGGGGCGTTATTTCTCCTGTGCTGTTTGCCCTTTATACAGATGAGTGTAGATCGAATTCATCTGATGTTCTCATTGGAAAATTTGCTGACGATACAGTTATTGTTGGTTTGATAGTGGATGGTGAAGCTAAATATTGTGAGTGTGTGGATGAGTTTGTTAATTGGTGTCATGTGAGTTTTCTGTGAGATTTCAAGGTGAACAAAGGAACATACAGAAGTTTAACTATTGATGGCGACTGTATTGACATTGTTAATGAATATAAATATCTAGGAAAGTGGTTTAGAAGGACTTGACATGGAACTCAAATACTTGTGCTATTTACAAAAAAGGACTACAGCGACTATACTTCATGCAGAGGTTCAGACAGTTTGGTGTTGAGAAACATATTATGAATCTATTTTATCAGTCATTTGTGGAGAGTATTTTAACTTTCTGCTTCACCGCCTGGTTTTTCTCACTCTCATTTATTGTTTACTGCCAATGTGTGTTTGTATTGTGATTCCTGACGTGTCATGGACACAAAATGAATTTCTGAAAGGACAATAAACTAAACTTAACTAACTAACAGTCATAGATAAAGCTGTTTGTAATGACTTATACAAGTAACAATTGGGCCAATATAACAACAATATCACCGGACCTCAAATGGTCATAATATGTCCTAAAAATAAAATCTCAGATTTTTTTCACATCAAACTCGATTTTTGTTTTTCATCAATTATTTTTGCCCTCTTACAAGCAAAGTACAAATGACAAACAAATCACTCAAGACAAGTTTTGCTTTTATTCTAATTGCAAAAATTAACCAAAGAAAGCTAAATTTCCCTAAAGTGCAAGCTGGGAACCTGACTTTAAAAGTGCGCTATGTAGAGGGAGGGGAGGGGAAGTTGTTTACATTTGCACTGATGCTGGCACTAATTTGACAAAACATGTTTACATGTAATTCTTCTATATTCAGAAATGTAAAAAAATACAGTTCTGAGGTTCCTGAAACTAACACAAGCCTTGAAAGAGAAAGTCGATTTTCATTTTAAAAATTTTTACTAAACCATAAATTCAAATTAATCGTTAAAATATTCATCGCCCAGCCTTACTCTACAGTTTTTTTCCACTTTTATTTTTAAATATCATTCTTAACTCCCAGATTATGTTTTATGTTTCGCTACCAAACAACACAGCTTTGCATTTGAGTAATTGTTATATATCAAACTTTAAAACAACTTACACCTGAGTTCAAGCAATGATTTTTATGACTGCCTTGAGACCAAATTGATTTACTTGACCTCAACGACTCACATCATGGTGTGAATGACCTTAGAGTGATATCAGGGTCTCAGACTGGTTCGTAAAACTGACAAAGAATGTTTAGTGAAACGTTCCTCTGGACTTACAAGTTTAATTGTCAGCCGATCGTTCATTTTTGACCTGATATGTGATTGATTTATGAGAGGCTGAATTCAGGTCGTCCAGTTGAAGGACAGTATCTCCTGTCACAAGGACCCTCATGGACTGTAAGTGAGTTTGTCAGCATGTAATTTGTGTGGGATAAAGCAAATGAAAAGGTTTCAAACATATATTTTTCCAGTGACTCATGGCTTATTACTATCACACTGCAACGACACAGCTCAGTTTTATTGTGTTTGTGTTCCCAAACTAATGGGGTAAATGTCTATATAAAATAAATCTGAATTTTTCATTACATTTCATGGATCTAAACCTCAGATATTTGTGGTACTTGTGGAGCAAATTACCGGATCCTATATGAGGACATATTTACAGTATATACATTATTAGCCTATACATAACATGAGCAGGAGCTTCTGCTGCTTCTCCAGGGAATTTCTAAAATAGGAAGTTGTTTTTGTGGCAGCTTTCAAGTTTCCAATCAGCTGCTGGCGGCTAACTGACTCAGCCCTCTGGCCTGCAAGTGTGGGGCAATTCCTTTCCCAGACGTTACAGTACATTATCCGTGATGTGGTAAAGAGTGACAATCAACAAGAACAGAAAGCTCTAGTAGAATTATGTCACACAATAAAGAAATGCATCACACTGAGTCAAACCAAGGAGACTAAACACCTGCTCTTTATTTAAAAGTTGTGGATAAAGATGTATAATGTTTGTATTCATATTAATATTGTGATAGCAGGTTTTGTATTAGGATTCAAATAAGCACTGAATATTCTGTGCTTTGTGTACAAGTATATAATCATTTTGTTTGACATCAATGGTATTCCCAGCAGAGTAAGAATAAGTGCGATGATGGCTGTGCAAATTCCACACTACAGTTAGCAACATATCTACAGCCCATTACAAATGTGTAGGTAAGCTGGACTGTAAGTACATTTGACTTCACAGGGTAAATCTGCCCACATCCACATGTAATACAGACTAACATGTGGCACTGGCTTTATGTTACATGAGCTTTTTTGTTGCTGAAACATTTTATTCTTATTCTGTTCTGCCAGTGTCCCCATCTCTGTTTCACCCAGCCGATCTCCAGGCTTCAGCTGTTGTGCAGCCGTTGACCTCTGAGATTTGGGGGCTGTGATAGGGGTCGGCCTGTCAGTGTCTCCCTCAGGGTAGAGCAGTGACATTTAACTCAATATCCCAGAAGGATAAGGTTTCTCCCTCGCTCCCCTCCATCTTCCACCTCTGTCTATCTCTGAGGTGTCAGTGGCCTGTGAGTGCGGGGACTACTACGGCGTAAAAACCCCTGCGAGCCGGGACACCCATCACCTCCAGCTCCCACCGCGGTGCTAACATGCCACGCCCTCGTGCCAGGCTGAGGGATCACCGTGTGCAGCCTTAACCCTGCCGAGCCCTCCCTCCTCCACTCGTGAACTCTATACATGTTCCCAGTTCTGTAAAAGTGTTAAGTGCTGCGGTGGTGCCGCTGTACGCACTCCTGTCTTATGCAACTAAGTTGGTCTCTGCTGACTCGCACGGGGCAAGTGAAGCGAGAGGCGACATCTGTCACTTAAAGACATGGAGCCCGGAAAGACTGACATATTTCCTAAAGAATGTTGTTGTCATTAACAGCACGGTCTGCCGGTTGCATGTTGAAGGCTGCACAACTGATCTACATCATCCATTTACTGTCATTGGTAGACAAACATGCTCTTATTCGCTAAGTCTGATTAAAAACAATCTAAAATTTTCCAGCCAGTAAGTATAATTTTTATACTTAAAGGTACTGTAAGTGATTTACACTTCGTTAAAATAAGTGTCAAAAAGCTCCACTTTCTGACAGCCTACTCTGATAATAGAGTTTGGTCAGTAATGTGGGTCTCAAAGTCTCTCTGTTCTGCATTAAACCGAAAATACATTTCTGGAATCCTCTCTTTTAATTGGACGAGAGTGGGAGCGAGATACCAGAAAATGTCTTTTCTGTGTACGGCAGAGCAGAGGACCCATGTAAGTGATGTCTGTGTAGAGCTATCTAACACTTAGTAAAAATTAAATGGGGAACAATTTTTAATTTTAAATTTTAAATACCACTTAAGTAACAACTTTGTAATATTGATTTCTGTAAAATAACACTCCAACGCAACAGGCTCAAGCAGTAAGCCTGCAGCAGCATCACCTTAACTGCACTTAGTCCAGCTCGCATCCATAATCTACAAGTTTGTCACCATCTTTAACTTTTAAGCACACGCAATACAAATGAGGACACCACAGGGTTGACTGGCCAACAACACCAAATTAAATAATGTCTGGTATTGACAGTGAGGACATAATTAGTACCGAGCAATAAGGCCACGGATAAAGGAGCTACAGTGTCGGTGTTAGCTGGGCACTTGTTACAGCATTAGCTAATAGTAATAATAGAAGTGGCAGCTGAGTCTCTGAATCCAGAATTCCTCACGAGTTATAAATAGAGCAGGTGACACTGTGCTGCTGGGCATGGCACCACAACAGCTTTGCGGCGTTTTTATTTCAGAATGCTGGACCTTCAGTCCAGGTTCGCAAGTCCAACATTTAACTATTGGGAGAAAATAAGACAGGATGTTGGCGGGCACATTTGACTCCACGGTGTCATCAGTATCCATGTGGTACATTGGGCTAAGGAGTTCCTGGTTGTTCACACCATTCCACACACTTAGGGCTGTACTATATAAGCTGCGGGGGAGCCGACAGAAAAGTGAGCCTGTTGGTCAAAAGTGGCTTTCATTTTACTGATGGGGTGTCATTTACTTGGCTGCCTCTGCATTTTTAGAGGCCAGTGTGGCAAAGACACTTTATCGGGGAACCTGAGGTCCGCAGGATCAAGCAGAGCATCCTGTTAGCTTTAACGGCTGCGATCGGTTCAGGTTTGACCAACAGCTGCTTCCAGTCGCTCAGTGTAGAGAAAGTCTGAGAGGTGTTCACTGTACACTTATTTGCTGCACAATCCACAAGATTTAATATTTACATAACAGCAAAATCTATATTCAAATTACAGAGAAGTATAAAGCACATATGTGGGTTACACATTCTTCTTTGGAGCAAATTCCATTTGCGAAAGAAGTTCTAATGCAGCATATTGTTGCATTTTCAGATATTCACCACCCTGCATCACTTCTTTTAATGCTGTCGGTGTAGCCTTTGGGGTTTTGTGACTGATTCAAAGAGGAAGAGTGAGAATTTTGTTTGTCGTACACATTTATAGTTAAGTCAATGTATATGTCATGTTTTACCTTTGTAACTTACATTGAAATTACTCACTTCACAAGCAGCACACACTAAACTGTTCTCATTGAAGTTATTGTTTTGATAATTAATTTTAAAGCTAGAGTCATCATTTTTAAAAAGAAAAAAAAAAAATTTTTGGTCTCTAATGAATGAATCATGCCCTAAATCCACAAGAACAGTAGAGCTATACAAAAAAAAAAAATCTATCGGCACTTTTTTTTTTTTTCTTAAATTGGGGGTCTGCACATGAACAAAATCTGCCAGGAGTTTCATAATAGCAGTCATAAATGAAACAGCTTAGTATTTCAGTCCAGCATAGCTGTATGAACTAGCATGTACAGTATTTGGTATCATCTGAAAGATGAACTCTTAACTTACTACATCTTCAACGTCTCGTCTATTTTAAAGACTCTTATCTAACCAAGACGCTATTTTTGGGTTGATAGCTATAACTGATGGACTGGACCTCAGCGTCTCTGAAGAAAAATTAGATTTTCACCCTTTTCTAACACTAATAAATAAATACAGTCAGCCTGCATATATTAGAAACAAGGTCACATTTCAATCCTCAAGCGCAACAGTTCTGAAACAAAATCCTGGTAGTTCTCTTCTCAGAATCCGAGAGCAAAGCCGGTGACAAATTGTGGTGACCCAGTGTGACCTTAAGTCTTCTCAAGTTAATTGCCTTGCTGTAATGTACAGATGATTGTATTCCAGGAGAAAAAAAATGAGAAAGGCTGGGAAGATATCAGAGAAGTGTTGCTATAAAGGTGTACAAACTTCATTGTGACCTTTATTTTCTTCTGAATTCCAAGCTGCAGAAAACCAACCCCTTCCCCTTCAGCTGTACCCTTCACCTTTCACCTCAATGGTCCTGTAAAAGGAAGGCAAAATGTTTGACCGAGGGCCTTGAAGAAGAGAAGAAGAGTGTTGATGACAGGAAGACGAATGAATGAAAAAAGAGCCAGAGAAATGCCTAAGTCAGAAATGGGATCCTTTTATGATAAATATAGAATGAGGACCGTAAAAGAAAAGTACGAAGCTTTTCACACAGCCACTGCATAGCGAGAGGGTGAATATGACTTTTTTTAGTATCTAAATTTAAAATAACTTAACAGATGATAATGAATGAAATGTTGTATTTGCTACAACAGTAGATCCCCGCAGTTAATTTGAGGCACACATCCAACACTGGGCAAATGTTCATCTTCCTCTGGGAAAAGTAAAGCAGGGAGCCTTTAGTTAAACAAACCTCTCCAGTGTTTTGTCTCACAGTGCAGATCCTCTGACTGAAGGAGGCAGAGGAGCTCAACACTGCCTCCCTGTGGACAAAAGCTGAACATTTCCATTTATCCAACATACTGCACATTCCCATAAACGACAGCAGAAATGTCTGTAGCTGAGAAGCTGTTTTTTTTTAATCATATTTCATGTGTGGGCATGAAAAGTGACTATAAAATCTGAATCAGTATTGTTTGAATAATTTTAAGGCTAAATTACCACTTGTGCATGAGGAGGAGCCCCTTAAAGTAACATACTTGACTACTGTGCCATGTGAGCGTTTGTCAGGATAGAAATTCTGAGTTGAGTGATGAATTAGTCACACACACACACACAAAAAAAGGGTCATAACAAAAATACAAGAATTTTGTAAAACTGAAAGAATTGCAATCTGATTTGATTATTGTGAAAATGTTAAATTTACACCTGCTGGTTCAGCCTCTCAAAAGTGAGGCTTCACCTTTTCTCTTCATGCAAAAGTCAACTACAGATTTTTAGGGTATTGAGGGGTATTTGCAAAAACAGTCAATGACATCATCTTGGACTTTTTAAGATATGTTCAATGATTAATCCATCTAGAGTGGACTAAATAATCAATCCTGAAAATAATCTAAATTTGCAGCCCAAGATCAAAGACCAAATGAGTTACAAAAAAATTGCTTAACAGAAAACTTTTCTTTCTCCTTCAATTTAATGACAATTCCTATCTGAAGTTTTTTTATTTAATTCAGCAGGTTTTATCTAAAAAGCTGTGAAACCACTAGCAATTACTTGCTGTCACCAGATATACAAACAGATATTTGCAGGTGATTCATTAAATTCACATTACATAACACATATATACATAACATACTACAGACACAGGATCAGGAAAATAAATTAAAAAAAAACTCATAGACGAAGCTCAGATTCTCGCTTTATTGGTCAACTTGATGAAAGACTACAAAACGAATTCACAAAAAATCTCTTTCAAGTAATCAAATCTGTACAAACCTAAACTGTATGGGTTTTGTTTTTTTTTTACAGCTCTGGCTCATATGAATCTGAAGAGTTAAACGCATGTGTGTGTGTGCGCGTGTGTGTGTAAGCATGTGGCTTGGTCCTCTGAGACAAGGTGACACACTCCTTCCTGTCCAAGGATACAGAGACGCCACACTGCCTGCATGCATGGCTACGCACATGCACACATACACAGACACACACACACAGTCACACACCTGTGTTTGAGATTTTACAGTACAGAGGACAGGGAAAACAAATACTCCCCCCCTCTACAAGTACGCACACACGCACACATCACCTGCTGGCAGGGGCTTGCTGCTAAATTCATCGTGTCAGCAATCTCCCACCGTCTCCCAAACCCTGCGTTTCAGTCAAAATAACTGTAAAGACAGACACTGTGGTTTCAACCTTTCCTCGGGAAGAGTGGTAAGAGAGAGGGGAAAGTATAAATCTCTAATACTCTCACACAAAATGTACACGTGCACACATGATTTTAATGCTCACCGGCAGACGAGACGTGTTTTTGTCATCTGCGCACGCACGCACTCGCTCGCTCGCTCGCTCACTCAGACAATTCGTAACATTAAATGTTTTAAGAAGTACAGATAAAAAAGGAAAAAAGCCCTGGGTATAGGTTTGATTTCTGGCTGTTTGGTGAAAGAAAGGAGAAGAGAGGTAGAGAGGGCAGGAGGGATGGGCTGGAGGTCAAGGGCAAACTACTGGTGTCATTTCTTAGCTTTCCTTGGAGGAGTGACTGGGCGACCAGAGCCCATGCCCCCTGCACCGCCACCATAAAACAACTTCTTGTCTGCAGGTTTGAGAATCTGTAAGAGAGACACAAAGACAACAAAGCTGAGCAAAAATCTGCAACAAAAACTGTGTATTTTTTGCAAATATTGACTCGCTAGGGTATTTTCCTAAGAGTCCGGTTGATGTCTTCACTTACCTGGAACGAGCACATGAGTGTCTCATCCACGCTCATCATAGCTCCGGCATTGTCGAACTCGCCGCAGTAGTTTGGAGCTGAGAACAGCGTCACCAGCTGCCTCTTTGCAAAGAACTCGTATCCATCCTCAACCACCTAAAAAAAAAGGTAAGCAAATACTTTTTAAACAGTTGCCGTTACCTCAAACAACCTTTCTCACTTTTTTACAAAGAATCAGGAAAAAAACAGACTAGATTGTGATTGATTTACACCCTTTTTCCATCAGGCAGTCTGGTTCGGTTTAGTTCAGTTCAGTTCATTACACACGTCCCATTTTTCATTATTCCTCTGCTGAAGTACTTTGCACACTGACCTGACACTAAAAGCTGGAGTTAGATCACTGCAGTCCGTTGAATGATAGAAAGAATCAGAGCAACCACTTATTTAATCACATAATGCTCTCTGGCGTAGTATTTCCTTTACTCTCCTTATTTTTACAGCAGTCTTCTGTCAAAGCACCTACATTTAAGAGTACCGTCTGCAGTGGAAATTCAAAACAGATCTGGGGCTTTGGAACATTTTAAATAGGTTACTTACAGGTTTCAAGGTTAATATCCTGAAATTTTCTGGTGAAAAAGCTGCTTTAGAGCATTATATTAATAAAGGGCTTTCAACAAGAAAAGACATAACATCGCTATTGCTCAAACTGCCTACCTTATTATTAGTAAAACTGTGCTGAAGTGGCCAGAGGCTGTCAAAGTATTTCAGCAGCTCCACCTGACTTTTCTTTAAATATTCACTGAAAGCTGGACAAGCTTACTTATTGAAGGTGCTGACCTTGTGTTGACTACAAAAGTTTATGTAAACAGAGTGGAGAGAGATTCACAACACAAAAATGTGACAGTGTAAAATAATTAAATATGTACCTATCCACCCTCTTTTATAGAACTTGGTTAACAACACATCATTGTCTCTATAAAACCGCTTGAAGCACACAGACATAATCCTCTCTCATTCAATAACTTCCACACCCAACTCTTCCTGGTTTAACCAGATATACAGAAGAGTGGTGGCTCAAATTACGATTGATTCGAAAGGCCTTCACTCACCTGATGGGCCCGACAAATGAGGTCCATGTCGTGTTTGTGGAGGAACTTTGTGACCACGTCTGCACCAAAAGTGAAGGACACACCACGGTCGTTCTCACCCCAGCCCAGCACGTCTTTGTCCGGGTCAGCCCACAGCAGGTCGCAGAGGAGGCCCTGGTCAGGCACATCAGTGGGGCGCATGACCCTTCGGACCTGCTCCATAGACTGGAGGTCTGGGGATAGGCCTGGAGAGGTTCAGTGAAGAACAGTTTTAGGTTAGCTGCATTCTTTTAAATATCTTTACTTATTTACTTTCATTTA
>JAPZDX010000014.1:11946671-11957948 GCA_029783625.1 Naso annulatus | reverse complement strand
GATATTATAAAAGGCCTCCTCCTTAAAACCACAGGTCCTGGGAGAGTATGCTCCCCAAGATTATTTTTATTATATTGGTTTTTTAATTTTATTGAATTTTGAATGATTAATTGACTGAAATACTTAATCAACTTACTTGAATGAACTCGTGTACTTTGGAGGGTTTAATAAATTTAAGACCAGCACCTGTGCTTGGTTATGTCACTTGGTCTCCACAACAGTCTACGTTTATTTGCTTCAATTGTTTTTCTTTCTAGCAATTATTTAATTTAAACATACACAAGAACATTGTTTACCAGTTCATTCCATGGTTATGAAATGTTCTAAGTCTGCTAAGATTTTATAAGGCATTCACAGTCTGCCTACTTTAAAAAGCAACACTCTTTAACAAAGAGAAAGATATTACAGTAATCAAGAGAAATAGGTGATTTATGTGGGAGCACATCACATTAGAGTATTAGTGCTGGCTGAGAACTAAACTCATACATTTTGTTTGTTGAATAAGATTCTTATTCATCCTTTTTTCTCACTTATTGTTCCCCATTCTCTGATTTTTATTCTATTAGCCACAAAAACCTTTCTTGTGAATTTGGCAACTCCATCTCAATTTAATTTGCCGATTTCAACTGTGTATAGTGTCTGTTATGGACTCTTCTCTGTCAGTATCAAGTCCCACTATGCTGTGGTCCTAATTCTTTTCTTTGGGAATGTCACACTGAAATATTATATTTACATTATAATCTTACATGATGATGAGGAACACAGATAAAACATAAAAAAATAATTTAAAAAATAATAATTTATTTCTCCAAGCTCATTAGTTTGCTTGAAACTAAATTCCCTGCAGCAAGAACGAAGCACATCAGAATCCACAACTCAACAAGGTTTATAATAAAGAAAATCATTTTGAGACATGTGAATGTGCTACAAAATGTTCATAGGACTGTGATCAGACACTGTCATGTTCTGCATGGATGCTGCCTATATCACCTTGTATTAGTCCTTATGTCTTTATTGTCCAGACCCCTGAGGCTCCACACCAGTATGAGCTGAATAACCATTGCCTTTTAATAATTTCTCCTTTTCTTTTGACCATATAAAATCTGGTATATACTGTAGTTAAGTACTAAAGTTGTAACCATTTAAACCTGTTTTACAGCTACAGTCACAGATGCCAAAACAGAAAATGCATCATTTTCTATAGTAGAATTCTGACAGTTTAAAATTGTTTATATGCAGCTTTCATATTATTAGTAAAGGGCAATAAGTATTAAGATGATACAACAAGTATGTTTCAAGTCTCCTGGACTTAACTGACCAGCTGCACCATCCAACCAGAGTCAAGCGAACGCTCATGTGCAGGACTGTGACTGTCAAAGCAAAAGGAGCAAATCATGCCTCTCAGTTTTGTGCTGAGATTTAATGCAGACCTAATTGGACTGTTGAGCATTTTTAAAGATTTTTTTTATTTGTGTTGCAAGTGCTCTACAAGGGTGTAATTTAATTACTGTTTCCAAATGAATACAATAAATAAAAATCTCTTTACAACTTAATTATCTAAGATGAAAAATCACATCAAATACATCATATTTAGTATTGCTACACAAGTATAAACAATGCATATCTTTTTACAGGAAAAAAAAAAACTGCATGGCTTCAGTTGATGGACCATGCCACAACAACTTCCTTATTGATTACTGAACATATAAGCTTACCTGTACAGTCATAAATTACTATACAATCCTCAACCTGGTCACCAATATCTGCTCCAGGACGTTTATCTTAGTGAAACGTCAAGTTTCTTGTCTAACTTTTAACTGGCGTATATTGACATGTGGAAACGTTTAAGTGTGGAGCTGTTAGAATAAATCAGCACCATCTGCTAGTTTATGTTACCAACTCAGTACACAGCAATCTCATGACATGATGGCAACATTTGTTTGAATAAAAACAACAGGTTTGTGATTTCAGGATAACTTGCTGGAGACCAAAGGGAGGAAAGTAAAAAGATCAGATAAAGGAAATAAAAAGGAAACAGTTTGAGTGTGCAAAAATGTGAGGGGATGAGGAAGAGAGGACAAAAATAAGAAAACATTTGAACACAAGGTAGATTACATAGCTTCTGTTGTGATGAACACTGAGGACGTTTAGTCACGGCAGAGTTTTAGCTCCTTTTACTCAAGTGCTCATCACAACCGGTTCATCAGCTGAACGTCTCATTAGCTTCCGTCCACCTTAAGATGGAAGAGCGAGGAATCCAGTTGCAGATCTAAAGAAAGATGTTTGGGAATGACATTAGGGTCTTTGTCCAACAAATAATTTATCTGTAAAGACATTTTGAAAAAAGGACTTACTCCATGTTGCTCTTCAGCTGATGCACAGTGCGTTTGTCCAGGTAACGGCAGAAGAGGGTGAGCAGGTTCGAGGGCAGGAGGAGCGGCTCCACCAGCGAACACTGGGACAGCTGTCCCGCCACCTGGAATATTGTGTCAGTCCTAAAAGACAACAGGAACATCAATGTCACAACCGCAACATGTGAAAGTGATAAGCTAGTGCAGAAGATTAGCCTTAAAATCCCCACCAGGTCTCAAAGTCACCAATGCTGGGCTCCAAAGGAACACCTGAGGACAGCAGCTTCTCCCCTTGGGACAGGAGGGCATACAGTAAGGACAGTCCAAACTGAAAACAAAAGAAAAGTAATGAGTCAACTTCCAAAAGGTTCCGTGCAAAATAACAAAAGAGGAGACAAGCAGCACAGACCTTGTTCTGACATGCCAGCGTGAGGGTCTCGTATGCTGTCAGAGACTCAGACGTCAGATCTTTGAGGACCCCGATGAGCTGACTGAACGTCAGGCTGCCGATCACATTTCGAAGAGGCGGGTAGAGCACAGGAAGAGCCTAAAAAAACGATATGAGCATGATTATTTGATTCATCACAAAAAGTATCCACATGCACAAGGTCTGCATACTTTCAGCTAACTAAGCAGAACTTAGAATTTTAAACCATACTGCAGGAGAATTCTTGTACCTCTTCAGTATCTCTGCTCATCAGCGTCGGTAGATTAGAGGTGACAGTGCTCAGGATTTTTAGCGCAGTGTCGTGTTTGAGGAATGGAAGCAGACGGGCGACGAGACTTTTGCCCTTTGGGACCAACAGGAAAGGAAGAAACTCCACTCCTGAATCTCTGCATTCAAACATTTGAGAAAATTAATCATGCAAATGCAACATCAAACAAAAAATTAGCTAAAACGGTACAATTTAATTAAGAAAGCTATGAGTCACTTCTTGTAAGTGGTGAATATTGTTAACACACAGGGAATCGTGCTGTTGCAGCTGGGAGTAGATGTGCTCCACTTTCCTCTGTGTCTTCTCCGTCAACCCTCTTTCTTCTGCTTCAGACAAGAAGGTGCTTTTCATCCTCTCCATCTCCTCGACCTCCAGCAGAACTATGAACAGCTGCAGCACAGAACAGATTTGACTGAAGGCTGGACAGTGTAAAAAGAAAAAAGCCTCTTGCTGCTTCACAAAATGTGCCCAGCAGGTACCTTTTCTATTTTGCTGAGGACCTCTAACCGCTGCTGTCTGACGTCTCTTTGTTCCTGCAACGTGGAAGCAAGCCTCAGTATGAAGGAAGGCAGATTAATACAGCTCTAAGATGCTAGAAGAAAAAACTGTTACCTCAAGTGGACCTTGAGCTTGGACTGCATGAACTGCACCGATGGCACGGCGAGGAGAGTAACATGTGGATACAGCAACTTGACCCAAAGAGCCTTCGATGTGCACCACTGGAAGAACCAAAGAACAGCATTGCAAGTTATTTGCATGCTTGAACAGATAAAAATCTCATCTTAACCTTTCACACAAAAGGTAGGTTTTGCTTTCAAAAGTGTGTGTGAGGGCACAGTGATGTAAATAAATTTTTTTAGAGGCCTGTTAAGGAGAAACTTATCAGTATAAAGATATGGATTAAATACTTTTTTAACACTAAAAATCAGGTTGGCAGTACCCGGGTCTACATTTTTTCCTTTTAAGATGCATGGAGCCTCAACAAGCTTCACCACCACCATCGGGCAGCATGTGCTGCATGTAGCCTAAGAAGCAAGTTTGAGGGTCAAGAAGTGGCCTGTAACAGTAAAAGTAAGGGGAACATAAGAATTTTTAAACCCTTTTTTATTCAGGGAGGGTTCCACTGAGAGTGAGCTCTCTTTTTTTAGAGATGCTCTGATCAAATTTATACCTGGAAGCTGCACAGTACAACTACAGTCCAAAGTGCAGCCACTGTGCAGCTCCACTGGAGCATCTGGGGTTAGGTGCCTTGCTCAAGGGCTCTCAATGGTGGATAACGGGTGGGGCAAGCAGCAATTATTTTGACAAATAAGCAGTATGGCTGCAACCCTTCTAGACAAGTTCACATGCAAAACAATGTGGTCATTGAGAAGGTGAGGAGAGGAAAACCTGGTGTGTAGGAGTCTGTTTTGGTGATATAAGGTGTGGTGAGCTTTGGCGGCTCCCTCTTGCCCCTGATGCCGAGCTCCTCCTCTGCCATCTTAGCTTCTATTCGCCGATAGTACTCCTGTGACCAAGTTTAAACATACGCAAGCCTTAAAATATTCAGTCTTTGGTCATGCACGTAACTTTTTTTTTAATTTCAGAAGACAGAAAATACAAATCAAAGGTGGCAGTGAATAATGACGACCCTAGAACACAGATCTCCTACCTGGTAGTAGTAGTCCTCGAGGTATGGATGCTCACTTTGCAGCTGAATCATCTGCAGCTTGGTGATCCACTCCTTCTCTTTGGCAGTCATGAGATTACAGTAAGGATCCCAGCCCTCTGCTTTTCTACAAACAGGTCATATGTTTCTATAAATAAGCCTATTTCCTTTTCATAACATGAAAAAATAAGTTCAAGATTGTTAAGTTATGTAGCACCAACCTTTGGAATATACGCTGTTTTTGACTGAGGAGTCGTTTATGTTGGGGGTGCAGCTGCGTCACAGGACCGGGGTACCTGAGGGTCAGAAAACTTTATACTCACAGAGACTGATGGATGCACTCAACAGTTTCTATGATGGTGTGAACTGCCACAAGAGTGCTTGTTTATCTTGATGTATCATGAACTAACCTTTATCCCAGTGCATGTGATATACTGTAAATGATCTAAACTGCCAGAAACCATCTTTGGGGGAAATTTATGCTATGATACATGTTAAATTTTTTTGTTTGTCCCACCTGCCAACATGCATAAGGCAGGTCAGATTTTAGGCCTTCACTACAGCCAGCCACCAGGGGGCGATAGGGGAGTTTTGGTTTCACAGTTGAAGAACTTTCAAGTCATCCATCTTTATACAGACTGATCTCATTGCAAACTACTTGAAAACATTGTACCTGCACCATATGTAAATGCTAGTTTTTAATAACACTTTTAAAACCAAGAAAGTTTTGTTTTCAAACAGTAACAAGTTTGTTATTTAAAAAGACCTGATCCAACATTTAGGATAACTTACGACATTGTACAGCACAACTACAGAATATGGTGCTAGCTTCACTTTAGGTTTTGGTCTATTTTTAAATAATTTTTTATTGTGGTTTATTCATCATCTTTCTGTTTTGTTAATTGTTTTCATCATTCAGTGTCCATATTAAATATCATATGTTTTCTTTTTCATGTTAAAGGTTAAATTTAGGCCTCCAGTAAAATCAAATCAGTTTTATTGTCAACACGTAGAATCTGATAACGTTGTATTAATATCATCCCAGTCGATATCCAAGTTCAGGCACAGCTGCATCATTTATCACTAGAAGGTAGATTTATCGTTTCACCAGACTATACCTTGTAAAAACACTGTATCAGAAACTGAATGAAATTTATGAATGTCAGGCTGATGATGAGAGTTTTATATACTGATGAAGGACGAACAAGTCTGCCAAGTCAAATATAATCGACACTCAAACTTTGCTGACAAATACTTGCCACAAATCAAACATTCCTGTGATACAAACAAGGTCCTTACACACCTGAAAGGCTGCACTGAATTGGACGACGGGCTGTAAAAGGGAGACGGTCTCGGTGAGTGGGCACCAAAGCGAAGTTGCATCATCTTAGGAGTCAGGGATTGAGGAGTGGAGGGGCAAGGCTGGTTCGTTTGCATCATGAGGCCTCCTGTCTGATTCAGGACAAAACAATGCTATGAGTCACAAAGACACGATTTACTGAATTCTTTGTGAATACATTTGCTGTTGGCTTTAATGTCTCAGAACAGGGCTGATTTATTGTGGAATAAACCTGATTGTAATGTTGCCGAGTGGTTAGCGGCTGACGCGAGAGGAAGGGTGATCTTGGTGCTGCGAATGAATGCATCTGCAAGAGAAAACTAAGATTCGGTGAGAAATGCAACAGTTGACATTGTTTTGATAAATATACTTCTAATGTCAGTACAAAAAATACATCCATGAAGCCAGCAGCCAATTAGATTAGCTAAGACTGGAAACATGGAAACAGCTAGTTAACAAAAATCCACCTACCAGCACCAGAAGAGCTCACTAATATTATTTGTTTATAAAAACCACAACCTATAAAACCAACCAGGGCTGCAGTGACTTTGATTGCCTTTGTGTTAGGTACTCCAGGAAGTAACTGTCTAATTTATATTTTTATTTTTGTTTGAATTAAACATGATTCAACATGTAAATTTGTGAGCCTTAGAGGTGCTAAGATAAGCTAAGATAACCCAGCTTCATATTAATCCTACAGACATGACTGCGATTGTTCTTCTGAATGCTAAATCTTTTTCTCTAAAGCAGGGGTCTACAACCTTCTTCAGCCCAGGGACCCACTGATCGATAGAGAAACAAAGCAGGAACCCCTAGATTTAAAAAATAAATGAATGAGTAAATAAATAAAATGAGAAAAAGTCTTTTTAAAATGAGCAAACTGTTTTTAACCTATTTTATACTCATTATCATATTTGTAAAAAGTAGCTTATTATTGCCAATTAATATTAGAGTTTACCTTTAAATGAGTTTACTCAAAATAATTTTTGTCCAAATTTTTTAAAAATTCCCAGATTTAAATTATTTTGCTGAAAATTTTTTAACTATTCTGGGGCACTCCCTAAGGGTCACAACCCCTTGGTTGAAGACTCTAAAGTAAACTAAGGATTTTCCACCTGAGAAAAGCCTCTTTGGTTAAAATGCCTCCTGGGGTGGAATCCTCTGTGCTCCCCTCTCCTGCCCCTGAAGGAAGAGATGGGATACGGCGAATCCAGGAAGTTGGAGGTCAGGTGCTGACCTCTGCGGCCATCGATCACACACACTATAGCACTATCCTAAGAAACAGGATAAAATAAGACAATTATTTGTTTAAGTAACTCACTGTCATATAGGCTCTAACATGTTTTTTAGTGATCTTAACCTGAAGTATTGATCCTGAGATTCTTCTGGTCTTTCTGCAAGATGGCGCCATACACTGAAGAAAAAAGACAAATCGAAACATGTGAACAGCACAGACAAACAGTGCAACAAAAAAGCATCTTTAAATATGTGCACTTACATCATCATCAAAGCTATCCCCATACATTGCATTCCCACAGTCCACTATGGCACTGTCGAGCCCCTTAAAAAGCAAAAACAAATTCAAATGAAGGCGAGTCGCTACGAGGTGAGCTGTCAAATCCCAAATTTCAGTCAGTAAATAAATCTGCATCACCTTGAGGCTTGGTCGTCCCTGCACTATCCTCATCACAGCTGGGTCTTCAAACAACTGCCCCCTGCCCAGCCCTCCTCTCCCTCCCCTGCCGCGGCCACGCTGCCCCGGGGGTGCCCGGGGGAGATACTGTGGCCTTTGCCTGGGAGGGGAGCGAGAGCTGTGGTGGGAAGGAGGTTTGGGGTCTGGTGGTGGTGGTGTCGGTGGTGTCGGTGGTGGAGGCGGCGGCTCTGCAAACTGAAGAAGACCACTGCTGTGGTCCTCTGTGGTCCCCGGTGCATCAAGATCTACGATACAGAAACATTCAGAAATACAGTCTGACAGCAGCTCTTACTTATAAAAATGTCAAATTATTAGTTACATGACAGATTACACATTGTTGGCAGTAAGAAATAAGCATTCTGAACACTTGAAGGTCAATTCACATCATATGTAGTCATCCCTCTTTGTAGGCAAATAAAACATTTTAAAATCTATTCTTAAAAGTAAAAGGGTTTTGCATGCCCTTCTGAACAAAATGATTGGGTCTATAACTGTCATGTCTGACAGACTGTTCCGCACAATGACAGGGAAGCTAAGGAGTAACACATCTACTCACCCATTCCAAACGTCTCTTCATTATAGACGTTGATCTCCTCATCCTCCTCCGCCATGGCCTGCAGGAGCCCACAGTCCATGCTGGTCCCATCCTCTCCATCACTCCACTCCTCTCCATTCTCGGGCCACTGAGGCTGAGGCAGCTTTTCAGCCTCCTGTGCGGATTCAAACGTGTAGGATTCAATTAAATGCAACTCAAACAGAGCCAAAGGACACAAAAAAACGTGAAACATTCAGAAACAAGACAGGAAACGGTAAGTAAGTCAGAAAAATAACTTATCTGTTTTTTCTTAAAATGAAAAATTACTGTTAAGTCATTTTAAGGCATTAGACTTCTTCGTTTGTTTAATCAGCATGCAGTGACTACCTGATTAGCTTGTTAGCAAGCTGTTTAGGTTAACTAGACTCTCTTGCTCAATACAATATTTACACATTAAAAACATCCAAATGATACTGACTGACTTACTTTTTGCTGTTCTGATTCACTCATTGTGTATTTCGAAAGTTTTTTTTACACGTCGAGTCAAAGAGTGACGGTGACTTTCTTGGCAAAGTTACCTGCTTTCTTCTTTCAGACAGCGAGGGATGCTAATTAACTTTTAAATGAACTCACCTGTGAGGCGCAGAGGCGTGGCTACGCCAGCACGCTTCACGTCGCCGTCAACCCGCCCCTGTTGTAGTCTGTGAATAACTTTATGAATATTTCATCGGGTTTTTGAATATATTAAGTTACTCTTTTTGTCTTTGCCAAAACCTGGACACAACCAGGATGCGGCTGCTGATTTTAAAATAGCTGAGCTCGAGCTTAAAACGCTGAAGGCGCACAGCGAGCGAACAGCGACATCTAGTGGTCAAAGTTTGCTTTACACACTTCATTTGAAACAAGATTTTGTACGTAATTTTGAAAGCTTATTCATCACATGTATACATTTTACTAGAAATTTTCATGTGTATAAATTACATAAAACAATTACTTTTATGTTTTATAGTCCAAATTATGAATTAAGAATAAAATCTGTCTTCTTCTTTTCCAATAATGTTAAACATCTGCTGACTTTGGCGGCTCTGTTCTGTGTTCTTACAAGACTTTGTTCAGATGTTTTGCTATTGTGTAAATGTTTAAAGAGGCTGAGTTTCAATCCCAAATTGTTTATATGTTTATAAAAGAATGCAATTACAATATTTTGAGTTATTTTTCCAGCTTGAACTTTTCACAAAGTCACTGTTCTTTGTTTAGGGATGTGTAGATTTTAAATTACATCCACATTGTTTGGTTTGATGACAGATTAAAAACAAATGGTGCTGCTTTCACTTCACAGACTTTACAAACACATTCTCTCCGAGCATTTTTTTCCCCCCTCAGATTTCACAGTTGATCCTTTGATTCATTCAGCCATTGAACAGCGAGACAAACAGTGTTCTCCTTTCATTTATTCTTTGGGATTGTTTTGGCAAATTGCATAGAGCGACAGTGGAAGATTAATGCAAAATATCTGACATTGAACATGATAGCTTGGATTGTTACACAAAAACATACAGCATAAGGCAGACAGCATACAATACGATAATGCATTTGCAGTGGCACTTCTATGTTTTGCATTATAAAGCAAATATATTAAAGGGCATTTTCTTGCACAACAGTACAAGTCCTTCACTGAAACAATAAATTTGCTCTTAACATACCGTTCCTTTCAACCTTTGCCAAAAAAATTCAATTTTTAATATTCAATTTGAATCAATACAGTATGTAAAAGATTTACATAAAAGACAAAATCATTTGGCATTATTTTATTTCTGTCTGTAACAACGCTACAGTTTTACATCATACTGGCAGTCAAACTGCAGTCCACTTTTTTGTGAAATAAACAGAAATGAATTGGGTTGGATGAATCTCTTTTTTCCCCCTCCCTCTGATGACTTTTTTACTCTTAAAGCCAAGAAAGAGACCAGCTCCACCCTCATTCCCGCGGTAAAAAAAACAAACAAAAAAACTGAGAACCTTGAGTCACACAGCTTCTTCGCTTTGTGACCTAGAGCAGTCGGGGCAAAGTCCTGCTGCGTCCTCAACCGAACAGTTTGATGAAGCAGGGGTGGCAGTACGGCTTGTTCTCCTGCTCCTTGAAGCAGCCTTTGCTCAGCGGCTTCAGGCAGAAGTGACACACCAGGTGGTGGGGGTGGAATTTGGCGCCCATGGCGGTGACACAGCGGCCCAGGATGGGCTGCTGGCAGGCCTGACACAAGGTACCGCGGGACTGGTGGTAGTGGGCCTCACACAGAGGGTTCCCCTCGTGTTCGAAGAAGCTGCCGTTGACGAAGGGGCTGTAGCACTCCTGCAGAAGAGAGGCGGGTAGATTTAGTCACAGCAGAGCCATGACTCATGGAGGTATAATTAGAAAGCTGACATGAGAAATGACAACTTTCCCATGACATAATCCAACTATTTCTGGTTTCTTTGATTTTTTTTCCAAAAACTTTTGTTACATCATAGTTTCATAGAGAGCGGTTACTTTATTTAGGAACACCCTGCTGACACTTAAACAGTTGCACACATGCACACATCACAACAGCCACAGTCTGATCTGTTGGTCAGTGAGCAGCTTCACCGCAGCAGCTGTGGATTAAGTGCCTTCCTCAACGGATCATATGAAACAAATATCAGTTCACTGATCTCAAAAATATGACACGACCCGTTTGCAGGGCATCGTAAATTTAACTTGCCACAGTCAGAACTCCATCCACCATAAAACAGGCCTACTACCGAAGTGTGTGAATTTAATTCTCCACATCAGGGCTGTTCAATTACAAGTAAATCGGGCCGGATTTTAAAACCAAGAAATTTGGCTGGGCCAGGCATCTTCAGCGTCCGGAAAGCGGAATTAATGACAAGTTTTCAACCAATACAAATGAATGTAATGAAAAGCAAGGTATTTTTATTCATCGTTTACCTTTCAAATTTCCTCACAACCCACGCAGGC
>JAPZDX010000014.1:11862977-11880152 GCA_029783625.1 Naso annulatus | reverse complement strand
TACATACAGGTGGTCACCTTTGTATATATACAAGCAACTGCACCGGTGGATATACAAGTCAATGCATATGATAAATATTCAGTGATCATCTTGTGAGGTTGATTACTTTCATTTTCATTTAATCTGATAATTATTTCCTGAAATGATCAGATATTTAGATAAAAAAATATGCTAAAATGTAAAAAATGTCTCAGTTCTTCCAGATGTTCCAAAGTTAGTCTTTATATTCCTTCTTTAACGGCCCGTAACCCAAAGATATTCAAACTTCTAATTACATAAAACAGAGAAAAGCAGCAAATTGCTTTGTTTGAGAAATGTTTGGAATGTTTGGTAACCCTCAGTAATTAACTTTTGACCTGTGGGCTAATAAATGAAGCCAAATGAATTGTGTCAGTCTGTGTAATGATGTTTGTTTGGCTGATAAAGTACGCCCTTTGAGCGATTTTGAATGACAGTAAAAAAAGCATTAATTAAACAACAATATTGCGTAGTATTTACACGTAGGCTGAAGTCGGGGTCATTTGTTATCTGCGTTGCAGTGTGCCTGGGCACAGACATGAAGCTGGCCCTGCCCTCCAGCCTGGAAAATCACTACGAGACCCTGAGGCTGCTCTACACTGGATGCCAGGTTGTCCATGGCAACCTTGAGATTACACACCTTCATGGAAACCCTGACCTGTCCTTCCTACAGGTAAACAAGTTTGTAATGTACCAGCTGGTATGGAACAGTAACTAATTCTGAAGATGGGACTTTTGTTTTTGGTCCTTGGTCTTGCATCCCACAGAAATAAGTTTTGAATGAAAACCCAGTTTAAGCCTGACACAAGATATACATTTTTATTAGTTATAAAAACAGAAACTAGAGAGAGAAAAAAACAAAAGTGTGTCGTTAGTCGATCAGTTTTGTTGCTATTAGCGACTCATCCTTTTTTGTCTTTTCACCTTCTTTTCTTCAGGGGATCGTGGAGGTGCAGGGTTATGTGCTCGTTGCTCATGTGTCAGTGAGTCTGGTGCCTTTAGACAACCTTCGGATCATAAGAGGCAGCCAGCTGTACAACTCCAGCTACGCCCTGGCTGTGCTGGATAACACTCTAAATGGACAGGGGCTCAGGACGCTGCGACTCCGTAGCCTCACAGGTCAGATTATTTTATAGCAGAGCTCAAAGTTGATGCCTGACTGAACTGGATTAGGTTTGGATCTGTATGTCTGAAATGCTTGGGCTCATTTATTTTTGTCAGTGTCTTCAGCTTTCAAGCTTTGAAGTGTTGAAAGTTTTTTAAATGGAAGGGTTTTGTGCCCTCCTTTCATCTTGTGTCTGTCATCTATATTAACAGTAAGCTGACAAGCTCCACGTACTTTTCGTCTCCCCTGCAGAGATCCTGTTGGGTGGGGTGTATATTTGGGGAAACCCCCAGCTGTGTTTCCCAGACCCCCAGAACATTACTTGGAGGGACACTTTGGACGAGCAGAACATCCACGCCAGGCAGCTGCGACTGCAGGCTCAGGCTCCTAATTGTGAGAAAATTACTAAAATATTTAGTATCAGGGTTAGTTGAGGAAGAGAGGAAAAAAAACAAAATCAGCACACACATAAATTAAGTACAGCCCCACAGAGCAGCGTGCATAGCTGTGGACTCTTAGTTTTTGTTTTTATCTAGTTAAATAGTGGAATTGTTGCACAGCCTTTCTTATTTGTTGTCGTGGATTTCTTCTGGTACAGGTCCAGATTGTTCCCCTGCATGTGGCAAAAGCTGCTGGGGAGAAACCGTGCAAGACTGCCAGACCTGTGAGTCAACATCAGATATGACAGTGACACTGTTTCTGTCTAGAGCAAGTAAACTTCATTTCATTTCTCTTTCTTCAGTGACTCAAATTACCTGTGCGTCAGGCTGTCAGCGGTGTAAAGGTCCCTACCCCAATGACTGCTGTCACATGCAGTGTGCTGCTGGATGCACTGGACCCAAAGACTCAGACTGTCTGGTAAATGACAGACACACAAGCACACGCACTTATTCAGTGTGTGTTGTCTTTTTAATCTTTATCTCACTCTGTTATCAGACAGTTTTTTTTGTCATTTCTGGAGTAACATGTTTCCTCGTTTTGTTTCCAGGCTTGCCGTCACTTCAACGACAGCGGTGTGTGTAAGGAGAACTGTCCTCCACCCACCATCTATGACCCTGTCACATTTCAAACCAAACCCAACCCAGACAAGAAGTTCAACTTTGGTGCCACCTGTGTCAAGACGTGTCCATGTGAGAACTCTTTTTGGGGGGAAAAAAAAGTTTCATGTTTACTGAGAAAAGCTAGGTCACATGCTTAGCTAGTGGCCACCATGCAGCTTCACTATTGCTATACTATCCTATGATTAAATGTTCTGTTGATAGTATAAGCTGAGGAGAGAAGAAGGAAAGAAATGTTTTTTTCGGTTTGCTTGCAAAGATTGCCACACATACTCCAGGGATTCAAAGTTGGCAATGTTGCAACCACATTCCAGTTTCTGGAACGCTTCAGGCTATCAGCTTTACATGTCATATCTAATTAATTTGGTTTTGGTGCTAAGACGTACTTTGAACTCTTTTCTCATCTGTAGATAACTATCTGGCTATGGAAGTGGCCTGTACTTTGAATTGTCCCAAAGCCAACCAGGAAGTTATCATCACCAACCCTGACGGAGAAGAGACGCAGAAATGTGAGAAGTGTGAAGGAGACTGTCCCAAAGGTGAGGATCCTTGTGTTTTTGTGGGAACATTTGCATTTGGACACAATACATTGTTTACATACACTTAGTGGCCACTTTATCTGGTCTTACTGTACATCTGCACAATAATTAAAATATGTAATCAGATCATTATGTGGCAGCTGCTTAATACATAAAGACATTCAAAAGTTTTCACACTATTAAGTTGTTTCCCACATAGTGACAGTGACACTGTGCGAGCGGGGTGCAATTGGCGGCAAGCTTTCACTTGTCACAGGCCCACAGGGTTTTATTTCTGCAGGTGAAGCAGAAATCTGGTAATCATGTTTTCATGCTTGCAGACACTGTTCTGTGTGCTAGTATCCATTTATGTGCATGTTTTATATGAGTGTACCATTTTATGTGCATTACGTGCAACTAATTAATGCTGTAATATCCATCTTTCTCTTCAAACAAAGTTGTGTTTGTGAGAGAACGAGAACTCCAAAATATACCAATCCAAAAATAGAAAATAAAATGTGGTGGACAAAGTTGATATGGTGGCTGGCAGCATCAAATATATGAATGAATGGGAAACCTTGCGGGTTGGTCTTCAGACCAAACATCAGAATGTAGAGGATATGTAGTCTGAGTGACATTGACTGTGTAGTGATTGTTGGTGCCAGACAGAATGGTTTTAGTTCCTCAATAGCTCAGTGGTAGCCATCTTATAAAATAGGTAGAATGATATAAAAACTATAAAACTTTCAGTGATTGGCAGCTCTGCAGGCAAAGGCGGTGTTAATGAGAGAGTTCAGAGGACTGTGGCCAGACTGGTTCTGGCTGACAAGACAGGCGGCAGTGGCTTGAATAACCACCGGTTACATCAGTGATGTGCAAGAGTATCTCTGAATACACAACACCTCTAACCTTATTTTGAATGAGCTACACAACTCTGAGTGCTACATTGGGTTCCAACTTAAAAACGGAAACTGAAAAAATCAGTAGAGGACTTGAAAAACATTTCTTAATCTGATAATTCTCCATCTGCAGGAAACATGAATCCATCCAGCCTTGAGTTCAGGCTGCTGGTGGTGGTGTAATGGAGTAGGACATATATTTGTAGTACACATTAGTCCCATTAATAACAATTCAGCATCATTTAAATGCCAGAGCTTACTTGAGTATTTTTGCTGGCCATAGGCTCTATGGACACGCTCTACCCATCTTCTGTTTGCTCCTAACAACAGAATGATATGTTTTCTGACAAAGCACACATCAGCACAAACTGGTTTCACAAACATGACAATGAGTTTAGTATACTCTAATGGCCTCCACAGTCACCAGATCTCAATGCAATAGAGCACCTATGGGATGCGATGTAATGGGAGGTTTGCAGCATGAATGTGCAGCAACATAGACCACAAACTCTGAGGAATGTTTCCAGTCACTTGTTAAATTCATGTTTCAGATTCAGGCTGTGCAGAGCAAAAGGGGGGTCCTACCCAGTATTAGAAAGGTGTACCTAATAGATTGACCAGTGAAGGAATATGTAGCTCTCTAAAAGTTTAACATGGGAAAACAATTTCACACTCTGTGGCTCAAATGTGAAGTTATGCGTTCTCTGTATGCATGGCTGGTGCTTTAGTGAAGGTGATTATGATTTATGTTGCATGTTCAGATACATCACATGATGGCAATGATGCAAAGTAACCTAACCTGTTTAAGCTTACCTTGTTGTTTTCGATACGACTGGGATTTGTGTCATGAATCAGGCTTGGTGCATTTAGAAAACATGAATCATTCATCTCTCCTTACTTAAGTTCTAGACTTGAGGAGATCCAGATGTTGCTT
The DNA here is from genome assembly GCA_029783625.1 of Naso annulatus. Taxonomy (NCBI): domain Eukaryota; kingdom Metazoa; phylum Chordata; class Actinopteri; order Acanthuriformes; family Acanthuridae; genus Naso; species Naso annulatus. The sequence continues at coordinate 11,875,620 of JAPZDX010000014.1, read as the reverse complement.
AGTGGAGTTACCTGGTTCCCTCTGTAGCTATTGCAAAAGTTTTATTCAACTTTTTGTCATCAAGTGGGACCTCTAATGCTTAACATGTTCAACACAGCAATTTTGGAGGTGTTGCCACAACAGCCACTTACGTAGTTCTTGATTTGGTTGAACATAAAAATTAAAAATATTACAAACCAAAAAGGTTTTTTGTACAGGAGGCTCTGTTTGGATACACCACAATGTATTTATTTCTATGCTGATGATATTCTGGTTTATACGGGTGAATGTTGGTCATTCTTTCCTCTTTATATTGGGAATCTGCAGTTCAGTTCAATTTTTGGATTTAAAAGACCAGTATGTAGGATTAAGGGTATCTATCTCTAGAATGTGGCGGAAATTGAATGTAATATTCATCCTTATTGTATGCATCATAATATCTGTTCATTTTCATTACCTTAGAACGAGCCACTGTTCTCCTACATGCTTGGGAGGGGAGGGTGAGCAGAGTCTGGCGCAGTCTGCAACTTTATAAATGGATGCCATTAAGTGTTACACACTGGATGTTTATGCTAAATTCATTAAAGCTATTGTTATGGTTTGTATTGCAGTGTGTTACGTGTTGGGTATGGACAACCTAGGCGTCATGGACAACCATAGCATCACTGTGGTTACATCTTCTAATGTGGGTCAGTTCAACAAGTGCAAGAAAATTTTTGGCAGTCTTGCCTTCCTCCCTCAGAGCTTTGAAAGGTAAGATACACACAGGCCAAAAGACATAAAATGAAAAGAAATTTAAAAAATAATAAGCTCGTCTAAGCTTAACAATCATGTGCCGTTGAGTGAGCATTCATGGCAGCTTGAACCCAAGACTTAATGCTGCTCGCACCACATCCATCCAGCCTTTCAGATATCTGCGCTCAGAGGAACATTTATGAAATATTCTTTGTGCAAGTTAAGTGGAAAGTTGTCACTCAAGCCAAACCCTTTAGATTAAAGCACTTAAAATGTACGTCAGACTCAGACATGAATGTTTTTCATCTTTTCAGTATCTTTGTGTAAACAAAGACGAAACAAAAACAGGTTTTGTGTCTTTTGTCTTCCTTGTGTTATATGTAATTTAATGTCAATTAAACAAATGTGAAGACTAAAAATGGTAGGATTTTTACAGTGTACAGTTGTAATATATACAGTATAGATTGAACTAGTCAGCTGAGTCACCAGTCGCTCTATAGCTGTTAAATAAAAGGTTTGCGGCTCGGCCTACGTGACACCAACAGAAGCTGAGATGCAATGTTCCTGATAAATGATCTTGCAGGTGCCAACCGTTCACAACAAAAGTGTGAAATGTAAATACAGACTTGAGATAACCTGCAACACTGAAGGTTTTATCAGTGAATAGAAAGAGAAGTATGTTCTACAGAAATAATTAAATGACATACTGCCTCTTGTTGTGTGTGAGCTTGTCATATTATGATGTCATTGTGCAGGGACTCGGTGACCAACACATCAGGCCTGACCCTCGAACAGCTGAGCGCCTTTAAGATACTGGAGGAGATCACAGGTATTGAGCACTGAGTCAGAAAGTGTTTGTTGAACTCTTTTTGTTTTTACCAAGAAATAAAATCAGGTTAGGGCCATATATCCATAGTGGGCGTTGTTACTGAATGCCAATTTTGTTTTTCATCAGTTGTTCCCAGTAAGGAGAGAGTGGTGCTTTTCTGCCGGAAAAAAGAACATTTTGTTAACAACTTAAAACTGTGCATGATTCAAAACTGATGCAAGTAGGATTTCTCAGGGTCTTCATAATTGTCCGTAAACATTACATAGAAGCCCGGTAAACAGAGCATAATGAGTTTTCTCTTTTAGAGAATGTTTTTTTTAGTATATTTGTCTGATTTTGCTGTGCAGGTTATTTGTACATTGATGCCTGGCCAGAAGAGTGGGCCAACCTGAGTGTGTTTGAGAACCTGAAGGTGATCAGAGGCAGGATGCTCTACAAGTAAGACCTTTAAACTGTCTCTCGTCTGCACGTCTGCAAATTAACCCCCTCCCCTATCACTGTTGTTATTTATTTTAGCTAAAAGTGAAACTCCCGCTGTCTGTACATGGGTTTCACCTTAAGCTGCCTGCAGAATTTTTATGCAGCTTTGCCCCAGAAAACCTTGTTATGCTTGTTTTGCAGTCCTCTGTTTTTGTTCGTGCTTCTTGTTTTCCCAATTATGTCTCTGGTTCAGTTGAAGATGTTTGTTTCCTTTCAGGGTTATAAAGACTAATTATTGGCCAGCACAGCTGCTTTAACTTGCAATACATGCCAGCCATAATAAAAGTAAAAGTGTATGGGATGCAATCTAGTGTGGCATGCTAAACAAGGCCATACTGACAAATGAGAGATCTGCTTATCTGTTTTATAACAAGGTCAGACATTATGGTCAGTTGTTAAGGTAATGAGTCTTGTTGTTTCTTTGTTTTAATTAAAGTGTCATTCTTGCTGTTTTGTCTTTAATGTGCGTTGTTCATCTGCTTTCTTGTGCAGTATTATTTCTTTCTCAGTGACTTCCTAGAAATTTTCCAGGACTACTTCATTTCACTTGTACTAATTCTTTTATTTATTCTCCAATTTGTTTTTCAAATTCTGTTCAGGGGTGTGTTTTCACTCGCCATCCAGAATCTACACATCCAGTCTCTTGGGTTGCGTTCACTACGCAGTGTCAGCGGAGGTTTGGTCCTGTTGCACAACAACTCTCAGCTGTGCTACACCAATTCACTACCCTGGGCGAGTCTCCTGCATCCCACCCAGGGACCCCACCGCATCGTCAGCAAAAACCAGGACCCCAAAGTCTGTGGTAGGTGAACATGGCAAAGCCGCGGTTCATTAAAGTTACTGTGGATTGAACTTTGATCAGACACCTGTCACTTGGCAGCTGTCTCCAGTCAAATTCAACACCTTGATCAGACCCAGTTCTGTTTATTGATTGTTTTCTGGCATGGTTTTTGAACATTTATTGATGTTGTTGCAAAAGACGAGACAAACGGTGCTTTTCTTCACAGCCTTTTTAGATGTTTCTCTTTGCTTTTTTTTGGTGGTTTTCATCTATAAACAAGAGAGATTCAAACTTTGCAGCTTTAGCTTCCACAAAGCTGAGAACACACTTGTAACACCGTGATAGTGTCAGTGCGGAGGAGATGTCAACACAAAGGTCATTGTGCGTCATGCTCTGTTCTGTCTGTGTCTTCAGAGGAGGAGGGGCGTATTTGTCACTCCCTGTGTGAGGGGGGCTGCTGGGGACCGGGGCCCAGCCAGTGTGCGTCCTGCAAGACTTTCCAGCGTGGCACTGAGTGTGTAGACCAGTGTGACATCAATCAGGGGTAAGAAACTTTGTGTGTGTGTGTGTGTGTGTGTGTGTGTGTGTGTGTGTGTGTGTGTGTGTGTGTGTGTGACTGGACTAAATCAATTAAGAGCATCGTAATAATATTCCAGATAATGCAGTTTAATGTGTGTCAGAGAAGTTCCAAGTAAAGAAGCAAAACAAATCATGTATTCAACCAAAGTCTAATGCAAACAGGCTTATGTTGGGTAACTGGATTGGCAGCTAATACTAAATGCAAAGTAGGCACAATAAATCATTCTGAACCCTTTAACTTTGTTGTACCCGTTAGCAGCTATAGATCATTGGCAGAGCAAATACTTGTGATAACACTGATGGCTGAACATTTAGATAATCTAAACCTTGACTGCTTTTGTTACAGTGAAGTATATGCATGTTTTCAAGATGACACAGAAATCAGTAGAGATCTGTTTTGACGTCGTTAGCTTGTAATTGCCTGCGCTGCAGTTTACATGTGCACACTTCACACAGTCCAAAAGACTAAAGTATCCTATTATTAAACTCATGCTGCTCAAAGAGCAGGACTAAATATTTCACAATCTGAAACTGTTATCGTTTTCGCATCCAGCTTGTGCAAAGAAATAGAAAAAGTGCACTTTCCAAAATGTCAAACTATTTCTTTATCAGAAGAATTTCATGATAGGGTCAATTTGTAAACACAAGCACATTGTGGTTCAGAGAACAGGTCAACCTGTGCAGGTCATCTGGCAAAGCTAACAGCGGCAGTTATTTGCAGCTGGAGGCCCCCTTTCTAAAACTGTTCGTCCTTATGACAGCGTCAGGTGCTTGAGATAAAAGCATTTAACAAATGCCAGACTGTGTAACGTGTGTTATGTCACATTCACTCTGTGCTTGTGCTGCAGGTCCGTGCGTGAATACGCAGATGAATCTAAGTGTGTCGCCTGTCACACAGAGTGTCGACCTCTCAATGGCTCTGCCTCCTGTCATGGCCCGGTAAGATGTTTATTTATTTATTTGTTTGTTTATTTGACTGGGACAGTACACAGCTCTTAGCTGTACCAGAGTTAGCTACAAGCTGATTTTCATCTGTAGTTCATGTTCATGTTACTTAAAGCCTTTCTGTCTGTACTGTGCTGAATGGTTTCATTTAATGGGTTTCATTCCAAAGTAAAAATCTGAAAATGCCTCATCTATGTATCTCTAATAAGTTCAGACATCGCTCTTCAGTGTTATGTTATCCCTTAGTATCACAGTGTGTAGTAAATTAAAATGGAATTATCAAAACAAGTTGCACTGAAATGACCGGAAATTAACTGCAATGAAGGCAGCACTGAAAATTAAAAATCAAATTGGAGTTGTGATCTGGAAATGTGCCCCGTGGTCCAGGACATTAGCCACTGAGTTCAGTCCCTGCTCGGGGCCTTGGTTGCACGTCATTCACTTTGCTCTTGCATCACATTTTGTAACATGTCATTACCATAAAACGATTAAAAAAACTAAAAAATGGCAGAAACATTATCTAGATAAAGTCACTCCTTTATACCTGGGTGTTTTTGTGCAAACAACTTTGTGTTCGACTTAAAGGGAAATTTTTCTACCAGCTGGTATCATTACAGCATGGGTAGTTCGTGCAAGCCAACTATTTTAAACTTCCTGCCATTGTTCCTGCAGCCAGAGCTCATTTGCTGGCAAAACTCTTTTTGCTCTCTTTTGCGTTTTTCAATGCTCGCCTTTACAGACACAAAGATCACAGAATTAGATTTTTCATAATGAGAGGTGGGCATCTTTCCAGCAGTGTAATACCTAAAATATTTCCCTCTGTGCCCTCAGGGTGCAGAACATTGTGCAGAGTGTCGAAACTTTCAGGATGGTGAGTTTTGTGTTGATCGCTGTCCAAGCGGCGTGAAGGAGGATCAGCAAACTGTGTGGAAGTACAGCAATGCTACAGGACATTGTCTGCCCTGCAACACCAACTGCACACTGTCGTAAGTGGACGCACATCACACACACACACACGCACTGCGCACACACAATAGCAGCAATTTCTCATCCACATCTTCTTTGTTTCAGCTGCACTGTGATGGACGAGAGAGGCTGCCCCATCGATACCAGGACAGGGTGAGCTCCTCTTTTTTAACTTCCTTTTGGCTCAACTTTTATTCTGGATAAAATTAAGCAAATATAAACAGAATTTTCTCAGATCTTCTTCTGAGGAATCTGTGTTGACCTGTTTTTCTCTGTTTAGACCGGGTACCACCATCGCGGCCGCAGTGGGTGGGGTAGTGCTGTTCTTCATCCTGCTGGCTCTGCTGGTTTTCTACCTGAGGAGACAGAAGAAGCTGAAGAGGAAGGAGACAATGAGGAGAATCCTGCAGGAACATGAGGTGGGCACAGATACACATACGGATGTTTTAGACTTTGCTGGAAGATCAATGCCAAAAATTAATAAGATGTGCTTGACTGTTTAAGATTAAAATTCAGTGCACAATTTCGTTTTTAGACACTTTTTGCATGAAACTAACGTTCCCATGGGACCACGTATGATTTAGAAATTACCCACCGACATCTGTGTTTCTTGCAGCAGAATCACACAAGATAAGTTCAGTCTGCATTTTAGTTGAATTTACTGACATTATGCACGGATATGATGACAAGGTTAAGCTTCAGAATTTGAATTTACATCCTAAATGTTGTTGACCTCTGCGACTTTTACAAAGTGTTAAATGTCTCCAGGTAAAAGTAATCTCATGTAAATAGGGTATTATGTTCTCCTTGGGTGTTGTAATGTGTAACGAAGGAATCTGCCATCTTCTTCCTTCATGTGCACAGCTGGTGGAGCCTCTAACACCCAGCGGTGCGTCTCCTAATCAGGCTCAGATGCGCATACTGAAGGAGACTGAGTTGAAAAAGCTCAGGGTTCTGGGCGCAGGGGCCTTTGGTACTGTGTACAAGGTATGTAGCCAGTTCTTCAACCATACAACAGCATCTGTCATTTAGATGGTGAGAGTTTTCTCATGGTGTTAATGTTTTGTTTCAGGGCGTGTGGGCTCCTGACGGGGAAAATGTGAAAATACCTGTAGCCATCAAGGTGTTGCGAGAGAACACGTCACCAAAGGCCAATAAAGAGATCCTGGATGTTAGTGAAAGCAGCATGCTAACATAGTTATTTACAGCGCTCGCAAATAGTTTTCTCAGCACCTCAACATGTCTTCCCTGTCTTCCCCAGGAGGCGTATGTGATGGCGGGAGTGGCCAGCCCTTATGTGTGTCGTCTGCTGGGAATTTGTCTCACCTCCACAGTGCAGCTCGTCACTCAGCTGATGCCGTACGGCTGCCTGCTCGACTACGTCAGGGAGAACAAGGATCGCATCGGCTCTCAGTTCCTCCTCAACTGGTGTGTACAGATCGCCAAGGTATGTAAACAGGAAGCAAGGTGTCATGTTTTTGTTGGTTTAGGTGCACATACTCGCACTACTTCTTGTAGTAGTAGAAATAAAGTGTACTTACTTCTTGGTAAAACAGAAGTGTCTGGATGTTGCTGATGATCTTATTTTTCTTTTCAAATTTGATGTGGTATCAGCTTGTATATTTGTGGCCACATGGATTTGTGGGTGATGGATATGTGTGTGTGTGTGTAGGGGATGAGTTATCTGGAGGAAGTGCGGCTGGTCCACAGAGATCTGGCCGCACGCAATGTTCTGGTTAAGAACCCTAATCATGTGAAGATCACCGACTTCGGTCTGGCCCGTTTACTCGATATAGACGAGACTGAATATCACGCTGACGGAGGGAAGGTAAGAAAAGGCTGCGACTGTCCAAGCATCTGCGCTGGAAACATTCACACGTTTTTAATTGTAAGTTTAAATTGGTGTTCTTATCTGTGTTTCTAGGTGCCGATTAAATGGATGGCTCTAGAGTCAATTCTGCACAGGAAGTTCACTCATCAGAGTGACGTCTGGAGCTACGGTCAGTACCACTCAGGGCTGGAAATGACTTTTAAAATCACAATGTTTAAAAAACTGTAGGGCCATTTTTTGAAATCCTGCGTTGCTGTTTGATAAAGCTTCAGAGTTGGTTTCTTAGTGTTTCTAATGAAGCACTATACTGCAAAATATATGTATGGTTTTAATAAAGTTGTGTATTTTTATCAAAAAAATATGCTTTCTTTTACTAATTTTGCTAACAAGATTCAAATAATGGGCAGTAAGTTTTTGAACAACAAACAGTTTTGGGAAAGTAGTAGGAAAATATGCAATGAATGGTTTTCCAAACTGCTGCTACTCAGAAGTCGTATTATTGTTGTTAATCCTCAAACGTTTTCTTCTCAGGGGTGACAGTCTGGGAGCTGATGACGTTTGGTGCGAAACCGTACGACATGATCCCAGCCAGAGAAATCCCAGATGTTTTAGAGGGAGGAGAACGGCTTCCTCAGCCCATCATCTGCACCATCGACGTCTACATGATCATGGTCAAATGTCAGTAGATGCAATATGATGATTTGAACTTTTAAATAGGATGCATAATAGACAAACTGAATATGACCTTAATTTATCCGGTCTGTCAATGACAGTATTATATTTTATGTAGTTACTATTATTTCTGCGTGTTTGCTGTTAGTGTTGCAAATGATTGATTGTCATCTTGGTTTTAATTTTGTGCTGCAGGTTGGATGATTGACCCAGACAGCAGACCGAGGTTTAAAGATCTAGTAAATGATTTCAGTGCCATGGCCAGAGATCCACCTCGATATGTAGTCATTCAGGTATGATTGTGTCGAGTTGCAAATGTTTAACCCTGTGTGTAACTGTGCCTACAGTACATTATCCTGTAATGCTCATGTCATGGTCACTGTGGCATGTAAATTTTCGTGAAACCTTGCGGCAGTGCTGCATTTTTTGGCCTGGTTTTCCATGAAGAAGAGGCCAGTAAGTGATCATTACAGACTTTTACATGCGTGCTGTTGTTCATCCACGTTGTTTGCTTTCTGTCCCGCAGAACGATGAGCAGATGAGCATGTCCAGCCCAGTGGACAGCCGGTTCTTCCGGATGCTTCTGGAGGAGGAGGGGAACAATATGAGGGAGCTGCTGGATGCTGAGGAATATCTGGTGCCTCAGCCAAACCTCTTCCCCAGGACTCAGGGAGACGGGACTCCAGCCAATGGGCCATCCAGACACCAGTCCCACAGGGTCAGTGGTTCAAGATTTTTCATGCTAACATGCTTAATAAAGAAGGCTGTGTTAGAGAGTAACCCCAGATCTGTGCAATATGGGTCTGGATGGGATGGATACTCGGGAATCTATTTCACCTTCTTGGTTTATCTGTCCTCTGTCTCTAGCAGAGCAGAGATCAGGGCTTAGACGTTGATCCCTCCATCGCCGGCGGCCCTCGGAGCATGTACTCCTCCTTGAGCACACTTGGCCGCAGCCAGTACCCAACTTTACCTTTGGGAGCCAGCACCTCCAACGGCCTGTGGACCCCTCAGTACCCAACGCTGGCTCGCAGCCCCTCAGCCGGAGACCAGTCTGACTCTGTCTTCCTGGATGGTCCACCGGATGACCTGTCCCTGCCCCCAGCCAGCCCCGGACGCTACTGCAAAGACCCCACCTACTCCAACGGCAGCCAGGGCGACCTGGAGACAGACGGGTCAAACAGCTTCCACAATCCTCATCAGCTTCATCACTCACTACCCAGACGGAGTCATGGGCATAATCAAAATCATGCCTTGCCAGGTGAGCAGGAGTTTGTTTCCACTGCAGGCTCTCTAAAAGATTAAAGGAAGTGTTTTGTAATAAAATCTCAGAATGTTCTCATCTGACTTTCCTTTCTTCCTCCAATTGTTTAGAGTACGTCAACCAGGAGATTCAGGATCTCAGGCCGGGGGTCCCTGAGCGGCCCAGCACGCTGCCTCGTAAAGGCTCCAGAGTAGACAGACGCCTCCCTAATGGTCTGAGCTCCGGTCACAGCGTGGAAAACCCGGGATATTTGGTCCCCACGAATGCCAGAGGCACCACATCTCCAGCCTTTGACAATCCATACTACCTGGACCTTGTAGCCAAAGCCAAAGCTGTAGCCGGCGCTGCAGCGGTGGACAGTCCCGAGACACTGGAGAGAGACGGAGGAGCGCCCAGGCATGTTAACGGGTTTGTGACCCCCACAGCAGAGAATCCAGAGTATCTGGGACTAGCAGACACTTGGAGTGGATATACTTGAGGAATGGGACTTGGAGTAATGTGATGAACTCGAGAAGTCGCAGATTTTGTTCTACTGAGAAAAATGAGGAGCAAGACAAAGGGAAGATGAATGTTTGTGTGACAGAAATGAGCTGAATGATGTGACTGATACTGGGAACAGTATGTGTGTGGAAGTAAATCTTCTCTTGATATCAAGTGAAGTACCCAAATCCAAACGAGGCGAGGTCGTCAGGTAGACGTCACCAAATCACCCATTTGTGACACAGCGTGACCCAACACTGTAGCATTACTCTGGTGTTTGTGGCATCATTTGCATTCCTGTCGTCCTCTCAGCGATCTGCGCTCACTGTGTGACTGTTCAGTGCCAAAAAGAAGTTCTCCCAGCTTCTGTATATAACTCAGTACTTGATAAGCAGAACCCATAATGGTACGAGAAGTCTGATTATCAGAGAATCCAACATTTGACTGGATTAATAAATGCTGATTTTTTTTATTTTTTTTTTAAGTTCTTTTTCTTTTGACTTGTTCGTTGTCTGTATTTGTGCCTTCATGTGAAGCTTTTTTAAGTTCCCTTCTGTTCCCCTTGTGCGTCTCGATATGTTACTCAGCCCAGCAAAAAAGAAAAAAGATGTAGAACACTTTGACAAAGTGAGCCATGATGTGCTTTGACTGCCACGTTTAGTATTCTGGTCACTTTGTCTCTGACCTGATGGGGGTCTTCAACACACTCAAAGCCATTTTGTTTCGGCCAGAGGAGGCCCTGCAGCCCATCTGGCCAGAGGACATGTTTCCTGAAAGAAAGGCATCCTGTATGGAGAAGACAGAGGCATTGTGCCACACTGATGTATGTGGTCGTTAGTGTCTGTGGCTGTAGCTACTTTGTACGGCAGATGAGATACGAGGTACTAGCAGAGGTTTTGCTGCATAAATCTCAAAGTTTTTATTTTAAAGACAAAGTGTACTGGTAACCAAACTAGAGCCAACTTTTCAGGGATTAATAATTTAGGAGAGATTATGTGCATTTAAAATTATGCACAGTGCACTAACTTTAAGGATACCACACCCCAGGCTTGTGCTATGACAGTGAGCCTTTTGGTTGCCTTTCACTTTGCAAGAAAGCACAACAAGCTGTTGGCGAGTATTTCCCACTAGAAGTGAAGACTTTGTGTGTGTTTATATGTGTTTGCTACTCTTTAAAATGAGCAGTGCATTGGACACTGGAGCTGAATGTGAATCTGAGGAGGCGAAAACATTGCTGCTCAGTTTGGATAATCAATGCATGGCTCAAATACCACTCAGCGAGAACACACTGGCATCCCAGTTAATAATCAACGCTTTTTTTTTTTTTTTTAAAGAATGTTTTTTTCATGTTAACTGGCGTTGGGCTGGGGGAGGTCAAAAGCGAGTCAATAGAGCCATTGTCCGACCCTCACGTCCTTGTTGGAAAGTCAGCGCTCTCCCAACTCGCACGTCCGAGCAACTCGATGTTGTCACAGCTTTGAAAAGAGAGAAGCGGAGTTTTCCCCTGCAGAGGTTTGCAGCTCTGCGGCAGAATGTGGCTCCGTGTTTGGGCCTCGAGATCCTGAGCAAGTCCTGAAACATTCGACTAGGTTGTTGAAATGTGAACAACGCTCCACGACTCCCCATCTGCACATCAGTTTTCCTCTGAGAGTCTTTGGGAAATATTCAGAGATCTGTATGTTCCCATACGGGTTTTGAAGAATTTTGTTCCATAAAAGGGTCTAAACATGAAACCTGATTTTATACAACAGTTTCTTACATCAAAATAACATGTTTTTTATATAAATGTGTCCGGATTTTTTTAATACCTTCATCTTTCATACGGTAACATTATTTAGAATTTGAATTTTTATCAAGTGATAAGATTCTTTTTGTTTTTTTAATGTTTATATACAGTATAGTGTTTTGGAATAAAACATCGTTGCTGTCAGGTGAAAATCTCTTATCTCTGCACAGTTAACTTTTGAGAGGAAATGCAGAGTTTAGATTGACCTTAAATTTTTTTGTTCATTATTTTTGGGGCACTTTAAAAATGTAAAAGAAAAACGCAAATGTTCATAACCATTAAAATTTGAATTAAAAGCTGCACCCTAATTACTTAAAATACCCAACAGTGCCATTTAATTCTCTAATATCTAATGGTGATCTTTTAAAAATATCTGCTGTAAGGTCTAAGGAAATACAGGATTTTTGGTGCTAATGAATGTAAAAAAAAAAAAAAAATCAGTAAGTAGCAACAAACAAATGAAATCTTTACTGGAGATACAAAGTTTCACAAGATCATAGCAATGTAACAGCACAGCTCACAGATGATCCTGTTTGCATCTGAATGTGTTATTTCCTTAATATTATGAGACTAAAACTTCTTGGACAATCACGATTAATGCACTGGTGCTTACACTGTGGTGTCATTTTATATAAAACTGACACATTACCTGGAAATCTCCCAGATGATGACCTAACTGCTATCCTCCCATCATGTGTCCTTTCTCGAGTTTTTCTTGTTCTTTTGTCACAGTTTCAACATAAAACCATTCATTTGTAATAAAACCAGTACAGAGCAAGCGGACTGGCACCAGTCACGGTCTGGTGACTCGGTGGTTTATGGTAACATTTTTAAACTTCTGTCGTTTTCTTTGCAAAAGTGTTGTGAAGCGAAATGCAGAGTCATGATCAGCTCTCGGCCAAATGTTGAAAAAGCAAAGTGTTGTTTGGGTCTTTTTGAATTGTGTGATTGAGCAGAAACATAAACTAAATGAAAATGGGGCCTGTGGCTGTTTCATAAGTTTGTTAAACATCTACAAGTGTGTTTAAAAAGTCTCAAATGTCAAAAAGTCTGCATGTTTTCATTCAAGAGTAAGAGGAAGGAGCAGTAAACTAACCGAGTGTGCAGAAGGTTTTATTAAACAGAGTACCTGTAATTTACATATTGAAGAAAATGTATCTTTTATACTTTTCTTGTGAATATTTTTTTTTAACTGTTCCCAATTTGTGTGATTGTGACAGGACATAAATAATAACCATTTAAATGGGAGGGTTTTTTGTTTCGTTTTTTTTTTAATGGATCCTTTTCTATTTGGTCAGTAAGTGCCATAATGTAAA
>JAPZDX010000014.1:11848662-11861551 GCA_029783625.1 Naso annulatus | reverse complement strand
AAGAGTGAACACACCAACATGTTTGTAATTTTTTTTTTTCTAAAAAGATACTTTACTGAGAACGTCCATTAGAGAAAAAAAATGACATTTTTTGTGTGTGATAAAAGAGGCCGTCTTTAACTAACCTAATAAAGGTCAAACCCTTTGACCTTTGACCTCTAACTGCACTGTGGGTGACTTAATTTTTACATAATCAGAGCACATCACATTATACTACTTAACTAGCACATCCAGCAACATGTCATTTAATAATATAGGTGGAGTTAACGTGGTTCTTTGTTCCTGAACATCTCAGTTTGGACCAGGAAGAATGAAAAATGATCCTCAGAGTCACTTGCATATTCAATTCAAATTTTTCATGAGATAAACAAATCAACTGCTTCAGCGTAAAGTCTAAAAGTATCTGTGAAACTGGAAATTAGCAGACCGCTCTGAGTCGGGATCCCTGAGTCGACCGCTGACCGCTCCTGGTGAGAAATGTTTCTCCATGTGCATCCTCGCTCTCAGGATCTTAACCTCAGCGAGCCTTCAGAGGACACGTGGGGACACTGTGGTGACTTGTTAGAGGGGATCATAGTCTGGGCTTCGCTCAGCACTCTCTGCTCTCTGGTTGGATGTCCCGCGTGTGCTGCTGTTCTCTGGGAGCTGTTTCGGAGACACAAAGCAGGAACCTCCATGACTCCTAATGACGTCTTCATGCTCAACCTCACCATCATGGATTTAGTCTTCTTGTTTTTTGTCCCGTTTGGGCTGCTCAACTTCATCCTGTGGCACACTGACCCCGTTCAAATGTTGAGCAATTTCCTGTACTCCTTGAACCTGGCTGGACGTCCTCTTCTAACAGCATGTATTTGTCTTGACTGCTACGTGGCTGTGGTCCATCCCGTCACCTACCGGGCGAGGAAGAGTCTGACTCCACGGCTCCTCATGGCTGCTGCAGTGTGGGCCATCACAGTGGCTCAAGGGACAGCGTCCACAGTCGTTGATGAGCTGAACCACGGCGCCTGGGCAATGTTTGTGTACATCATAGCGCTGCCCGTTATTATCATCTGTGACGCCTCCATCCTCTGGACTCTGAAGGAGTCCCACCGTGCAGGGGGGAAGCTCCACCCCAAGAAGAAGAAGGCTCTGCAGGTCATCACCAACAGCATGGTCATGGCCGTCACCTCGTACGTCCCTCCAGTGCTGGGATACACCCTCGGGATGCTGATCAGCGATGACCAAGTGTATGAATGCTTCTTGGCGATACCCATCCTGATAACTCCAACTGCAGGGAGTGCAATCATGCCTCTGCTGTATTTGGGCAATTTGGGGAGTTTGAAGAGCCTCTGCAGTTTGATGTAACAAGCCAGAGGGTTTATGTTTTGGTTTGTTAGTGATGTGTGTGTCACTTAGAGAAGGGAGGAAGTCAAGATCATTGTGGTTTGTTGCAAATTGTGTACTAAATGTACATTTCCTTATATTAGTTTTCACTGGCCACCATTGGATTTAAAGGATGATTGCAATGTTCACATATTTAAAGAAAATAAATGTGTAAATTAATCTTTGAATGAAGAGCAAGGTGGGAAAACATGCAACCAAACAACAAACATCATTTGGTAGTACTATGGCACACATTCAGGTGTGTAAGGCCTACTTGTTGACCTACTGTAGATAGGAGGTTATATCACTGAAGCATTCATTTAAAAGTAAGTTTTAAAAAAAAAGTTGATAAAGGGAAACAAAGAACGGACAAGGGAACAGTTTACCCGTTGTTCAGTAACAAATCTTATCTTCTCTGTTTTAACTCTTTACAGGTTGAGGCTTATTGGCATGTAAACAGTAGATTCGCCTCAAAGGTTCTAGCAGCAACATGTCATCACAGAGATAATGACTGATGGGCCTGCTATGTTACCTTATGATGTGAATAAATTGTCTCTCAGTAAGCACTGAGCCACAAATTAGAACTACTGACATGTGAACTCAGTAACATTGATAATCTTGTAACACTGCAATGTTCTCCTTGTAAAACCTGGATAAAAAAAAATGTGCTGAGTGTATTAAAATTTAACAAACTTTTGTGTACTTGATGCTACACTAATCATTAGTATACTTCAAATGTGTTTAAGATTGGTTAATTTGAAGCATGCCGTTTTGGAACAACTAATTTTGTATTAAATGTATTTTAGTTGCATTTCAATTGTAGAAAAGCTCAACTTATAGTGTAATTTTATTAGCTTAAGTGGAACAGCTCAAAGTATACTTTGTATACTTTAAGTACATGACTTTATATGTACTAATGTACAGTACATGCTTAATTGAGTCAACTCTGGGTTATGGCATTCATCCGGTTGCCATTTGTTATACCAACCAACCAAACAAAGCTGCAGTACACTCGTGATGACAGCGGTTCTCCCTGATTTAAGTGGCCACAAAACTGCTCAGGGATGGTCCAAGGAACGTGACAAAGAGCTTTGACCTGGCAGGAAAATTCTGAAAAAATTCCTCACGATGGAGCATCTGTGGGATATGCCAGAACAATTCCTATCCATGAAGGTCCCACTGTGGATTGTTCTTGGTTCTGACTCATCGAGGCACAGATATAGAAGTTCAGGGGGAGGGGACTGGAGTGGCTGGGGGTCCTGTGGTGTTTTGCACCAGGGCATTGATGGTGGATCGTTGAGTCCTGAGGTGGAGCCCATGGATGCTGTGTGGGATTGGGATCAGTGGGATTTACTTTGGGCTCTTTGTCACGGGAGCCAATCCTGAACAGTTTCTGTGGCGTGGCAGGACAAACTGAAGGAGACCTCAGCTGTGTTTAAATGTGATAAATGTTATTTGTTTCACATGTCAGTGGTTTTAATGTTGTATCTGTTATATATGTACAATCAGCTGTGTATCAAATAATTATCATGTAAAAAATAATGCATCTTGTTTTTCTTATATTTTTATTATTGTTAATGACATTGTTACATTATAGTCATTATATTCTTCTTACATACACATTAATTACAAATATTCAAATCTATGTATTCACTCATTTCAACTATCTTGTTGTCTATGTCAGCACAGACTTCAGGTATAAAATCACAAGAAATCAAATTGATTGTACAGGTGAGATTAAAACATTGATATAGGAGACAAAATCTCTCACTGAAGGGGAAACAAAGAAAGAAAAAAGAAAAAATACTTCTACTACAATATTTTTAACACATTCTAAAAAAAACAACAACAACTTTTTCCATCACACCCTACACTTTTTGCCTGGCATGCATCTTTGGTACCACAGAATGTAAATGATGTTTGTTTCAACCTGCACACCTGCATGAGTGCAGCTGTCATGAAAAATGATCTGTCTGCCGTCAGCATTTACATTTGTAATAGATCATCGTTTGCAAGGAACCTCATGTAAATCTATGCAGGGGGAAAAAAAAAGTTTGTGATTTTATTTTCTTATTTTACAAAGTGAACTAGATGCTGAGTTAGTTTTAAAAAAAAACTTTTTCGTCATGTTTTATCGCACTGTTAATTAGTTAGTTTTATCAGATTTATGTCTTAAGTTTTAGATGAAAAGCATAGCAGGAAGCATGGTCTACAGTGTAGTAGGTTAATAAATAACATAATAACAAATAAAAGTCAATAGAGCAGTTGTGTTGGTTTTATTCTCCTTTTTGTTATTTGTAGTTCATGGCTTCGTACTGCTAACTGAAAAGTTTTGTATTTCTTGCTGATTGTTGAGGTAAAAATCCCAGTGGTGATTCTAAATGAGCCCTGATGTACAAGAGTTTTCCCCAGTTATCTCATTTCTCAGGTATACTGGGAGTTAAAGAACCTATAAAGCATCCTGAGTCACCTCAGCTGTGTCATCAGTGTTCTCCACCGTGGAGGCTTACGATCAGTGATCATGGGAAAAGTGAGTACAACAGTTTTATTAGCAGGTGTTCTCTGAAGACACTCAGCTTTTATTTCTCATTACAGTATCAATATTGGTTTAAGTCCACAGTATCTCAAGCACGCAAACAGCTTCCTAAGCATGCAGACTTTTGTTAATAAGAGAACAAAATTTTTCGCAGTTTGGTGACGACAGTAAAAACATTTGCATAAACATGCAGCCTGCATATGACATATAAAATGATATAAATGAACGGCAACAATCGAGCACAACCTAAGATTTAATAAATGAAATTAAAGTATATAAACGTCATCAGGGAGACATTAGAGAAACTTGACTTCAGATTTTTTTTAACCTCTACTGCACCTGGTTTTGTAAGGGAGGGGAATTAAGACGTCTTGCGGCATCTAAGCCTAAAAAAATCCAACTTGCCATTATTACTGAGATGGAGTAGAGGCATGATAGCAGATCCTGAAATGCTTGTAATAGTTATCGGGATAACGATAAAACAGTAAAGAACATCATCCTGGTTGATCAGGGAACTCCCAACTGCTATCATAATTATTGGAGGAAGATAAGAGAAGACTGTCATCACCAGACTGTTGATGAGGATCTGAATGGCTTTACGCTTCTGTGGGTGGATGGTTTTTTTGCCGGGGTCAGACTTCACAAGAGCACGGAGGATGAAAAAATCACAAATTCCAATTATTATGACAGTTAAAATAGCTGGCATATTCCCAATGATGGTGGCGAATAATCTATAAGAAAGACAATATGCAATCCCCATGGCAACTGTCAGAGTCCAAATAATTGCAGCCATCACAACCCTTGGAGTCAGACTTTTCCTCTTGTGGTAGATGACTGGATGAACCACAGCCAGGTAGCAGTCGAGGCAGATACAAGCCATCATGAGGGGTCTGCCGCAGACGTTCAAGGAGAAAACAGCGTTCCAAATTGCGTTTAATACTGAAATCTTCCAAATAAAATGATTAAACATTCCGAGTGGGACAAAGGCTAAGAAAACAGCATCCATTATGGAGAGATTCAGTACAAAAAAATTGTTTGGTGTCAAGGGAAACCCTATACAATAAGATTTAAACATGTCCCAGAGGATGGCAATGGATGCAGGGAAGCCAAGAGCAAAGCACAGCACTACACAAAAAGTCCAGATATAAATGGCTGTTGAATATCTGTTACACATGTCAAAATCAAACTCTTCCCAGACAAATCCAGATGTGCCAGAGGTGCTGGACAGATTCTCAGTTTGAATACGATCTTCGAGGATCATTATTGAGCAGAGCAGAAACCTGAGACACACAGATGTGTTACTTTAAGCAGATAATGATTAATGAATTCAAAAACACACGCTTGCATGCTACAAAACAAAAATGTAAAGAACAGACAAAAACACGTTTCTGAGGAAACTCAGTACTGTCCTAATGTTTACGCTCTAGACTACTTGAAGAAATGTGTCTTTGTCTAGTTTAAGCACACTGGAAACACAAATTAATAAGAATACAAAATGTTTTGTACCTCTTATGAAGATTTGTACGGACGTTTTCACAGAGATGCTACTGTGTCTTGTTGCCGGGACAAAATTGTGAAATATCTATAGGGGTTCTGCAGGTGTGGCATACATCCATCCACCACATTCATGCCTTGCTGTCAGCTGTGGTATGTAAAATAATATTAATGAAAAAGAGGAGACCTGCAGAGCTCAGAAGGGTGCCTCATGAGAGACCTAAACAAATCTCAAAACCAGTGTTTTGTGTGCTCACATGGAGCACGGAGAAATTGTTTTTTCTGTTGACACGCCAACTAAATTAGCTTTAATAGCCTATAGTAAGCCAAAGATCACACTGAATCCTGTGTGGATTAATGTTTGATTATATACAACAAAGCCATACAGCACATGGCCATATAAATGGGTCTGTCCAGTTTTGCTGCTCTTTTGAAAGGAGAATGACATTACAGCATGTTAGTGCCGTTTTAAAGCTGTATTAAGGCACAGCAGCAAATTTAGCCAAAAGCTAACATCAGCATGCTAACATTACTATTATTATCATTATTATTATTATTATTATTAGTAGTAGTAGTAGTAGTAGTATGTAGCGGATGTAATGTTTACCACTGTCATGATGCTAGTACTGTAGTGTGTAGGTATGCAACTTTTGCTAATCAGCACTTGACACAAAGTTCACCTGACTGTACGTAAGTAAGGATAAATTAGAGGTTCACCAACATTATTAAAATTCATACTGATGGAAACATGTATCTGTTTAACAGATGCCATGGTTTACAGTAGATTTAAGTGTTTTTGTGGACAAATGTTGCCTGAATGTTTTGAGCCAGCCATGAAATGGAACATTGGGAACTTTGACTTTTTGAATTAACAACACACACTCAGATAGGTTTGTTCAAAAGCAGTTGATGTTCACGTTGCAACTGTATGAGTTAAGTGTCAGCTTATGTCTTTTTTCTTTTTTTTTCACATTTTGACTAAAAAAGGGCTCGTTTCTGACACATTTGTTCATTGGGTATGCAGGTTTTAATGAAAACACAGTAAGCAGTATTCATGTCGAAGTTTGTTGGCAGAACCTTGTCTCAAAATATTTGGCAGTTTTGCAGAATGAGAGGCGAACTCTGTCTGAGCTTAGGCTTGAACATTATTACAGTAGCTGACAATGAGCAAAAGAGAGGACCATTTTTAGGCTGCACATGGCAGTGTGCCAGTAAATACTCAAACAAAAGATGGCTATTTCTTTCTCTTGAAGCTACAACTAGGGGTCCTCTCATACTGTTTGAAGGTCATTTTTTCTTAATTTAATAATCAGGTTCAGTATTTCCTGCATGGTATTTTATTGGAGAAACACAATCCCTGCTAAGAGAAGAAATTATTTAACCCACAGGCAGAAAGAACAGCTCAAAAAAGGCCACACATTAAAAGACAGAGGAAACTGCTCAGACCATCTGCTAGTAACGTAACTGATTACAAGATTCATCAGGGTCTGAATCAGCTTGAGATGACGCACCATGGATCACTATAGATGTTAATTTGGTGGTGATTAATCAAAGCAAAATAGGCAGCACTGAAAAAAAAGAGCAGAGTGACAGAAATAAGCAACTCCACTAAACACTTCCCCGACAGCTACAGTTGGTAACTTTGGTGTAAACATCAATAACTTTTTTTTTTTGGTTCTATTCAGAAGAAGCTTCATAATATCTATTGACAGCTGTTGGTAAGTAACGTGGTTGGTAAGTTTTGTGAGATCTCTGTGTTTTCCTATGCCTCTGTATTCAGAACTGTTAAAATCCTAGTGTTCCCACTATCTTCGCCCAGTCAGTGATGCTCTCTGTTCTCTCTGTCCTGATTGGCTGGTCTACGCTGCTCTTCTTAGGGACAAGTGACATTGGTGCAAGCTGGTTGGATCTTCATGCCTTACGCTCGGACTCGCCTCTGCCGACAACAGTGTCTGCAAGCGACACCATCAGTTGACTCAGGCTTGAGCTGAAATGGATCACTTTATTCCGCTGCAACTTTCCATGCAACCATTTCAAACTGAACTTAAAAGAGAGAGCGATGACAAACAAATTGAGATGCAAGCCAGAGCAAAAACAGGGAGGGAAGGCTGCAGCGGAGTTGCCTCTCAACAAGTCTCATGCTACAGCTAATGTTAGCTTGTTTGCTCGTTGGCAAAAAATGACCAACTGCAGCTTTAAGTTATTTTCATATACTTGGAAAAATTTGGCCAAAAACAGTGCAGTTGCATGTACAATACTGAGAGAAATTAAAATCAATTTCACTCAACAGTTGGCACATTGCAATGCTCACAAAGTACAGCACATTGATGTGCTGTTTAAGCAGTGTACAGATGTTGAAAATATTCTGTCCTGTTTGATTTATGTTTCTCCTGATTGTGGTTGAAAGTCCAACTGAATAAGAAAACTTGTAAAGAACAGTTCATTACTAGATTCAGTGCAGAAACATCATTATCCTCCTGTTAAAATGTGATAAATCAATTGACATCAAACCTCCCTTTCTGTCCTAATGAGGACCACCAGGCTCTATTCTGGGATATTGCTGCCTTGAGCCATGAGGACCCTATACTGGCCGACACAGCAGAGGGAGAGATCAATAATGTCGGGTGGGCCTCCACCCTGCCTGGTTGAATCTCTGCTTCAGCAACTCCCTAAAAATCTAACAGTCTGAGCAGCAGTCGTGAGGAAATGTGGCAACTCAGACATTATCAGGTGGATTTATGAGCTGACTTGACTTTGTTGAAGGGAAGTGTTCGTATGACAAGGACTGAGCAATTTTCAGTTACTGTCCATTTTTGGTCCATGTTGATCAGAACGGTGTGTTTGATGAGCTGTTTCAAATGAGTGAGAACTAAAATATGTAACTGCATAACATAATATAACACCAACTGTTGACCATGTTTTCGTGAACACATCTGGACCAAAGTTCGACAATTCTTAAGCCTTCAGCATGTTGTCTCATGGAAAAATAGGCTGTTTAGTGGCATGAGTTTACGCCACATGGCATATTTTGTCACCTTGATTACTTATTATTGTGATGCAGCAAAATTGCAGAAAAAATGTTTTAAAAATGAAATTAAGTGTTAATGTGATTTTTTTAAAATTTTATTTTATTTTTTATTATTATTTGGTTTTTTAGGTGTCTATATAGGCCTTTTTTTAGGCCTTCAACTGAATATAATTTATGAAATGAAAAACACCAGCGTTTTTTTGTAATTTTGCACAAACATTTTAATTTTGATTTTATTTTATACAGAAATGAACAGTCCCAGTTAAACCATTATACAGAAATTTCATATTTAGACAGCAGTTTAAAGTATTTCACAGTGTGGTGAGTCGCAAACATATTGATAAAAATCTGTGGTACAGATTTACAGTTAGAAATGATAGGTTGAAAAGATGTAGCCTTCCAGTTATTGCATAATACTGAGAAAACACTGCCTGAAGCACAGAATCAAAGAGTGTAAATCCTGTTGTGATATTAGGATAGGATGTGAAATAAAAGACATGGGATTAAACAGAAGGCTTTTCCCTTTGGTTATGCTGTGTGATTTTTTTTGTTAGAAATTAATTTAGAAAACCACATATTCATAGTTTCACTTTCACAAATCAAGGCCAAATTTGTTCCAATAAAATGAAAACTATATCTATCTATAACTAACTAAAGGATGCAGTACAGAAATGCCAGAGATATGTTTGCTGTCATTTAGAAAACCTGTCGCCAGTAGTTTTTACATGAAAGAGCAGTAACTGCTACTGTATCTGCATTTTTCCACACTGTCAGAATTCCCCAAAAAAAGGAACTTCCTTTACTCTTAAATAACAATAGCTAATGGCCATACAAATCCGATACTGGTCAGGTATAATTTGCGGGTAGAAATGCAGTACTCATCAGCTAGTAAAACAATTCCTCAGCATTAAATGTAGTGTGATAGGAATGGCACTTACAAATTTTACTGAACAGTGATGGAAGAAAAACACTGAAAGGACCTCGATCTGTCAAGAAAACGTGGGCACTCTTTATTATACTGTAAATTGGCGAGTGTCTTAAAGAAAGCATGATAACTGTATTGCTGTTTCCACTGACTGGTTTTAATTCTGAGTCAACACAATGAAACAGAAATCTTTGCAGCCACTGTCTAGACTGACACTGCTCTCTGTTCACATGTGTAATGATACCTGAATGGGTGACTGGTCACATGGCTCCTTCAAAGAGTCTGTAAGTAGCATGTTTTAGTACTTTCAAAGTCATGCTGGTGCCAGGAAAATTCTTTCACATGATAGGCAGCACAGGGTCTGAGAGGTGTTTCTGTATCTCAGCCAGGCCTGAGGCGATGTCCAGGTTTCCCGGCAGTGAGGGGTAGCGCAGGCTGTTGGACAGCCTCGTGTTCTCCGCAAGCAAGGACTTGACTGAAGGCTGCGGCTGCTGTGGAGTCAACCCTGTATGGGCCTCAGTTTCAGGGGTGGTGGCCAAAAACATGGTGTCGTCTGATGCCACAGTCACATGAATGCCGCTGGACAGTGACTCCTGGGACTTTTTGGTGAACTTATGCTCAGTCTTGGTAGAGCTCTAGAGTGAAGAAAAAGGTTAAAAAATCTTTGCCAGTGGCCCACACAGTAAGTGGTAAGTTCTCTTTGAGTTTCTCAGTATATTTTGTGACATTTTTTACCTGTGTGGGAGCCCGACTTTCGGGCATCTGTATGGGAGAAATGGGGTACATGCTGTGCAGCACCGTAGTCCCAGTTCCATACATGCCCGCTGAGTCGGCAGGGCAAGTAGTGGACGATACAGTGCTGTAAGCAGGAGGCACTGGGGCCATCTGCCTCTGGAGAAGCTGGAGAATGACATTGATGTCGGCTGTCATGCGAGTCTCCAGTCTGTGGTATGAAAGGTTTGACATGTAACACTGTGCATTAAAATGTCTAAAAATGACTAGAGCTGTGACATGTTTTTATTCATCATCAATTCACCTGTTGAGCTGTGAATGTAAAACTTCAAGTCGAGACTCGAGCTCACTGGGCCGCTCTTCTGTGAATGGTGGTGGGTGGTATGAGTTGCGGACAGAGGAAGATCGCCAGCCACGACTGGAAAACTGTTGTGATTGTCGGTCTGGCCAGTATCGATACATACCCGGCACATTCAGAGATGAAGCTGGAGAAAATATAAAGTCAAGAAAGAGGAGGACATTTACCCATGTAACTGAAGTAATGGGAATGTCATATATACTAAGAAGAAACAGAGAAGAAAAACAGTACTTTTAAGAAGGTAAGTATCGTCTTATGTTACACATAGAGCCAACAAACTGTATTTCTTTTAAGGACAGACTAATATCCATCTACCTTGGTGGCCAAGGTCCAACATGGCTTCCCTCCCCACTGAGGTGCCACTTGGGGGGATTAGCTGAACTACAGATGGCTTGTAGTCCCGTCTGACATCTTCTGAAGAGTAAAGCTCTACTTTGGCACTGTGGGATAGAGGCATAGCCAGGTCTTCACTTGACCGGGAGCATGGGGATCCGCAGCTACAGCAGTCATCCCAGTGGGCCTGAGGAGGTGAGTGACGATGACGGAGGGACTGAAGCGGGTACGAGTCTTCATGATCAATTCCATCTGTTCACAAAAAGGCATTCAATTACTCATTTATATGGCCTAGACGCCATACAGGGTCAATTGCAGGGTTTCTTTTAGATATTTTTAGAGACTTATTATGCTGATACTTAGCAGACCCTGTATTAATGTCTATTACAACTTTTTCGGGCCCTGTGGTGCAAACTCTTGGTAGCCTGTTTGACTTTGATACCAGATATCTCACCAGGCCTGATTCTGCAGTCCAGGGAGTGGATTCTGTGTCTTGGCTTGTGGCGATAACCACAGTCGTCACCAGAGTCATCAGCTGTTATTATTGGTGATGCTTGGTCAGCCTGATGAACGCACAAAAAACAGAATCAAAATTCAAAATTTGTAGAAGTAGAAACATTTTCTGGGTAGCACTTCATGGCTTTATTAGACAGTCAACAGTAGCGAGATGACAATGCATTGCATGAAACAAAGACCTCCAACTTGAGGCAAAGCGGGGATATTTCAGTTCACTGTCTCATTTGAAGGTTAAAGGGTATTTAGATTCCTGTGCTCAAAAAACACTAGCCGTAGTTCATTCAGCTATGTATTAGTAAAGCCAAACATTGAACTCCTTTGAATCTTGTGCCATGCCATGAGCAGAGGATTTGTCCATTTTTTTCCCCAAGAGAAGTGGTAATGCTAATGAGAAATGCTAAATAAAAATTGTGTCTCAATGAGAAATTTTTTTAAAATCCAAATCAAATCAAGATTTTTTTCAGCAATCAACTGCCAGCATACATCTCTCAGGTCAAAGGTTATCTCCAGGTTCCTCCAGAAGTTGTCTGCAAAGCTGGGGTAGATATCAAGGACCTCCAGCAGGTCGTCCCTTTGGATGCGGTGCAGGTCACAGTAGGTGGTAGTCTGGACGTCTGCATTGGACTTTCCTGGCTCATCATACAGGTGGATAGCCTCCCCAAAGATGTCATTCTTTTCTGCAAGAACAGAGTCTGTTTCAATCAAGTAGGTGATGTTTCTGAAGGTTGGTTTTGGAGCACATTTGAGATGCGACAGTTACATTGTCTCTGGTCAGATGGCTTTACCTAATACAGCAACCACCACATCGTCCCTGATGACCTGAATGGAACCTCGTGAGATGAAGAAGAGAGAGTCCAGCATGTCTCCGTAGTTGATCAGAATATCTCCTGGTGGAGCGTGGACTGTCTTGAACCTCATACCCAAAGCACGCAGACAGGCTTGACTGCCTCCATGGAAAGCCTTGCAGTTCTGTAGTAAAGATCTGTTCAAGTGCAGACAGATGTCTGCCTGCAGTGACTCTGGAAATCCCTTCAACACCTGAGTATGGGAAGAAAAGACCTATGGCACGTTAGCGAAAAGATGCAAAATAGGGATATTGAACAACCTCGACAGGGTTAAAGAACAACTTTTGATGAATACAACAACACTCGATCCTGTCGCTTTTTACTTACAGCGTTCATGTCAATGCCATTCGTGTAGGACCAGGCATGCTGAAAGTACTCTTCCAGCCTCTGGCGTAGGCTTCCTGGGATTTGATGGAAGCGAATGAACTCTTTGACTCGCAGCATCTGGGTGTGGTAGCGGGTTGTGCCGGAGTACAGTCGCTGAATGATGGCCGACACGTTGCCAAAAATGCTGGCATACATGAGAGCTGAGACAGAAGAGGCAATGAGGACAAAGAAACGATAACAAGGGCCCACTGACTGTAGGGGTGGAATTTAATGTTTTTGTCACGTCAGACTGAGTCCTTCATTGAAGACTTATTCAAAAACATGATTGAAAACTGAAAGGCAAATTCTTAGGTCATTAACATATTAAGATTTTCACCATGGTAATTTTCATACAGTCCCCAAACAGTAATAATCTACTCACAGCCAATGACCA
>JAPZDX010000014.1:11693725-11704827 GCA_029783625.1 Naso annulatus | reverse complement strand
TTAAAAAAAAACAAAAAAAAAAACCCAACCCCCCACCCAAAAAAAATATAGTCTTTCCTATTTTTTCAGCCATTTCCAATATGACCAATTCATCTCTGTTGAGACTTTTTTTTAAACATATTTAAATTCATAAATTCACCCTTTTCATTTGTAATTGTTTTTGCAAATTCAACCAAATACTCTGATTTGCTCAATTATTTTCACGACAAACTTTGTAACTAGCTTTATTTTAAGTGTATTATCATTGTAGTACAAATAACATTCTAGCAGTGTTAATAGTAGTAACCTTGACTGTTGCTGAAAACACTCAAATGCACAAATCTACTTCAACTTTATTGAAAACTCAATAAAAGTAATTTGAATTTTTTTTTAAAAAGTGAAACAATGGAACTCTAAAGTTTAGATGAAGATAATACAGAGGTTCAACAATCTGAGTTATTCAGATCAGTCTGTTAGAAAATTACATTTTACTTTCAAGTTTCTCTTTATTGTACTGAAAAGACAAATTTTTGTTAGAAAAAAGAAACAATTACAACAACAACAGACCCTTTACAATGCACTTACGGGCATTGGTGTTGATTTACAACAGACTTAAAATACTTTTCCTTCAACCACAAAATAACTTTATAATGATGCGCTTGTAATAAAAAATGGCTAAACATAAAATATGCACAGAATTTTAATTTACCCTCTAATTCAGGTTAAGAAAACCAAATACTATAAAATTTGCTCGAGTACTACACTCACACTTAAAGGCAGGAAGTGGCCAGTGAAACCACAATAGTACACCACATGCTTAAGCTGCCCTTGTGGGAGGTGCGAGTTTAATTCATCCACCTGCCCTGTACAGATTCTCACTCACTGTCTTGCAGACACAAGCATGTTTTTGCCTGTGTCCAACATTGATGTCCACACCAGTCAGTGTTTACCTCTGTGTTTCCTCTGTGCCTTCAGTGGTACGTGCAACTCAAGGAGCTAATGAAGGACCAGAAGCAGCAGACCTACTGGCAGGAGACGGGCCGATGGGGGGGCTACGAGGAGAGCTTTGACCCCCAGGCTGGTGTGTGGTCATCTGCTCACATCTCCTACCTCACCTTCAAGAGCCTCATCCAGCTGCGACGCACCCTGAGTACAGGTCAGTGAGGAAAACCTCTAAAATGTATTTGTTGTTGTTGTCTTTTCTGCTGGCTGTGAAACAAACTGCCCCCAGGGAATAACAAAGATATCCTTGATCCTTGAAAAAAAAAAAAAAAAACAGCATGTAATCCAATTACATGTACTTCACATACAGTAAGTAGATATTAGGGGTGTTTCTACTTAATATTTCCACACCATTACTTTAAGAGTGACGCTGCACATTTTACTCCAGTTACTGATTGCTCTGAAGATTCAGGTTTATTATTAAAAAGTGAAATCGACAAATACATTATGAGGATTCAACTTAGCCCCGTGCTGCAACATTAAAGTGATGTTTAAGCATTATGTATCAATTATTATCATGCAATAATATGTTCAAATCGGCCAGTTCTGCGTGATGCATGAATGCATGATGTTAAATTGCTACAAATTGTATATAAACTGTGGTATTCCACCATTGATCATTTTGCTTATAACTGGTAAAGTTACACATTAAGGACTAGAGTTTCACTTAATTTTTTTTCTGTAATTCTTTACAATTTAATTACTTACTGATGTTGGCTGTGGTCTCGTCAGTTGTAAGTAGGCCTAGTGTATGTTTTTGCTTTTAAAAACTCCTTAAAAACATTTAAATGCACATATCCTTTAATTCACTTTAAATTATTTTACCATTAGGATTTTGTTTGTAATATCATTGTTGTCATGCTTCTATTCAAGTTATGAGATAAGAAACACCCTACTTAGTTGCCAGCTTTCCCACAGTGTGTTTCATCAAATAGGTGCCAAAATTAAGCACCTCTCCAGCTTTCATTATGTCTCATCCTTCCCTCAAACCACAACCACACTGCACACTCACACCTTCACACTCCTCCTTACGATCTTTTCTGAATATTTTCCCAACAGGTGTTACCATTTTCAACTGTGAGGAGAGGACCCTGGCCAGCATTGCGGAGAAGATGGTCAACGAGATGGTTAACAAGCAGGAGATCAGGCCGGGAGACCGATAGGGAGTGCTGAAATCTCTACTTCAAAACCGCAGGTATCCTTCAAGACATCACCGAGTGGTGACTCAAACATAAATGACCTACATTTACGCTTTCAGCTAATGCTGTTACCCACAGTTGCAAGTGAGACACCAATGTTTTAGTATTTTTCTCAGAGAAAGTTGAAGAATACGACGTAGGCCTAGCTTTTGTGGAGATCCAACCTGTAATTGTGAAACACCACAAAACCACTCTGCCTGCCTGCTTAAGTCTTTATGAAAGGTGACCAGTGTGCTCTGCAGTTACCTGACGTCACTCGAAAAGGGTGAATACTGTCCCAGACTTTTATTCAAGAAGTTAAGAAAAAAAAAAAACCTTTTGTCTGTTTTCACCACAAAAGATTCAAGTTGATCAAGCCCATTTTTCTTAGGTGCTTTATTCTTTTCTCAAGCACAAATTTGTCATTTGGTTGGTTTCTTTTGTTTACCTTCTACCAGAGTTCAGAAACATAAAGGTCATGAGTCCAAACTGGCTCCAATGACCCCCTCCCGTCTTATACAGTTCACAAAAATGTCAGAAATTCAACTTTTCAATAGAGTGCCTGTTTTCTCTGTATGTCTACAAATGTTAAGGGGTTTACATTAAAACATAGTAGAATCAGCCCTAAAAGCAATAAGTTCACATTCTGAGAATATATTTATCAGCTCTCTTGCTGAGAGTTAAACGAGAAGACTGAAACCACTCTCACGTCTGTATGGTAAATATGAAACAACAACCAGCCACTAGTCAGCTTAGCTTAGCATAAAGACTCTATCAAGGGGGAAACAGCTAGCTTGGCTCTGTCTAAAGGGAGCAAAATCTGCCAGCTAGCACCTGTAGAGCTCACTAATAATTGGGACCAGTTGCTAAGCAGGCTAACAACTCTCCAGAAAGTTACTAGTAATCCTTCTGGAATATCTTTTGCAACATGTTTTTGTTCAAATTAAACAAATGAGATATAATATGCTGCTTTGTCAGCTTTAGAGGTGATTGGGCTAGCTGTGTCCCCGCTTCCAGCCTTTATGCTAAGCTAAGCTAATATGGCTGCTAGCAGAAGCTTTATATTTATCTTACAGATATAAGCATGGTGTATTATCTAAGAATAAGAATTACTTTTTATTGATTTGACATACATTTCAAAAATGCACACCTCATTTCATCAAGCTGAAGCTCAAACTTCACCAGCAACTCTTCTATTAACTGATCACCTATTATGTTGAATGTTTATAGTGAACAGGTTCCTCGCCCGTCATCACAAAAGCTCTGTCTGACGCAAAAGCAGTCAATAATAAATGCCGTTTTCTCTCTCCAGCCAGTCAAGTGACCCAGAGAGACAAGCCCTGTCTACTGGGATGGACTTGCAGAGGTATTCAGTCAAGGACAGGGTAAGTTCCTCCACAGATGAGATCATCTAGATAACACGATTTGATATCATGGTAATGGTGAGATGGACGCAGTGATCTAAAAGGCGAAAGTGACTTCTTTGGCAGGTCACTTTGAAGAATGAAAGTTTTAGAAGATCCTGTTGTTTTTTTAAGTACATGTTCAAACTTCTTGCTCTTATACAAATGACAATTGGACTGATGACTTGTTTAAATTTCTGCATTGCTGTATTTGTGTGATCATTGGAACTTGCTCAAATTTAAGGGTTGTCACAGATTTTTGGATTTTTGTTTGCTTATTTTGCAAAGTAAATAAATGCACACAGCTGTAATGCTCAGATTATGAGGTGCAAAAACACAAAGCAATTAAAGCAATTAATCTATACTTGCTGCTTTTATTTTCAAGCAGCAGGGATTATCAGGAAACTTTCATTTTAAAATAACATTTTTTAAAGACATAATGATCATGGAGGCAGTGGGAAAGTCTGACTTTGGCTCACTGATGTTTGGTCCTTCAGGCAGATGAATCAGACCGTGTAGAAGCTTCCATGGTGCTCGTAGGTAAGCCAGTGTTTGTGTTGTTTTCATTTAGGATCTCAGTGTCTGGATTTCTCTATAGATATAATATTTTGAACTCTTTGAATACCAGGAGCCTTGGACTTTCTGGAGAAGCCCACAGTTGCGTTTGTGCGTCTGAAGGAATCAGTCGCACTTGACTCTGCCTTGGAGGCTCCGCTGCCTGTACGCTTTGTCTTCGTCCTGGTGGGCCCCAGCGATGCTGACGTGGACTACCATGAAACTGGCCGCGCTATGGCAGCATTGATGGCTGACAAAGTGAGCTAATTGTGTGACGTGTGAGCGGTGACACATTAACCAAACTCATTACAAGTAAGAAGTTGTGTTGGATTTAAAAAAGGCTGAACCTATAACACAGCAGTATGGTAACTCTTTTAGCTTTGCATCTCTGAGGTTAAACATAACGGTCAAACCATTAACCATAATTAACCCTGAGTTGAAATGAAGTCTCCAGTCCTCTGCAAAGGAGTCCAGACATGAGCAGCTATTTTTTTTCTTTCTTTTGCGTGGTTTTAATGATATTTTGGCTATTTTCATCACTACAATTCATCAAAGAATCCATAATATTGGAGCATCTTTATGTGACGCTTTACAAGTGCTGTTTTTGCTCTTAGCACACACTCCTCAATGTAAGATAAAGTATTGGGTTCAGATTAAGATGTAGATTGTGTGTGCATCTTATCAAATGCTTACTGCAATCTGCAGTCTCAGTATCCCCTCCATTATGTCTGAACCAGGTGTTCAATCAAGCAGCGTTTCAGGCAAAGAGCGCCCGCGAGCTGACGGACGCCTTGGCGGACTTCATGGACTGCAGCATCGTCATCCCGCCAACTGAGATCCAGAATGAAACGATGCTCGCTTCGATTATCAGCTTTCAGAAAAAACTGCTGCAGGACAGGTTCCAGTCTTCCAACTCCACGATGCGCCAGGACTCAAAGCCTCGCAGGGGTGAGTGCTCTAATACACACTCACAGATACAGCATCAGTCTGAGGAGTTTGGCTTTTATGTTAAACACACTGGCTGGATCTGTTGTCTATTACTAATGTGAAATATTCACATTTGATTAAAATGGCTTGCTCCCAGTTTCCATCTCTACCGGGCCTCCACCTGAAGACCCCCTGTCGCGTACCGGTCGACCGTTTGGCGGAATGATCCGAGACGTAAAGCGGCGCTACCAGTACTACAAGAGTGACATCACAGATGCTCTCAATGCCCAGGTCCTTGCTGCCATTATCTTTATCTACTTCGCCGCCCTGTCTCCTGCCATCACCTTCGGAGGACTGCTGGGTGTGTGTGCATTTTTTTTTTTTTTTTAAACAAAGCATTCCTGTTTTTTGCAAAGCTCATATAATAATACTTTGCTGTTGTCTTTACTGCTACAGCTGACAAGGTGGAGAACATGATGGGTGTTCCTGAGCTCCTCATCTCCACCTGCATTCAGGGGATCATCTTCTGCCTAGTTGCAGCTCAGCCCGTGCTGGTGATCGGGTTCTCCGGTCCTCTGTTAGTGTTCGAGGAGGCCTTCTTCGCTGTGAGTTAGAACGATGAATCATGTCCACACGTTGGTGAACTGCAGAGTTTCTAATGTCTCTCCTGATCTCACTGAACTCGATTCATCTTTTTTCCCTCATTCAGTTCTGCAAGTCTCAGGGAATTGAGTATATTGTAGGGAGAGTGTGGGTTGGAGTGTGGCTGGTCATCATTGTGGTGGTCATTGTGGCCTTTGAGGGCAGCTTCCTGGTGCGTTTCATCTCCCGCTTCACCCAGGAAATCTTCTCCATCCTCATCTCCCTCATCTTCATCTATGAAACCTTTGCCAAGCTGGGGCGGGTAAAACCATCTCCATCCATTTCACACGTCATCTTTCCAAGCAAAATGCTGCCTCTCACAGCAAGATTCTAATATTTTCTTATCTCTTCTGACTACTTTTTAGATATTTAAGGCCCATCCGCTGATCCTGAATTACGATCATCTAAATTCTTCTTTAGAAAATCCCTGGATCCCAAAGGTGGAGAGGACAGTGGTGTACAACAACGCAACCGGCAACAGCACCATTACTGTCAACACTCTTAGTTTGCCTTTCCCCAACACAGCCCTGCTCTCCATGTGCCTCATGTTAGGCTGCTTTTTTATCGCTTTCTTCCTGCGGCAGTTCAAAAACGGCACTTTTCTTCCTGGAAAGGTGGGTTGCAGCAATTGTGGAGTCCATTTGCAGATTGTTTCAAAAGATACCTTTCACCAATTGTAGCAGTTTATTCATGTTATCAGTCATTCAGTCGAAAATTTAAACTCTTGTGTTTGTGATCTGTGCTTACCAGGTCAGACGTCTGATTGGTGACTTTGGTGTGCCTATTTCCATTTTCCTCATGGTTGTCATAGACTACAGCATTTCAGATACCTACACTCAGGTTGGTCCATGAGTCTCAGCTTCCAAGTCCAGCTTGTGTGCTAAATGTATAAATAAATCAGCTGAAATTTTAAGGAGAAATATGATATCCCCGCTGTTCTTTAACATATAAGCACACAGGCAGAGTTTGGCACTGTAACTTTGGAGGATATTCTCTAAAATATTCACTTTTCTCCCTAAAACCTTTAGAATGCATTTTTACACAAAGCATGGATTGAATTTCTGTCCCTTATCACATCGGAAACACTTTATAGACGATCTTTTAATGGCCACTATGAACAGTAGCAGTGATTACAGCAAGCCGAACCTGTTTCAGTGTCCATACCTGACATGAGATCATAAAGGTTTGACAGATCTATATAAAAACTGTGGCATTTTCTTTACAGAAACTAGTAGTTCCCAAAGGTCTGATGGTGTCCAACCCAGACCAAAGAGGCTGGCTCATCAACCCCTTCGGAGAGCACAAACCTTTCCCTGTGTGGGTGATGTTCGCATGCTGCGTCCCGGCCTTGCTCGTCTTCATTCTGATCTTTCTGGAGTCACAGATCACAACGTGAGTCAGCAGTTATAATATGTACTTGCTAACTTTTAAGTATCTACCAGGGAAAACATTTCCAGCCTCTAATCAAACTTTGTTCTTTGTTGCGTCTATTAACAGTCTGATTGTGAGTAAACCTGAGAGAATGATGGTCAAAGGCTCTGGGTTCCACTTTGATTTGCTGGTGTTAGTCGGCATGGGAGGGCTCAGCGCAATATTTGGCGTGCCGTGGCTCAGCGCTGCCACGGTGCGATCCGTCACACACGCCAACGCCCTCACCGTCATGAGCAAAGGACCAAAACCTGTGATTGAGAAGGTAATGGAGCAGAGGATCAGTGGCGTTGTGGTGGCGTTGCTTTGTGGTAAGTGCTGTCAACTAATCCAGTCACAATGTATCTTTTTTTAAAACTGCATGACCAGAAATCTACATTTCTTTCAGCAAAGTAGACCATCCTTTAACTGAATGCTTATTTGCATCAAGGTCTGTCGATTCTGATGGAGCCGATTCTAAAGATGATTCCCATGGCGGCCTTGTTTGGGATCTTTCTCTACATGGGAGTTACTTCACTCAATGGCATCCAGCTGTGGGATCGTATTCTGCTTCTGTTCATCCCTAAGAAATACCACCCGGATGAACCCTATGCCACCAGAGTAAGAGTCCCATGATTACAGGAGTGCAAAAATACACTACTTAAGAAACGGCTTAGAACAAGTTTTGTTTTTGTTTTTGTTTTTTTAAATTATATTAAATGATGTCCTGTCGTTTGTCTCAGATAGAGACTCATCTTATTGGGCAAATATTGAATTGTTTTAATGATGTGCTATGCGATGTCATGAAATTCAGCCATAGCGTGACTTCTATTATTATTCTACCAACACACAAATCTGCCTTAATAGTGGAGTGTTTAATGGCGTTTGGAGTGGCTGCTGTTGGCTTGCTACTGGTGCCATTAACTTGCACAAGCATTAGCATTCGCAGCAAAATGGCGAGCTGTCCAAACCCCGTACTGCAGGAAATGAGCTAAAAATGGTCTCTCACAATATGAATAGGACTGGAGAAGTCAAAAATGAGGTCCTATGTCAAAAAATTCCAGAATATCCCTTTAAGTACGGTTTCCTGATTGTACCTGCATACTTTTCCTTGAGTAAAATTGTCATTGCAGGACTTTTATTTGTAACAGAGTATTTTCTGTGTACTACTTTTAGTCAAGAAAGGATCTGAATACTTGCTCCATCACTGTTGACAGCAGGATTTGAATAAATTCATATCATATTATCCTCATATACTTCATGTACTACCATGTCACCTTCCTATATTGCAGCAGGTAAAAGCTAATCAGAGTGTCATTTTTGTACTGCAAAAATCAGAATGCACTTTCCTTTGATTTGTAATTACTGATGAATATGAATATGAATATGAATATAAAATCATCATGTCCTTGTTCAGTAATGTGTGTGTCTGTGTGTTGGTTGCAGGTGAGCACAGGACGGATGCACTTGTTCACGGCCATCCAGATTGTGTGCCTTGCACTTTTGTGGATTGTTAAATCCAGTCCAGTGTCCCTTGCACTTCCCTTCATACTCATCCTCACCATCCCTCTTCGCATGTTTATGACCGGACGTCTGTTCACTCAACTGGAAATGAAATGCGTGAGTGGTTACCTCAGGTTCTAATGTCAATGCAAGCTTTGCTTTTAGGAATATATGTATAGCTCAGATTGAAGGATTACATGGAGGAGTGTTAAGCCTTAACTTGTCTGTGTCTGTTTTAGTTGGATGCTGATGACGCCAAAGTGACATTTGAGGAGGAGCCAGGGCAGGATGTATACTGTGAATCCCAGATGCCGTTGTAAATGTCTTCTATGACAGCTACCAGCAACATTTTATTATTGACAAAGAGATATTTATTTTATATGTGGCTCAGATGAATGTTTTATCTAATATCTATGAGTACGAACATGTTTTGAGTGTTTTTTCATGAAAAATGCAGATACAGATTTTATCTTTATAGTAAAAAAATGCCTTATTCTGTCCACATTCCTGAAGTTTTCAGGTCAATTTGGTGCATCATGTTGTTTTGTTTCTAACAGCTTGTGCTTTACACACTGCTGAAGCTGGAAGTATTCATAAAACACTGACATATTTTCTTTTTTTAAATAAACATTTCAAAAATGTAATTGCTTTTCACAGCATTCAGAATACACAAAATCAAATTGTGAAGTAAAGTGAAGCCTTTTAATAGTGCCAGCACTCCAAAAATAAAAACATTTCTATTTATATTATGCTGAATGGAAAATATCATAGTGTTACAAGCCAAAGTTTTATGTTTTTCCAAGCAACCACACATTGAATGTAATGTTGTAAGTTGTGCTACTTAGATTATTGTTGAATGAACTTGTTTGATGTGAGTAAAATCCAAACTCTGAATTAAAAAATAGATTATTTATAAGGCTTTGAGGCAAGCCAAGGATAGATATTGTAGCGAGAGTGATCAAACTGGCAACACTAGACAGAAAAAAAGAACAACACAATGCAAGGACAAAGAAAATTCTATTTCTCTTGTGTGTTAAAATTTTTATTATGTTGTCGTCTTATTGCCATTTCACTATAAATAATAAAAGCTACCTCCCAAAAGACCAATCAACTTGGTTTCATGTGTTGTTGTTGTTGTTGCTGTTTTTAAATTAAAGTCAGAAAAGCAGCGATTCATTTTTTCTATCAGTGATAGATGAATTGATGACTCCTAACCTTAATATCTGTATTTTTGGGTCCGTCTCAAACTTTATCTCATACTTTATGTGCCCCAAAATGAAAATATAGGTGGTCAAAACACAAAAGATATTTATATTTACAATCGTTTATCGGTGTCTGTATGATTTAATACCGTGAGTCAATACCCTCCGGCTCAACAGGTGGCGCCGTGCAACCTCAATGCTGGTCTGCGGAGCTCGCCAGCCAGTAAACAAAAGGAAGAAGAAGAAGCGGAAGCTTATTGGCTATTTTTCTGGTTGTTTTGGGTTACGTACCACTATGCTAGTTTGTGATTGGTTGCTCACTCAGCGAACGCCCGCCTACCAAACATGGAGGAGCGATACATGCTGTGTTGAATTTCTGTCCTGCTCGTGAACGCAGGACTGAAGAGTACAAATATATTGTTAGGGTAATTATCGCAAGACATTTGTTAACTTATTGGTTACAGAATTAATTTAATAAATAGCATAGTTTGTTCAAATAGCTGAATTTCCGTGAGTCACGTGGAGTATTCTGCCCAGTTTGTGTCCAGTTAACGTGACCATATATTTTGGAAGACACGTTTTGGAAAATGAGTGAAACTTTAAAATCTGGTGGGTGCAAATGAATTAATTTTTTTCGTATCTTATTTTAAAATCATTCTGTCGTCAGTTAAATCAGAAATGTCACTGCCTTCTCTGTCTCTTAGCTATTACCACTGACTGGACCAAGACAAACCTCCGGAAGCTGCTCGATGCAATAAAAAGCAGCATCCCCGAGCAAGAAAGAATGAGCGAATATACAGAAGGACTGAAAGCTGTGGACTGGACGAAGGTTGCTTTTCCTCCTTTCTCTCCTGAAGAATGCCAGAAGAAGTGGGAAGAGATTTTGCAGATGGTGAGCCGCAGTTTACTGTAAACTTTCAGTTGACTAAACAGTTTCACCTTATAGTCCAGTCTGTACTCTTATTCATATCTCTCAGCAGATAAGGCTAACCAGTTTTTCCAAAACATTTGCCTGTTTACACAGTTAACCACAACCTTACATTTAACTGAGGTCATTTAAGCTTGGTTATTTGTTACGTGTATGGTGTGTATTATCATTTTGGCACTTAATTTCAGATCAGAGGGTCTGAGCTGAAGTAAGTTCAGATGTCAAGAAGTATTCAAATGTCACAAACTGGTTTTCAGTGAAGAGCTGCTACTTAAATATGTTATTGCATGTTAGTATGTGTGCTTTGCGTGTAAGCAGATTTTTTTTTATTTGCAGCAGCATCTAAAAAGGATTTTTATATGTTGATGTAATGTGT
>JAPZDX010000014.1:11650826-11664961 GCA_029783625.1 Naso annulatus | reverse complement strand
ATTCACATTTTGAGATGAGTTTAGAAATAAAAAGTCTCTGTAAAAAGTTTACGATATTTTTAAGTGAAATTTTTTGGAAAATGTCCAAAACTACATTGTGATTACTTTCATTACCGTTTAATTTGGCAATGTTTTCAATCTTCATTTGATCTCAAAACAAAAATACTGTGGAAATTTGTCCACCAGAGTATTCTCGAGCTCAAGGTTACAGTTTTGAATGTTTTGTGTTACTGTTAAAAAAGCAGCAACTTCAAAAACACTCCAGCAAGAGAGTCTTTCTTATTGTTGCTTGAAAGGTAAAATGAATGACAGATTATTAAATTTCCAGTTTTCTTTTAATCAGCTATCTCTAGTCGTATGTTTTTTCCATGTATCAGTGTACAGATGGTTTAGATTTTTGTTTTTCCTTGTGTGCAGGGTGTGCTGCTGTATGGTCCACCTGGGACAGGGAAGACCCTGCTCGCCAGAGCTGTGGCCCACCACACCGACTGCACCTTCATCAGGGTGTCTGGCTCTGAGCTGGTCCAGAAGTTCATTGGAGAGGGTAAGCTCTTCTGACTGTTAAAGGATAAGTTTGGTGGTTTTTGACCTTAGAGCCTGTTTGCAGGGTGTTTCCAGTGGACCTGGAATATACAATAATTTCATTGATCGGTGTCATACTGAGCTTTCTGCAATTTTCCTGCCAGCTCTCGCTGCACTACAATGGACATACACATGGCAATCGTAAATGTGTTGTAAAAGCAAAGATAAAAGTATTGTAACGAGATGAGGAAGATCATGGTGTGTTCACTAGTCTCAGTGTGCTCTTCTGTAAACTGCATCGCTGCATGCCATGGCTTGGACAAAAGCACTATCACCGTGAGGCGATGGATTAGATGCGGGACAGCGGCAGCTAACCACCACAATGTAGGCTTCCTGCTTCTCATGCTGAGGAGGACGGTCCAGTTTAACAATTACATCAGTTTGTTTAATTACTTTGGAGCATCTGAAAATGGGGAGATCATGTATTAAAAAATACCTGTAATTCCTAAATTGTTAAAGCAACTTTATCTATCTGAGCGTTAACAGCTTGTGGACAAGTAGCCACCACTCGTCACTTGTACGTTCTGTATGTTCCAGGTTCATAGAAACCACCCTGCAAATGGGGTCTAATGTCAAAAACACCAAACTTATTCTTTAGTACTGCAGTCAAACTAATTTTCTTTCTTGAAATTTTTTTTTTTAATTGTCTGGTTGTGTAACTTCCACTGCTATGTCTCTCGAACCAGGTGCCCGTATGGTGCGTGAGCTATTCGTCATGGCTAGAGAACACGCTCCCTCCATCATCTTCATGGACGAGATCGACTCCATTGGGTCATCTCGGCTGGAGGGCGGCTCAGGTGGTGACAGTGAGGTGCAGAGGACAATGCTGGAGCTGCTCAATCAGTTGGACGGCTTTGAGGCCACTAAGAACATCAAGGTATCTCACACACTGAAATAATTTCATCTGCGATAGTAACATGGCAAGTATTTTACCATATAGTTAATAATTCTTGTTAAAGCGTATTCACATCAAAAGTAAGGCAAAGTTTGTGTTGCAGAATTATGTACAAAGTGAATGCAAAGACACGAGATATAGATGTAAATGTATTTCAAAAGCAAATATGCCGCATTTGTGTATTTGTCTGAGTTGAAAAAATTCAACTTAGGTGAAAAATTTGCCTGCAGGCCTTTTTTTAAAAAGTGATGAAGAAGTGCTTCTCAGCTGCGGGTCGCAGTCTGGGGACCTCCACTGTTGAATGGTTGTAATAAGTTTCTCTGTCTATGTTGACTGAAAGGGAAATACACTGATCGTCATGGCTGTATAGTCATGAAGAGTCTCTGATGAGTTCATTTAGAGACTGCTGAATTTGAACACAAACACACTTCCTCAGACACAGTTGGCTGCTGTTACTTGCCAGCATGCAATTGTACAAATATAGTTTGTATCAGCCTGAGAAACACAATTACCCCAAATGATCCTGGGGTCAGAATAGCACGGGCAGAAAATGTGCTTCACCGTGTGAACACACTGTTACGCATGCCTTAATGTAGTTTTACAGTGTAGAGAGAGAAAGTCTTTCATCTGTAACACTTTAGTTAACTTGCTTTAAGCAGTAAGCAAACATTAACAACACGTAGTTAAAAATGTTCTTATGTTTGTTATTTAGCGTTTCATCATAACTTCTCCAAAGAAGAGATATTTGATTACAACTGTCGTATTATTCATCTTCTTTTATATATAAGGCCTTCTACCTTTTCAGTGGACAGAAACTCTCCGTTTCTTAACAGTGCTATTTTGGTGAATTATCTGCAGTGTTGTGTTGTGGTAAACTTTTACTTTGTCTCTTTCAGGTCATTATGGCCACCAACCGTATTGACATTCTGGACTCAGCTCTGCTCAGGCCAGGCAGAATCGACAGGAAGATTGAGTTCCCCCCTCCAAATGAAGAGGTAGTCATCTGCAAAGAATTTACACAAAATTGTACATGCTGAGGGGTCTTTTGTATCTGAACTTATTTTCAATTCTGCACCAATAGGCTCGTCTAGACATCCTGAAGATCCACTCCAGGAAGATGAACCTGACACGTGGCATTAATCTGAGGAAGATTGCAGAGCTGATGCCTGGAGCCTCTGGCGCTGAGGTTAAGGTGAGGATTAGTTTGCTTAATAGTTGCAGTTGAGCGTGGAATAAATTTAGCACACAGCGGGACTTTAATTCTCTTGTTGTTGTTTAGGGTGTTTGCACTGAGGCAGGTATGTACGCTCTGAGAGAAAGGAGAGTTCACGTCACCCAGGAGGACTTTGAGATGGCCGTGGCAAAGGTTTGTGTCACCACTTACTTTGTCTCAAAAATACTGAGCATAAAGCTCAGATCCACCTCACATTTTGAGTGACGTTTCCAGCAATGGATTGACTGTTCTCTGTTCTCTTCATCAGGTGATGCAGAAAGACAGCGAGAAGAACATGTCGATCAAGAAGCTGTGGAAGTAAAAGGCCTTGTCTTTGTGCACATGATGAAAACATGTATATTTTCCTTTTGTTTATCGTTTGGTTTATAATTGTTACATAACTCATTCTAAAGTAAATGGTTTCCCCAAATAAAACTGGATGGCTCCTGAGTTTTATTTCTCAGTAATACATCATCTTCAAATAGTGCCAACACATAAAGTCAACATAATTGTAACATAAGTACAGTCTTCAGCACTTCTATGGCACTTCACATTGTAGCTGATATTACAGTAGACATCTCACACAGTTGACCATACAGAGTGCAGATCTTTGACTTTGTACTACATGTCTGTCAGAGCTGTTACACTGCCGATGTACAGTTTAGACATATTGTATGTCAGTTAACACCAAACAATCTAAAAGAGACAGGCTTGCTTGATGTTCAGACTGATGGAGGAACAAAAAAAGCAGCTTTCAGTCGTTACGGATGTTTTATGATACTGACTTAACGTAGCCAACTATCACAAGCCTGTTTGTGGAATGTTAACATAGCAGTAAACATCAGATCACTTCCAACACTCAGAAGGCTTCCTGCAGTGTTATCTGACCTTGACACACGTGGTTCATTGCTCTGACTTGAACTGGTCGAGGTCAGTCAGGAAGGTTAGCTTCTCACCCAGGACACAGGCACCCACTGAGGCTCCATCTGCACTCTCTCCAGTACAACCTGGAGCTCAGCTAAGGCACTGGCCGGGTCCTCCTTCACCAAGACGTAGTCCACCCAATGACCGTAGCACTCATCCATCCGCTCCGCTGACTGCTTTATTTCCTCTAAGTCGTCCTCCTAGTCAGAACAGGGAAGGAGAGCTGCTGGCTCAGTCGCAAAGCCTTGAATCCTCATGGAATAAGTTGACTTCATCAGGTTAGTGTGAGAGTGTAAGAGGCTGCACGAGCCCAAAACAGTGTGACGTGGGACAGCACTTTGTGATACATGACACAACCTTGTCGACGTCAGGGCATGTTACAAACAACTGTGGCCTTGAGACTTTTATATTTTCCGTGCTGGGGAGTAACTAGTTACACATAACGAAGTGACAATTTAATTACAAAATAAATGTAATTAGTTACTGAAAAAAAATGTGTAATTAAATTAGTTACTTAAAAATGTTCATGATAACAAAGGGGATTGCATCTAAATATTTTTTGTAAAAAGCTTAGGCTATATGATAAATAATGATATTTTTGCTTTTGCCATTTCCAGTCAAGGCTGTTTAGTGAAGTCTGATGCTCTTCTGCGCTTTTGATTGGTTGTTTGAATTTGCAGCTCCACATCTGCCATTTACACTGCCCCATTAAAACATCTGAAAATGTTTAACAGTTTAAAACATTAAGACATTTAGAGAATTATTAAAAAAGTAATCAAATGTAATAAATTACATTACTTTTATAATGGAATTGAAATAGATACATTACTTATTACATTTTAAACACAGTCACTAGTAATCTGTAACCTTATTACATTTACAGAGTCACTTTCCGAACCTTGTACATTATATTTTACAGCTTTTGCCTGATTTGAACATCTCCAGATTTTTTCCTTCAGAGTAAAGGAGAGGTAAATTTTGTGCAGAGGCGGCATAAAACTATGAAGCAATCCCATTTGTCGCGGAGTGTCCTGTGGACTATTTTACTGTAACTCACCGTGACTGCACAGCTGAGTGAGGAAGAGGAGCCAAGTGGTTTCCTTTGAACGTCATAGAAGCGAGGCCGTACAAAGATGATGTATGGTTTGAACTCAGCGGTTCGTAGAGTCTTCAGTACCTGAATGTAGGGGAAAAAAAACATCCATTTAACCAGGCAACTGCAACAGCTTATACAGTACCTCTGTGGAGATTTAAAGGTTTTTACTGTACTTGTAGATTGTTGTTAAATGTTAAATCTTTTGTGTGAAATGTCAGTCAGTGAGTGTATTTTTTTAATCTAGCACCGTAAATGCCTTGTAAAGCACACAATTTGATTGGTTTGGATTGATAAAACTGATTTCAAGTTACATTTTTGATGTTCTTAATCATTGCTTTCAAGTTTGCAGGCATTTCAGAAATGAGGGGAGGGATCAGTTTAAAAATCCACATCAACTACATCCAATATTTTATGTCTCATCCCATGTCTGTACATGTTCTGCACATGGCTTTAGGACATGTCTTTGCACATGTACAGAATTAAAAGTATAGACGCTTGCCTGGTCATGCAATTGTAATCGACAACATGTTTAGTTGGCAGTGCTGCATGTCAGTTTAGACACTAACCTCTGGCTGCACATCCACCAGACAGGACTTCTTCTGATCCAAAACTTTGTGAATGGACTCCAAACTGGTGCCATAAAGATTTTCTTTATACTCTCCATATTCAATAAATCTGCAGAAACATAGCAGCATCAGGAATTTGAAGTGAGTGTGCTCTGGCTGTACAGAGGCCTCAATATATTTCATTTCTTGTGGATGCATTCCTAAATAAAACAGAAACAATTTGTTCCACTCAGTTGCTTGGTTTAGAGGATTTCATGTAAATGGTACACACATTCATCAAGCACTTTTTTTAGTCAACTGACCACTCAAAGTGTTTTACAATGCATGTCAAAATTCACACACACACACACACACACACACACACACTCATGACTAACGTTATCAGTAATGAACACACTGCAATTAGGGGTCCAGTCTGAAGACATTTTGACATGCAGATGGTGATCAACCTCTTGAGCCAGTCGCCCCATAACGTGTCCAATACTCACCTGTTATTGTAGATGTCGGCCTCGAAAGCGGCTTTGGTGATGAAGTGGTACTCGACTCCTTCTCTCTCATGACACTTGCGGGGTCGAGTTGTGCCTTCACGCCACATGTTCAAACGCAGCCAGCAGGAGGAGACGAGGGAAAAATAATTACTAAGCACTTCTAGATTTGATGGCAACAGTTCATATTGTTACAAAACACTTGCATAACTAATGAGTCACAATGATGATCCATGTATGACAGCCTCACTGAAAGTAGAAGAGTTCATATTGAGTGTCCTGAAAAGCGCTGCATAATATATTATTATTATTATTATGATGGCAATCAGGTTTGTAGTCAAATGCAAACATTTAACTTGTGTCTGAAATGATCTTTTGTACAAGATTCAACGGCATGTAAATTAATGTTAGTGTAAGCTGACATGCATTAATTAATTAATGATCCATTTACT
Organism: Naso annulatus; assembly: GCA_029783625.1. Classification (NCBI taxonomy): domain Eukaryota; kingdom Metazoa; phylum Chordata; class Actinopteri; order Acanthuriformes; family Acanthuridae; genus Naso; species Naso annulatus. Next base: position 11,658,748 of record JAPZDX010000014.1, on the reverse strand, counting down.
AATCACATAAACTCATAACATAGCAAAATATTTATTGATAAGGTACAAAAAGGAAAAACATGTAATCTATCTGGAATGAATGAAAGAAAAGGGTGATGAACATATTGCCACATTGTAGCTAAATAGCTTAATCTAATTTAAATTCTAGATGACTGATGTTACAGCTACTCAGGCAAAACTACAGCACCTCAACCACAAACACACGTTTGTACAACTATACTTGTGAGGATGCTCACTGACATAACGCATTTCCTAGCCCCTTACCCTAACCTTAACCATAAAAACTGAATGCCTAACCCTAACCTTAACCAAAACCTAATTTTAACCCTAACCCTAAAATCAACTCTTAACCCTCAAAATTCCCCTTAAAGGCCTGTCAGGGGGTGAGGACCGGCCAAAATGTCCTCACTATTCAAAAAGTGTCCACACTTCAATGGTGTAAAACTCAAATGACTAAAAATTTGTTCTCACAAAGATAGCTGTACAAGGACACACACGCACGCAAAAACTGCAGCCCCAGTGTAAATGTACATGAGTGAGAGTGAGTGAGCCGCACAGAAAATATTTAGATCAAAAAGACTTACGGGGCACAGCCAAACCGTAACGTCGAGGATTTTCCGCAATCACCTTCTGTTTGAGTTCAGTGATCCGAGCTCCCAGAGAACCTGCGACCATATAATAATTGTAGAGAACACTTTAAAAGGTTATCGTGTGCTGAGGAAGCACATGTCAAAAAACACCTGACTGTACTCTGCACAGTGTTTTTTCCATGTGGCAGAACCAGACTGAAGGATAAAGACTCTTAGGATTATTTTATTATACGCCGACACATAAAATCTGTTAACCTGTGCCCTATGGTAAATGCTTTTCTAAAATGAACAACATACCATAGCTTCTTCAGTGTTGTCAAACTCCACAGTAAACTTACCTATCAGTACTATAAGACGAGGCCTTTCACCAGCGCGTGGCAGATACTGTGTTACTTCTTCATAAATCAGGAACTCTGTGTGATTGGCCTCTGGAGTCTGACACTCTCCTGGTGAACGCTGACGGTCTTTCCTGAGGCGAAAACTTCTGCGCAGGCCAGCTGTGGGGCAAGACAAGCACATGTAAAACAGGCAACAGATCCACATGCTAAAACCTCACACAGTCTACAGCAGATCACAGTGCCACTTTGAAATCTACGCACTGAGAAACAACTCCATCATTTCTCCCTGATTAAAATAAAAGTCCTGTGCCATATATCACACAACACAAACACGCTGAACACCACCATTAGAAATCAGTAAGAGTACCTGAGTAAAAATCCCATGAGAGAGCATGGCCACAGAAGGCAGGGGCTGCCTTATTCTTGGGAGAAACTACAGCTCATATTAGACCATTTATTTATTCAGCCAGCTAAAATCTCATCAGCAGAATAGGAGCTTGAACAGAAGCCATGCATGCTGTGTCTACCTCTTCACCCAACACAAGCAAAGCACCTTTAGCATGAAGCGCGAGGAGAGGCCGTTTGCGAAGCACAATGAGGTAAATAAGCCACCATGAGTTGCCACAAAGACACTGAGAAGCTTGGTAGCTTTAGCATCCTGCACAAAAAGTCTGCCAGAGATCACAAGCTCTCACACACAAAGTACTGAGCTGTTTTATACAAGGTCACGAAAATACACCCACAACAAACGCTCTTATCAATCCTGTGACTGTTAAAGCACAAGTTCAGCCATTTTTAATAGTTTTCACATCATTTTCCATCAAAATGATACATTTAAATCAAAATCATGTTTTACTGAAAAGGTGCTTATTTTATAATTATGTTTATTTTGCACTACACATGCTAAAAAAGTTACCTAGAAGGAAATGAAGCTAAATGTTGATGTCATCATTCTCACAACAAGGTTGAAACATTTAGCTTACATTTAAGAGGTCACCTTGTTCACCATCTTACTTCAGCATACTTGCATGCTAACAAGAGTGGACATTTTGAGCTAAAGACACCTATAAACAGACAAAACTCGATACAGTTCATCCCAAGGGGAGCATGAAAGTTTGTACCAAAATGATAATCTGTCCAGTAGTTCTCAAGACATTTCTCTCAAATCCACGAACATGGTTCCTAGTGAAGCCACAATAGAAGTCACGGGATCACAAAAGTTACTGGGATTGCATCCTCTGGGGACCATGAATGTCTGTACTGAATTTAAAGCCATCACAGGAAGAGAGCTATTGCAGTCTGGGTCCAAATGGTGAATCAATACTGCCATTTCTACAGTCAGGTTTCTAGCATGGCTGAAAATTAATGACCTATCACTATTAATTTATATCTTTATTCATTTTGCACTAAGCATGCTGAAAACATTAATAAACTAATGAAGCAACCACTATATGAGTGTGAGTCATGATAGAAGAATTTGCCAACCAAAAAAAACAAAGAGTCAAAAGTCATCTACATGATGGAATAAGATGTGAAAATCAGGTCCAGATCAAAATAGCAACAGTAATGTTTTCAGTCACATTAAATAAATAAGAGCAGCCAGGAAGCCCGATGAACAACGTGGTGAGAGTGTCAACTGAGCTGTGAAGCGAGTAGCTCAGGTTGGTTGTGGGGCAACAAACAAATCTTTCCAGTGAACGATTTTCTGTATTTAAGAGTCTCGAGGTGAGGTGTGGTGTTACACCTGGTGTGAATGCAATTTTAAGCTTATACCTCTCCTAACCACTCAGTCAAACCACTCCACTGTTACGCTTCAGGAATAGTTTCTAAAAAGAAGGGATGGATTAGCACACAGATTGAGCAGATGTGATGTTGCAGTGATTAGTACAAACTCAATGATCGGGCCTCCTCACCTATGTCCTTCCCATTCAGAGCACCCTCACTGTCACAGTCTTCTGCAGGACGACATGCAGGAAGAGAAGACAGGGTAAGAGGAGGGAGGAGAGGCTGATGTTGAGATAACAGCAGTAACGACACTTGAAAGATTTTAAGGGTAGAAAGGCAACTGTCGAGGGAAAAAAAAGGGTAGAAGGTGGAGGAAAATCAAAAACTTGTGGGTTTCTTCAGTGTTAATGTTGAGGGTGCTGAATTCTGACCACGATCAAATGGAGTCAATGCTGGGATGATTTTCTAACATGAGGGTTTGTCCACATACCTCTCTCAGCACGATCATCTGAGGTTAGCAATGCAAGGAATAATACACAGTATCACTAATGGAGAGTGACAGAAAATTACAGACCTAATGTTTTCCCACTAATTGCTCTCAGTGTACATGCCTGTGAAATACCTTTACCATCTGTTGTTCGACGTAAAACTTAAGACTGTTGCAAATGTCAAATCTGAAATGGGTCTGTGCTTAGAAATCCTATATGTTTGTACAGATTTATTAAAGCTTTTAAACACAGGACTTTTACCTTTACAAAAACATTTTTTGAATCTAGCACTGTAAAATGCCTTGTAAAGCACAGAATCTAAGAATTTTCGCCTTAAACATGTAAAACGGCAGTTAAGACTCAGGTTACTTGAGGGTTGAAAGCACCTTTCAGTTCACAATGAACAAAATGCTCCACAGGGTAGACTTGCTTTGAATGTTAGAGGTAAAACTCTCATTTCACTGTCAGGTTTTTAGTCTCAGTGTGATGAGTTAAAACATAGGTGACAATTTGATTGATAAAACTGATTTCAAGTTACATTTTTGAAGGAGGGATCAGTTTAAAAATCCACATCCATTACATCCAATTTTTTATGACTTACCTTCACAAAACAAAAGTAGTAACAACATTTTTTTCCATTCAGTTCAAAAAGCAACTTTACAAACATGTCACTACAATGCAGCATTTCTACTACAGCACATCATTTTAAAGCTTAGTGAGAGTTTGGAGAGTTTATTTTTAATGCGGATAGAAGAGATAAAAGGAAATAACAGACTTAATCACAACCTGTTGTTTTTCCAAACCACTTAGTTTCATTCTACTTCTAAATTGGATTAGGAAATGAAACGATGGATTACATTTTTCATATTAACCTCAGTCCCCCTGCTCTGTTTTTATAATCCCTCTGTATCTCCTTGATTAAATACAAACTTTATCTGCAGATCCATGCCTGTAGTACATTTATGGTCATGCTGTAGGTTATGGGAGATTACTTGATTGCAGACTTGAAATAGGCTTACATGGAGGAGCTTTTGGGGATGTGGGGGCAGGAGAAGAACCCATTTTTATTCTGTATCTCAGGCGTCTGAAACAAACAAAAACAACGGAGATGAGATTTAATTTTTACCTGATAGTTATATAGTTACAGTTATGTTTTTTGACAGCAGAGTGTTGACTACCTCTCCTGAAACTGTGTGGAGGGGATGAGGGCAGCACGCAGGTTGCAGTCGCCGACCCTCTTGGCCTGCCACCAGGTGGCGTCCTCTTGGCTAACAACCTGCAGAATGTCCCTCTTTTTAAAAGGAAGTCCCGCCTCTTGGCACGGCGTGGCCTTGTCTTCATAGGGTGTGTAGTCAAACAAAGCCCGAAGATAGACCTTTAGGAAGCAGGAACACCCTGTTATCGTGACATCTTAAAGTAAAGGTTTGTTATTTTTCTGGAAATATGCTAATATTCTTGTTCTTGCACATAGTTAGATGAGATCACTCATGCTACTGTCATATCTGTGTATTATATAGAACTAGAGAAGCTAATTAGCTTAGCTTAGCATATATACTGTGTCCAAAATCCTATACAATGCACTACACAATCTACTAAAGTCCTGATAGAGAGAAACTAATTAAAACTTCCTTCTTTACTCTTAAATTCAAGCATTATTGATGTTAGGTAAGAGCTGCCTTCTGTTACGTTATTGTTGTTGGAACTACTGCATTGCATTGTGGGTCATTTATGCCTGTATAGTGTCAAGTTCTTGCATACTGTAACATTCTGTAGAAATGGTGTGTACCTGACATACTATTGATTTCATACTAAGGTTTTGGTTGCACTGAACAATTTTGTTTCAGTGTGCTAAACAGCACAACAGAACTGCATTTCTGTTGCATCCAAAACTGGAAACAGGGAAAAATGATTTGACTGGCTTTAAGGAAGACACTGCTACAGTCAAAATAACCACATGAGCCCCTTTAAAACCATAACTTACTGATTTACACTTCGGTTTTTTGTACAGATTAACCAAACGCTGGCTTTAGCCTTGTATTGAACAGACTGATGTAGAAGAGTTATCAATCTTCTGATGTAACAGTTTGTAATAAAGCTACTAAGGTACTTTTCACATTTTCACACGCATATGCATCTCTCTTCCCTTATGTGTGTACCCAATTATTCTTTATTCCTTATTCTTTCAGGTTTACTCTCCATCACACATCTCTTAAGTTAAATAAAGTTAAACCTTCGGTCATACAGTCCCCTCATTATATTAAATACTGTGTGGTCTGTGCCCAGTGAATTGTTTGCATTGTCTCTCCCCATCCGATCTTACGTTATCTACTAAGGCCGCAGGCTAGACTCTTACTGATAGCAGGTGGGTAGGAGGGTAACTTAGTGCTAGCTGACGTGTGGGAACAGACACCGAGACTTAAAATGTTTGTGTTCCAACACCCATTAAGACTCTTATGTATAGCAGAAAACCTATACAATGTCATCAGTAAGAACCAGCAACAATACAAAGTTTAAATTTAGAAAATTATTAAAGACACCAGTCAATCAATAAAATAGAAAATGCTTGTTGACTTTCTGGAGTAAACTGTTGTGTATTCAGGCGTGATGTTTTAAACAAACGAGTCCTCACCCTGCTCTCCCTTAGCTTGTCTTCATCTGCAACAGCTGGAATGATTTTCAGTGTGATGGAGCCTTGTGACTGGGACTGATCAAAAACATCAGAGCAGCATCATCATAAACTGCATCCACATTAATCTTTAACGGATAATCATACAGTATCTGAGCTGATGCTTTTTTTTTTCTTTTACCAGAATCTGGCTTATTTCATCTGGCCTTTTGTGGGTTATCAGGTTTCCATTGACCTCTCGGAGCTCATCACCAACATGCACCAGACCTGGAAACACAAACACAACACACACCCACAGAGCAAGTCTGCTGAAAACAAGCCTACTTGCCAAGAAAAATAAAGCACAGGAAAATCCCAGTATGTGTATTACTGCTAACAGTGTTTTTAGTGTAGGCGGCTCAAACACACACACACACACACACACACACAAAGATTTTTCTGTTGGCATGAAGTCAATAACATCCATGGCAACAGCCAGGAGCAACCCCTGTTTGTAATCTCAAAATATGCAATCTCGTGGCACTAATCTCCAGGATTTGATCTGTGTTGACAGTTCATGAGGTTACACAACATAATCTCCTCACTTCTCTGTCTGTATATCAGTAGAGATAAGAAAGTCCCGTTGGGTGGAAAGTTCCTTTTCGACATGTAAGTGGAACAGATATCTTTTTTTTTTTGCTGCTGCCTGGCCATTACTTTGTATTAAATACAAAAACACATACAGCTAATGTTTGCGTTATATTTGCATGAACAGTTTATCTCACCACTGCGGTCAGCTGCTCCTCCCCTCATGATTCTGGCCACGATTACAGCACCTGTCGCCTCGTCTCTGCGGATTGTTGCTCCCTAATGGAAAAGATGCAAACACATAACTTATCATCGGTTCAATGAGCTGATACAGTCCTCTGGTAGACTGACAAAAAGCTGCTTCTCCTGTGCAGCTTGAGAGCTTTGGCTGGAACTCTGTGTTACTCGGCACATGAGGACTTGATCATCAAAATCACAAAAAAGATGCTGTCTGTGAAGCTTAGCTGACTGGTGCTTCATGCCATTCATACGCTCATAATCATGTTTCATACATCCTCTTAATGTGTCATAGAGAAGTTTTGCATCCAACCTCCTTACTCTTCAGTTTTCTTACACGTTGCCTAACAACTCCATCAATTTCAGTCCAAACTTAGTGAATTATTTAATGATTAAAGGAATATCCAGTACGACTTTACTTAAGGCATGCATCTACAATACATTATAAAACATTATGAACACACTCATAATGCGTTACACGTGGTTATGGTTACGGTTAACCCGAACCCTGCTTATAACTACAATTACACAGCACTTCAGGTGCATCATAACGCATCACAAGTATGTTCATAATGCATTATAGATGATGCTTTACGTAAATGTTACCAAATATCTTAACATGAATTACTTTTTGTTTAGAGTTAGATGACAGAGTCAGTATTAGTCATTTCTGTACACCAAATATGAATCTATGATTAGCTTAGCTTAGCATACAGACTAGTAATAGGGAAAACAACAAAATCCGCCGTGATGTGGATTAAATTAACAAGATATCAAGTGTTAACTGTAACAGTGCTAGTACATTTAGTTACAGATTCAAGTCTTTCTGCTAAGCTAACCAGCTCAGATTCTAGCTTAAGCTTCAGCATACAGATTAATGAGTGTTATAAATCTTCTTCACTCTTAGCAGGAAAAACTAAAACTATTCTTTCATGTCTCGTCATTAGACACATAATGTGGGTTGGACATAGGGTGACCAGATGAGAATGGGTGAAATTCAGGACAGGGGATTCTGGGTGTACAGTCAAAACTCAGCAATACAATTATTTTTATTCATAAATTCTGAATCTTGTAAATTCTTTAATTTCCCTAAAGTAAACAAAGTTATAAGTTGCCCTCACAGTATCAGTCTTTGTGGCACTCCTGTGCAAAAAAATAGACAACAGCCATTGCTTAATAAGAAAAAAAACTACAGCACCCAGTGCAAAGCCAGGTGCAGGGTGACACCAAAAAAAAAGATTCACAACAATCAGTTTTTAATGTTTTATGAGGCTTTACTATAGTTCAGTCTAATTTTTGGGACAATTAGGACAGGATTCGGGATTCAGGACAGATGCTTGCGATTCAGGAC
>JAPZDX010000014.1:11620350-11634057 GCA_029783625.1 Naso annulatus | reverse complement strand
GCCTGTTTAACTTAATTTGCAACAGGTGTTAAAATCAAGCAAGTTCTATTCCAGGGAAGAATGATTGAGAGGCTGATTGTTTAAATGTCAGGAAAATTATTGTATTAATATTTCAGATCTGTTTTCCGGGTAATGTTATCGAGTTCATGTAATGACTTTGCTTCTGCTGCCCTTGAAATTATATTTTGTTACATCTAATCTAAACATATAAATAAAAAACACTAGAAGTACTGCTCTAGCAGTGACAACATCCTGCAGGCACTGATCACAGTCATGGATGCTTGGTTTTTGTTGCTACTGACCACTTCAGAATCCACGCCTGTTTCACTTTCTCCCTTTTTCATTCCATTTGCAGACACACCATTTCTGAAAATCATCAAGACACACATATGATTCAGCTGTAACACGATCCTGAACATGACATACTAACATACGCTGACAGTAAAACAGAAAACCTGTGAGTCTAATATTTGATGGAAGTGAATAATTTAAATGTAATGCTACTGAAGAAAAACAGTCTTTTATGTTTTCAGTTGCTTGTCAGCTAGGAAAATCACACATATATTAGATTTTCTGACACCAGAGAGCATCGACTGCATTCTTTCTCTTCTGGCTTCATCTCACCTGAAGCTCGACATGGACGGCATTGAGGGCATGCTGGGCAAATTTTTCTGTATCCTCTCCAGCAGGCCGGACTTCCTCCTGGCAATAAAGATCAGCAGAAGCAGCAGAACCAAAATCAACACTGTCACCCCGATAGCGATTCCAACTGGATGGAGAGACATGGCCAGAGGAGGAAAGAGGCAGTTTATTAATAATAAGACAACATTTAACAGCTACGGGTAATCTGAATATTGAAATGCTGTATTTTTGACTTAAAAAACCAATATACTTGAGGATCCGAGCACGCCGGGAATGTTTATCTCGCAGTAATCTCCATCCCAGCCTGAAGGACATCTGTGAAACAAAACGCAAACATTAGAGTCGTAACATTCCACAACACCGTGCTCATTCACAGCACTTGTAAACTGATCAGTCTTTGCTTCGTTATATTAAATATATACAACATTTAACATTTCGGAGCACTTTTTATTAGAAATTTAACAAGTTTGGGGGATCTCTAGATGCTTCCGAATGCCTGTTTGTGAAGACTGAAAAACGTTCTCACATGCAGAGAGCCTTGTTGTCATCAAAGTAGCAGGTGCCTCCATTTCGACACTGACATGGAGGAGGCATGGTGGGTGGTTCAACAAAACCTGAAATAATTCAGACAACGAACAATCAGAACATTTACTGCACCACAACAAAACAATTTATACCACTGGGACATTAAATAGAATGCATTTTAAACTTCGCTATACTACAGAGTTCTGACTTAAAAGAACTCTTCCTCTTTCATCCTGTGTCAACTGCAATAAAAACACTACACACACACTTTCCCAGCTAAGACAAATGACTCATTCTCCCTCTCAGGTCTTTGCTTCTATAATATCAATATAAATTCATTGTTGTGTTGTAATACATGATCATACAAAGAGACACAGATAAAGAACTGCTAGTAGTTTCCATATTACTGATATTAGGATAATAGATTAATTTCTGCAACTTAAAACGCGATTTCCTGCATTTTTCCCAACACATACTGAGGAAATAAAAAGTTGTTTTCATACCAGCATCACATTCAGTGTGGCTGCCTTGGACAAAGCTGGTCCCCTCGGGGCAGGCGCAGGTGTAACCTCCCGGTCGGAGCAAACACAGATGGCTGCAGATTCCTTTACACGGATTATTCACCGCGGAAACAAAGACGGGGTGTTGATTCCCTCATTTGAACAATCTAAAAAGCAGGACTGATGCGTTTTTTTTGAGTTTGAACAAAAGGAATTTGCTAAAAATGGCCAAGACTGTGATAACTCTTTCACAGGATTTTTTTTTTAATTAACATTTCTCTTTTGTGCGGACCAAATCTGATCCCAGACACTAAAAGGCATCAGTCAACAATAAAATAACTATAAAATAGACAGTTATTGAAAACTGAAAAAAAAACATTATTCAAAGTCGTGCAAAAATTGTTTCATTATTCATGCGATACTGTATTTACTACATGAATAACCCCAATATTAATATTTCACAGTGTGTGTCAATGTGTTTGAATATGTAGGTGAGTGTGCACTGACTGTCTATGGAGTTGTATCTCTGCTGCTGGTACACAGACACTTGCGTCAGCCAAGGCCCAACAGTCAGCAGCTTGGTTTTGTCTTCCTGGCCAAACTTGTTCTGACGGAACACCTCGCCGTTCTCAGAAGTGCTCCAATAGACGTCGTTCTCGAACACAGACACACTTAAGGGGTTTCTCACATCTAGATGAGATGCAACAGAATGTGAACAATTTACGTGAGCTTTAGTTAAGACACTTGATAACATAAAGGATTATGGATGGACGATGAGGGTTCTGGAGTACGACTTCTTCGAGGAGTGTCCTTCCTAATCCTCACCTATGAAGACGGAAACTCTACGGTCTTCTCCTGAGGGCAGAATGGACTCTATGTGGCTCTCCCTTGAGTCCGACCAGTAGATCCTGTCATCATTGGTGAAGTCGACTGACAGGCCAGTGGGCCAACCAAGACCATCCGCCACCAGGACCTTTCTCTCCTGACCGTCCATCCAAGAACACTCGATCTTGGGTGCCTCTCCACGGTCCGCCCAGTACAACATCCTGCAGACACATTACAGATATTAGAGTTCTGGGCTCTGAGTTGTGGTGGGTTAAAGTTCACTTCATTTAGATTTTCTATGATAGATGAATGTAACAGGAAAAATGCAAGAGTCTCTGTCATTTCTTCTGTAGTGGGAATTAATTTTTCACATGAGAATTTCAATTTGGACAAAAATACAAGAATATCTGCCGTATGATACCTTTTTAGTTGAGAAAAATTCCATTAATATTTACAGGGAAACACAATCCTACTAGCAAATAATTTCCAACATTTGGAACCCAGGGGGGAATGTTCAGCACAATTAGATACCCTAAACCATATTAACTATATTAATTAAACTTAACTGTAAGATAGTTTGTTATTGTCAGATGTGGTAGCACAGTCTTTCTCACCCCAGTCGTGGGTTGATGGCCACAGCAGACGGGTGTCCGAGGTCAGTCTTCACGAGGTGCTTCCTGTAGCGTCCATCCAACAAGGACACCTCTAACCTCTGAAGTCTGGAGTCTGCCCAGTACAGGTTCCTTCACGCAGAAGAACCAAATCACAAAAAAACGCTTTGACACAATTTTTATGACCACATTTTTTAATCTTAAGAATATGATAATTTATCAGCTGAAGGCACTAGAGTGCTGAAGTCACGTGATCTGTTAAGTTTAGAGATGTTTACACGCACCTGCCCACCCAGTCCACAGCGATGCCGTTTGGTGAGGTGATGTATTTGATGCCAAGGTCGACAGAAGCAACAATGTTGTTACTGCCATCATCCACTGAAGGTATGTATGCTCTCTTAATCGCGCCTGCTTCAGCGTCCTGCCCAGCAACAGTGAAGTAAACCATACCTGAAAAAACACAAGGATGTCATTTAGGTTCCAATGATTGAAATTTATCATTACTGTATTTTTGTTTTAACCCAGCTGTCTTTTTTCTTCAGTGTCTGATATTAATCTGGGTGTGACCTACTGAATCCCGTGTTGTCGTGGTCCCAGTCATAGTCCATAGCCATAATACGCTCCTCCTCTTCGATGAAGTCATGGTAGGTCTCCTCCTGCAGGTTGAACTTTCGGATACGAATGTTCTCTGGTAGAAGCAGCATGGGAGCCGCTCCTGAGAGACAAAGACATTTGAGCTTTACCTGTTTTCTTGTCACTGTAACGACTGATTAACCTAACGTTCCAAATGGTTTGTTTTGCAGAACATTCTGGAAAGTAATCCCCGTAAACTATTTGGAAACAGGCGGGCACTGACTGATCAAAAACACTTGGCAGATGATTGGATGAACCATATTAACTTGTTTATTTCTCAATGTACCTTCAGGCTTGGCTCTTGTAATTTCATTGTATTTTGTACAATAATAATAAAGGTAATCTCCATCTTATCTCTATCTGTCTACCACATTCCCTCTTTATCAAGCCATTGAGTCAAGTTGATCTATATTTTTTAAATTAGTAAAATGTTTGTTTGTTGCTCCTGTCTGAATCTTGGCTCATAAAAAATTGTTCTCACCTTCAGCCTCGCACATGTTGCCATCACCAACTTTTCGGTAGCCGTTGGCACAATCACAGTCGTAGCTACCTTTAGTGTTTTTACAGATCTGAGGACAGATGCCATACTCCTGACACTCATCGATGTCTGAAAAAACAAGAAGAAAGTGTGAGAAAGAGTTTAGAAAAAGTTCAGTTTTGTTAATATTTGCTCTGTTCTTTAGACCTCGTGTGTATATTTACCCGCCCGATCCTTTAACGGAGTGATAATTTTTTGTAAAACATTCGTTTTAGGGTTGTTTTTTTAAGTGCTCATAGAGGAATTTTTGAAATGTTTATCCGTGTGAATTAATTTATATATATATATATATGACAGGAGTACTCTCAGTGCGTGTGTGCTTGTGTACCATTGCAGTTGTAAGTGCTGTCTGGGTCCACTGCGTATCCGGGGTTGCAGGTGCAGATGAAGCCGGTGCCGTTCAGGTTCGTGCACTGGTGCTCGCACAGCTTCTCATCACAGTTACGATCCACACCAAAGTCTGGAGTAAGACAACACAGACCACATTTTTTTTTAAACACGCAACCATTGATCATAATCTTGGCGTTTAGTCACAATGATTCCCTGCATGTTTATGACTGAACCTTCATGTATCCATAAATAAATCAGTCGGCAGGATATTTCTGTCCACATGCAGTGTTTCGGCGAGAAACAGATCAGTTCTCTATCTCATCATCACACTTTCAGCAGGTTAGAGAAGAGAAAAAACTAGCCCACTCATATTCATCAATCATCATCATGACAAAATTATTTAAAATGGAACTTTTTTTTTTTTATAAGAAATATATTTTTGAAAAAGCCCTGTCCTAATTAAAAGATGCATATCTCATAATTGTAAGCTCCATACCTCATAATTTCAAGACCTTCTCTCATAATTATGAGGCACTAAATCATAATCAGGTTGTGACCCATCTCTGGATAAATGGTTTGATAAGTCATAATTACATGATATGCAAGTAATCATTAAAAAATGTCTCTTATTTCTCTTTATTTGGAGACAGAAATGTGCTTCTGTACAAGACCACATGTTCATATTATCATCAAAAGAGCATGTTGACAGTAGGCAAATAGGTGCTTTGTTGTGACACTCACTGCAGCCTAACTCGTCCGTGAGGTCTCCACAGTTGTCGTTGTGGTCACATACATATGGCAGGGCCACACAGTGTCCGTTGGTGCATTTAAACTCATCCAGCGTGCAGGGAGGCAGTGTAGGCGGGCGGCCTGAGAAGGACACAGTCAGAATTAATCATCAACAAGCACGTAGGGAAGGTTCAGTGGGTATAAAACCCATCTGTGGAAACATGTCCACCTCCACTTTTCTAAGATTGAAGAGCTTTCTCTACTGTGTCACTCTTCACTCACCAACTGTCTAAACCAAAAAAGAAGAAAAAAAAAGTGTGGAAATGAGTGGACTGCCCACACATGTAGATTAAAAAAACCTAAGCATCCCACACAGTCCTCAAATGTAAGCACATACTTATACTCTAACATGAAAACATACAATTCCATATCCACTAAATCACTTCAATTTAAATCACTTTAAGGCTTCGCCGCAGCTTCCCTCATTTGTCTCCTCCTCCGCAACAAATGGATTAATTGAGCTATCCTATGTCCACCAACGATTTAATCTCCTCTCAAAGTAATTTGATTGAAATTTAAGCTGATTGTGTGACAAATCCATGAAATCAGACTATTTGGTCATCCTTTGTATGTTTCAGGCTTTGTTTCCTGTGCAGATGCGCTGACTATGTTTACACGCACAAATTGCTTCATTTTGCTCTTTTTTTGAAAGAGACAATATTCCTGCTAGGTTGTAGTATGGCTTACACAACCTGGTATTTATGTGTTTCATGACACATTCCCTGTGTCTCCCTCTCTCTCGTCTTCTGTAGGTGTGCCTTTTTTTTTGGACCAGCACACACGTTTGAAGCACAGAGGCCCAGCAAACGGGATAAAGCTTTTTACTCACACATACTTTGGCAACGCAGCCCCTTCCCGCAGGGTTGTGCAGAGGTGTGGGTGTTTTTTGTTTGTACTTTAGGACGTAACCGCCATCAAACAATCACAAAAAAAAGCCTTTCTCCTCTTCATTTACTCAGTTTTGGGGACAACTAGTGTTATGTCTTTAAATTTAAAGAGTTAAACTGTGCTTAAATGCTGGGCCTAAATTATAGAGAGAATTTAAGAAACTGTTTTGAGGAGAGGGTGTTAACACACAATAACTACTACTGGAAATAACACTAGCAATAGGTAAGAGGCAACATTACCATTCAGAATATCTGTCTAAACTATACAGATTGTAGTGTGTGTGTGTGTGTGTGTGTGTGTGTGAGTCATACAAAGTTCCTCGTCCTCGTCACTGCCATCCCCACAGTCGTCCTTCTTGTTGCATAGCAGGCCAGCATAGATACAGTAGCCGTTTGCACAGCGGAACCTGGCCGGTGCCTCACATGGCACAGACCCTGGCCAAACACACAGAAAGCTGAGATTAGACCAACCTTTGCAAGAAAACACACTGCTGATAATCATCATATTATCAGTCTTTCACTGTCATCTCTCGGCATCTTGTGTTTATATATCTGTCTACCCATGAGGCAAATTTCGAACATGAGAATCCTCCAGTTATTCTCTCAGTCCTTACATAAACTGTGTTAACTGGCATAAGGGTTTGTTACATTGTGCTATAAGGTGTGAGTGATCATGTTGATTAAACAGACATGAAACTTTTCACAGGACTTTGTTGTATTCAGTAAACAAAGAGTTTCTCACAGCACAAACTGAGCTGTTCGTCACTGCCGTCCCCACAGTCATCGAGGCCGTCGCACACCCAGGTCTGGCTCACACACAGGTGGTTCTCACATTCGAACATTTCTGAGGGACACCAGCGTCCTCCCGGGAAACGAGTAGCTGTTGGGGTGACAATAATCAATGATAAAACTGTTTGTACACATTTACTTTAAGTTACCAATTGAACTGCAGTCGGCTGTTAAACACTGAAAAAGCTTCACTTTAGTTGTTAGAGATGGCGTGGGTTGATTGTCGCACTGTCGTGCACTGTTTTTGTGTTCATATGCTGAATTATAATAATATGAGCAATTACAATGAACATTTTGTGTTTGAAATCTAAATAAATTGGTAAGACAACAAGGTTAAACTGTTAAAAACCTGCTTCTAGTCCTCTTCTTGTACAGTTCATTCTGCTGCAGCAGATTTTGAACATTCTCAAACTTTCAGACTTCAAATATGAATATTTGAAGGCAAAGGTCTTGCAGATCCCTCTTACACGCTCACGTTCCAAAATAAAAACAGTGTACTAAAATGTTGCAGCGGTCAGACAGTTTGCCATTAGTTTTCGTATGGTTTACTTACGACAGTATTTCTCATCTGACAGGTCCTCACAATCGCCGCGGCCATCACACTGCAGAGTAGAGGGGATACAGTGACCTGAGTCGCACTGGAAGGTACCTGGACGGCATGTCATTAGTTCTGTAAGAGAGCCAGGATGGTAATGTGAGTGTGTTTGTGTGTCCTTTTGTGACAGAGAGTATTTCAAGGGGGTGAGTATGTGTGCTCTGCTCACCACAGTCCCGCTCATCTGAGTTGTCCCCGCAGTCGTTCTTATGGTCACACACCCAGGTACCAGGAATGCACTGCTCGTTGTCACATTTATACTCACTTTCGGAGCAAGGCCTTGGCTCTGTTCACCACGATCAGGATAAGAGGGAGACACACACATAGCCTCAACTTGAGCTCAGATTGAAGTCTTTACTGTTCAACCACATCCTATACAGGCTTAAACTATGCAAAAAGACAGTCTTTTAACACAATACAGTCTGAGCAAGTATAACAGCAAGGTTAGGTCAGCATTATGGAAAATTCATCAGTAAATGACTGTTTTGTAAATCCCACGTAAACCATTAGAGCAGGACACTCACGGCAGTCCCTCTCATCTGAGCCATCACCGCAGTGGTTGATGCCATCACACTGCCAGCGGATTGGGATACAGCGGTGGTTGTCACATCGAAAATCTCCCAGGGGATCACAGGTCACCGCCTCTGTTAGGAGGTAAAGATAAAATGATGATTCAACATTAGATTAAATAGTGAATGATTCAGACCTAATAATTCTGTCCTGAAAAGTCTGAAATAAGTTTTTTAGAAAATAAGGTGACCACTAGTCTCCTCTCCTACAACCTGCGATCTGTGTCTCTCCCTGTTTCCTGCTTTGCCTCAGGTGTTGTGTTTGTCTCCTCATACTCCTATTTTGACTTGAAATCGTTTTGGTCTGGCCCACTAGCAGATAATGACTCAAATCCTTCCAGCCTATTAAAAATGTCAATAATACTGTGGTGATGGTTGGAATCACAGTTAGTTCCAGTTTTCAGGAGAACTGACATCTCCATTCATCCTCAAAAAACTTCCTGAGCATTCTTAAAAGAACATTTCAGCGCAAAATTTGATCTACAGGCGCAGTTCTTGTGACAGCCATGCCTTCACATAATATCACATCTGCTGACACACAAGCACTGACCGCAGTCCTGCTCGTCACTGTTGTCCAAGCAGTCATTGGTGCCGTCACAGCGGGCCGACTGAGGGATGCAGCGGTAGTTTGTCTTGCAGGAGAACTCGGTTTCCTCGTCACACCTGTATTCTGGACCCACTAGAAAGAGAGAGAGAGAGAGAGAGAGAGAGAGAGAGGTGAGTTAGAGCTAGACACAGAAAATGACAAAATTTTACAAGATGAGAAATGATGAGGAAGGAAGAAATAAGACAGAAAGTGTATGGTGAACAGGACTAGAGGGAAGAGGATGAAAAGGAAAATATAAATAGTTTGTGCCTCTTAAATTTAGAGAAGCCCAATATGACATTTTTATTAACTCAGATATCTCTCAGGACATGAAGTCTATTAAAGTCTATTGAAAATCATATATGCGTAATTTGATTGCCACCTCTGATCATCACTTAAATCACCGCCTTTCTTTTAGGTGCCCGTCACATTCAAGAATTAAAGTAAAATTAAGGGGGGTCCTGCCACTGCCGCTGAACACCACATCTCTCCTGGTTCACTAATGTGGATAATGCTGGACTCAGTTTAAATAATGTTCACTCAAATTGTCATTTCCTGTTGTGCAACTTACTGCAGATTTCATAAGGCTCATCAGATCCATCCCCACAGTCATCCATGGCGTCACACACGTAGCTCAATGGCACACAGCGCGCGTTGGCACACTTGAACTCTCCTGGTTTGCAGGTCTTGTGGGAACAAACCTGAGGGTCCTCATCCTCACCGTCTGGACAGTCTTCTACTCCATCGCAGTGCGAGGCCATGGGGATGCACTTCTTGCTTGTACACTGGAACTCGTTTGACCCACATCGGTGGTCACCTACAGGCACAGACAGCAGTTTGACTAGTGTTTGAAAATTTGATCCACGTCCAAATTGAACAAATTCCAAACAATAAGTGAAATTTGATCAGTACTATCAATCACAGTTCAAACTTCAATTCTGCTAGTGTGGAATAATTTAAATGTCAGCTTCCTATCTATTTTTTTTTTTAACACTGCTGCAGTTTATTATAGTTATTTTTTATTTTTGTCATACTGCAGAGAGCCTCGTCCTCGTCTGAACCGTCTGGGCAGTCAGATGAGCCGTCGCAGAGGAAGCCAGGGTAAGTACAGCTGCCATCTTGACACTGGAACTGGCCAACTGGGCAAAAACGCTCCGGGCAGGTCTCAGGTTCATCTGAGCCGTCACCACAGTCAGATTGGCCGTCACACTTCCACCATACAGGAATGCACCTGAGGGCGAGAGAAAGCATACATGGGTTAATTTACATGATATATGATTGTGTATTTAATCTGTGAGACTGTAAGCTTGTTTTACAACCATTGTTTTGAACGGCTTTTTTGTGAATCTTTCTTTTTGGTAGCCTTTTATACTTTATAACCCTGCCTGCTCTTTTTTAAGTAGTAACAGACATTTAAAGGCTGACACTGTCTTGACAAAGACTGGTTGACTGTGCAAGCAACTGAAAAAACAACAGAAAAAATAAGTCAACCTATCCAAGATATAGTATCTTATATATTGCTTTTTTAATCAAATACATAACAGTGCTTTCAATAAACCAAAACATAAAAAAAAGCAAATTGATAGCCTATTGTCAGTAATAATGTCTAAAGAATCATATAGAAAAAAATGTAATAAAATTACACATCACAACTAAGCACAGAACCACTTCTTTTATTATATATCTTATATATATTCTATGTCTGTCTCATCAAGTACGTCTCTTAAAGAACAGACATACTTGATGAGTGGAACTGTGAGGACTGAAACACAAGTGAATTTTTTTTTATCTGAGTTATTTTTTTTAAAAATCTGACTGACTTTTCATTGTCTCCACAGCGGTACTGGGTGCTGGAGCAGTCTGCGACACACATGATCGTGAAGCCCACGGAGACGCCGATGAAGTGATCTGGACATTCACAGGTAGCGTGCTGACCGCCAGGGCCAATAAGACACAGATGACTGCAGGTCACATGATGGCTGTCACAGGGGTTTTTACCTGGGAAATACATCGATTAAAAAACAAAAACAAAAACAACAATGAAAAACGTATTGGTTAATTCTGTGCTGCTCTTAATCTGAGAATAAGAATAGGAAGGAGATATTGGTCAAATGTACGTACTGCGAGGCTGCCTGTAGGGGTGAGAGACATGAATGTCATAAGGCTGGTGTGTGTTGTTGCCCATGTTTGTGCGCCCTTCACCCGTATACTTGTGGGCCTTCTCCACTGAGTGTGTGTTCCTGTCTGTCCAGTAGACCCAGTCCTCGAACAGGGTAATGGCAAAGACATGAGGAAGTGTACCAGCAAAAGCTCGGTGTCGATTCTGGCCGTCCATGTCTGCAAAGCTAGAGGATGACACAGTGGAGGGTTAACACACACAGCAGTGATTTTTAATGTTAACTATAATAGAGAAAAACTTTGGGAAGCACACTTGATTTCTTATCAAACTGTGTGAATGTCTAAACTCACTCCACAAAGTTAAGGTGGGAATCAGCAAAGAAGATCTTGTCAGTGGTGTAGTCTATGGTCAGAGCATTGGGCCACTCCAGCTTGGTTTTGATAATGGCACTGACATTGTAACCATCCATGCCAACCCTGCCGATGTATGCTGTGTCACCCCAGTCGGTCCAGTACAGCCATCTGGGTAAAGAAGTGGACAGAAGGGAAGAAAACAGTGGTGGGAAAAACCCAAACAAAGAATTAAAGAGTTAGCAAGTAGCAAAAAAGCTAAAAGTAGCTAATTTTTTTTAGGACTATAAATAGGTATTTCCTTTGCAGCTACAATAGGGAGAAACATTTGCGTGACATTACGTGCAACTCTAAACTGGTTTTTGTGTCACAGCTACAGGGGTCCTGAAAGCACAAGTGTTAGTACCCATGTTTGGGGTTGACTGCCACAGCACGAGGTCGGCTGATGACAATAGTATCCTCTCCATCTGTGAATGATTCTGACAGCAGCTTCTTCTGGTAGCGCCCATCCAGCTCCACCACATGAAGTGAGGCAAAATGAGAGTTCGTCCAGTACAATTTCCTGCAGCAGAGACAAAAAGTTTTCACTGACATATCTGATTGAAGACTCATGATAACAATCTTTACAAACAATTCCATATTAGTTTATAGAGCAAAGATCTCTTGCAAATTCAAAATCAATTTCCACCCGCATTGTTTATGTATTAAACTGCATATTGTTGTATAAACAATTAAACACTGATTAATTTGTTAAAAGCTTTAATGATAAAGTTCCTCCCACTTCACACACCTGCCCACCCAGTCCACCGCCAGGCCTTCAGCTCCATGTAAATCATGTTCCACCAGCGTCTCCCTGTCAGTCCCGTCAAATCGCATCCTCTCAATCTTCCCTGCTCCTTTATCCAGCCAGTAAAGTCTCTGCTCGATGTCATCGAAATCTAAAGCCACCACTTCAGACAGCCCCTGCAAGACTATACTTAAAAGTGACCCGTCTGTGCTAAGTTTGCGGATGTAGTAGCGATTACTGTACAACAGGTATGGGTCAATGCCACTGTTCTGACGACACGTGCGCCCATCCGCTTCACGGATGTAGCCCGGGGCACATGTGCAGTGGTATGAGCCAGCAGAGTTGTCACAGATCTGACTGCAGACGGCGGGTGTGGTCACACACTCATCAATGTCCTCGCAGGCTTTGCCATCTGGCATGAGTTGGTAGCCGGCTTCGCATGAGCAGTAGTAACCGGTGAGGGTGTCAGTGCAAAACTGGGCACACTGATGGACTGCAGGGTCGCTGCATTCATTGATTCCTAACAAAGCGAGGAAAGAAGACAAAGCGGAGAAATGACAAAAATCAAAAGGCGAAACAAGTTTAAGCGTTAGAGATCTTCATGTAATTTAGTAGAGATTCTCACAGATTATAATGAACCTTTACAATGATAAACACCCAATGAACTGATCACTATTCACAGACAACCAATTAAATTATGTGCTTTGTGTTAATTGGTAGTTATTCTTTTTTTTTTTTTTTAAAGATATTTTTTTGTTAGTTATTCTTCTTCTTAAAAAAGCAACATATTCTTGTTCTAGCTTTTGAAAATTAACTTAGAATATTGTGTAAAAATAGTGAGTAAGGAAATAGCACAAATAGAACACATTTTTTGTGTAATATGATGATTTTTAAAAAAGGCAACATTTTCGACGTAAATTTAAGGGTGATTTAATTTAAATTTAAGAGTGAATCTGAATAATCTTCTCAAAATGCTGACTGATTTGAAAGTAAAATCCTTTTGTTTGGCTCCACTGAATAAAAGCAAAATAATAGAATGTTTGTGATGACTTTGAAAAACAAACATCCTGCCTGATTGTGTGACACAGATGTTGTTCTTTCCCTTAGCTTACATCAGTTCATATCAATATTATCACAGAATGTCAGATTTCCACAACTCTCACCACAGCCTTTTTCGTCGCTTTCATCAGAACAGTCCTTCTTCCCGTCGCACACCTTATGATTCTCGATGCACTCGCCTGACGTGCACATGAAATGCAGGGGAGAGCAGGTGGGCTGGGGCGTTGAGCACAAGCTTTCCACCTCATCTGAGCCATCCAAACAGTCAGTATACCCATCGCAGATGGTGGAGGCAGAGATGCACATTCCGTTGCCACAGGTGAACTGTTCACTGCTGCATGTTTCATAAGTACAGCCTAATTCATCACTGGCATCCCCACAGTCATCCACATGGTCACAGCTAGGGAGGAGGGGTAATTTATTAGACTCTATTGAGTGAAAACAGAAATAGATTCCAGACTTGCAAACAAATACCTCCTTTTTTCTCACACACGCACGCACACACACACACACAAACACATACCTCAAACACACACACACACACACACACAAACACCCCTCAACTTAACCAAA
>JAPZDX010000014.1:11540811-11552963 GCA_029783625.1 Naso annulatus | reverse complement strand
ACTTAAGTATCAAAAGTAAAAGTAAATTATACATATTTTTATTGTTGTACTTAAAGTCAACTGATTTTTCAGATTATCTGAACCCATTTTTATTTAATCTGACTGTTGATGAAATGAGTTAATACTAATATTGCTTTGGCTTATTTCTACCAGTCAAAGTAAAATAACACCATGAAAATGAAGCTCGATGAAAAAAAAAAATTACCATGTTAAGTCATGTTTGAGATTAAAAAGGGTCAAAATTACGACTTAAAAAAAGATGAAGTATAAACTCAAATTTACGAGTTGGAAGTCTTACATATGACTTGAAAAGGCCAAATCATTTGAAAAAAAGACATAATTATGAGATTAAAAAAAAGGAAATTTTGAGATTAAAACATAAAATATGCAACAGAAACTCAAAATTGTGAGATAAACTCATAGTCATAAGATTAAAACTCAAAAATTATCTCATAGTTTTGGCTTTTAATATTATAATTTGATACATTGTTATTTATCAGGGCTCTGCTTTCATATTTTTTTCTTTAAAATGGGCTTCAGTAGATTCAGCAGCATGTAATTTGAAAAGTAACTAGTAACTAAACTTATCAAATAAATGTTGTGGAGTACAAGTACAATATCTGTGTCTAAAATGTAATGGAGTGGAAGTAGCAGAAGGGAAATACTTAAGTACAAGTACCTCAGAATCTTACGTAAGTACTGCACTTGAATAAATGCACTTAGTTTCATTACATCACTGCTCAGTGGTTTCTGATCTTTTTGTGTGATTTACCCCACAGTCCTGTCAGATGAACTTCTTTGTTGACGCCAGTCATCACTGAACTGAGTTCAAATTGCATTATATAACAGTAAATTTGAAAGTGGATGTTACAAAATGTTTTTCATACAATTGAATTTTCAGTGTCAGTCTTTCAGCTGCATTCTTACCACCAGTTGAAGTGGCAGAAGTTGAATGTTGTGCTGGATATTATCCATAAAGTCTACTTCTAAGTATTTCAACTGATTATTCATTTGTCAACTTAAGTGATTTCAGCCATAAATCAGACACTTTTAGGTAGTATCAACAGTTTACATTTGGTTATCTAAATTATCCACTATACTTTTTGTTATTATAAGCTATTCATTTCAGTTCATTTCAGTGATGTAGCAAATACTTTTAGCTAACTGCTTTAACTGTTTGTTACTTTAAGCTAACAATCTCAGTATTTATTGTTGCTATTCACTATTTCAACCATAAATCTGATACTCTGCTACTTTTATGTAATCTCAGGCTACTTTTATGATTTTTTAAATAATCCACAACCTTTACCAGTTTTACAGTTGTTTAGCTAACTCTTTAATCTGTTATTCATTACTTTTAGCTATTTCAACTAGCACCATTTTTTTTAGCTAACTACTGTTTTTCAACCATTCATCACTTTAACATAATGCTTTTACAACTGTTAAATTATTTTTAAGCTATTTCAATCATTTATTCATTACTTATAGCTTATTAACTTTTTCAACCATACTTAAAGCTGAAATTTTCAACTTTTTATCTATTACTTTCAGCAGTTTCAACAGTCTATGCATTACCTTTATCTGATTTAACCAACCATAATTTAAGTAAGCTTTAACTACTTTAACTTTGAGTGCACTGTTTTGATCTTTCTGTTCACTTACATACAAGTTTTCACAGATTCTCAAGTTATCTTTCTTTGTACCCCTCGGCAAAACTGCAAGTAGGCTACCCCCTGCAGTGCAAGTACCCCTGATACCATAGATATACCGCTAAGTTGTAGTTAATATTTAAAGGCATGAAACTTTAAAATAACAACGAACAAAGTGATATTTAGGTCAAACAGTTTTTTCTGAGGATTTCTGGACACAATATTTGTTATGACTACAAGCATTTGAATGTCAAACTTGAAAATCTGAGCAGAATAATGACCAATAAAAGGCTGTCTCACACATTGTCCATTTCAAGAAAAAAACAGCAGCTGAGCAAACAAGCTCTCCACCCTGGCAAACACACAAATGTTGAGTGCACATGCCCCACACTGGCCGCAATGCCAGGATGTCTTCTGGGAAAATGATGCGGTGCCAGCCAGACGTAAGTTGTGCAGAAGCCGCATCTGTGCCCTGAACCTTCCTTTCTTATCCAAGTCCTGTCAGGCTGATTTACAGCTTCTGAGCGAGGTCAATCAGCGCATTGTTGGGGACAAATAGGTAAAGCCAGTGACTTGACAAAGTAGATGACTCGTTTATTAGAGTAACAAATGTGAGAACAGCAGTGACACTGCAAAGCCTGCCAGTGATATAAATATATGTACTCTATCATGCTCCTTTGTGCAGCATATACATGTGTGCACTCCTTTTACGCCATTACCTAAAGTCCTTCTTACACAGAAACAGCTGTGACTAGTTTATTACATGGGCTCCAGTATCCCAATCAATTGGGAGTAGTTCCAATCAATTAGCTCTGCATTATTTACCCAGCAAGTCTCTATGGGGCACACTGAAAAAACGGCAATCTGCATCTGTCATCCTCTCTCTCACAGGACAACCAATTTATACATATTAGTTTAATATTATGACATGATTCCTGCCTGACACATATAATTTACAGTGGAAAAAAAAAAGAAAAGTAACAAAAATGATATGTAAGGATCTTGAAGAGTGCCTGAGGGCCGAAATGTCACCAAACTGAAGAAAACTGCAAGTCCACTGCCACTGATCAGCACCTTACTAACGCCTTTGGTGTGCATTACTTTTCTTCAATAATGACACATAATTTATAATTTGGTACTCACATGTAGTTGAGGTGTTTTATCTTGAAAATAAATTTTAAATAAATAGGAAATTTCTCCATATCTTTCAAAAATAAGCATAAATTACTTGGAAAATTGTCAGGACATTTCAATCATTCAAGTTCCATTTATCTTCTGGACACATTTTGTAACCAGCTACTGTGACTTCGGAGCTTTTTAAGTTTGGAACAGAATTTCATTTTTTAATGCTTAGCTCGCTCTCTGTCTTGTGTAGTTCACATAATCATCCTGTACACTTGTACTGACCATCTGTGACTAATCCGCCAGCAGTGGGTGGAACGTGCAAAAGCACTTGTACTTTAGGGAATACCATTTGTTTCCAGTTAGCAAGGGAGATGGCCATCTGTGGTTACAAAGCAAGTTTTTATGTGTCCTTTCCTCTGGCAATAAGAAACATATGTAACAATATTACTAGTGGGGACAATATCCAGACACTGGCTCTAGCATCATTTTACTTTTCACTCATAACTATGATTTTGTTTTTATGACCAAAACACAGCAGAGTAATAATTTAATAAAGGATGCTATTGGAGTTTTTGGTAAATATATTTAAGACAAACAGCAATTTAATCAGAAAGTCCCCGCGGCAAATATAAGCCATAATGCACAGAATATGGCAAAGGCAGCTACAACATGTGCCCTTGTGTTCGTCCCATTTCTGCTGTCGAGTTCAGGCCATTTTTAATACAAAGGACTTAATAAAACTGAAAAGAGCATTAAAAGTATGTCCCGTGGGAGGTTTGGTGACCTTTTGTGTCAGCATCCAATATCTTGTTGCAGTAAAATGGGTCAAGTGATCTCCTCATATCAGGATTCAGTGAAAATCTTTTCCACTCCTGAGTCTCGTGTCACTGTTACTGCAGCACTGCATAACACGGTAATTATCAGCTGAGGAGCAGAGTGGCTTGCATGTTACGTGCCCTTGAGAAGAAAAGCTGCATGCACACTATTGCACACTATACTCATGTGAGCTTTTAATAAGACAATATGGCAGCTGAGATGTTAGATAAAAAATATCTTTTTCATGCTAAATGCTTTTCCAGAGACAGGCTCTTTGCCATCTGGCTCTATTGAACTGTGAGGTAATTGTGAGGCAGGTTTAAGTAATTAGAATAAGAAAAAATGCTTTGCAAGACTTAAATTATGCAACCATGACCTACAGCAAATATTCAAGGTACAAGTTTTAAAACACAGAGCAGTTCTATGAAATGCATCAGCTGTCTTTCATAACAACTTTCATTATCCTGAAGACATGGAAGTGAACCTGAGTTCAATGTTTGCTGCTTGTTTTAAAGTTTTACCTGACAGGAAATTTTAGCCCAGCATTGATTTACTTAAGAGTAAAATTCCACTTAATAGGACACATTTTTGTGAGGTCTTCATTACATCAATTGGCTTCTAATGGTCCAGGAAAAACTCTGTCTCATGCCTGCAGACTGATTTGAAGATGTTTGCAGCATTTGTACTTTTGCAGCACGTGCCTGGTGTGCAAATACTTAATGTATCTATCTCTATTCTATAAACAACATATTCACAGATGAAAAGACAGAATTAAAAAATGCATTCTTGTCAGATCATATAATCAAATTCTGTTGAGCCAACACATGCACATTAATGGATCCATAAATATTGTAAAATTGCTGGATATTAAGATACATACAAATGCATACAGCCTATATTTTGGCATTTACACAAACCAGACTCAGTGAGTAATGATAATTAGGTTAGGAATGATTTCTTACAATAAGTGGATTCATCATTTAACGGACGGAGCACCAGTTTTGGGGCGGAGACGTTGCACCTCCCTGTATCTCATCAGTATTCACAATTTGTCTCACGTCCTGAAATGCACTTGATAAGACTTGCCACGCTCTAATTTGCCACAAAGGGGAAACAGGCGGATGAAATTGCTCCTCAGAATATCATTCCCTTGACGAATCAAAATTCTACAAAAAGTTGGTTGCTTTCTTTCTTCCCCCGTGTTAACCTTTTGAACTATTGCCAACAAAAAGCTGCGATGTTAAAACCTATTTAGTCGCAGAGCTATACATAAGAGTGTTACGGGCTGTTTTATTTCTTCTATCGCTATCTGCAGCCGGTGACCTTATATGAGGTGTAAAATGCAGGCAAAGCAACATTCAATTTAACAGTAATTGACTGTTCTCTCTAAACACAGATTTTCCAGTCAGAGCTTAGCAAATTTTACGAGGCTCTGCAGGCCTGTCAAACTTTGGGTGAGACTCACCATTTAATTTTAATGTTTGAAGGCTGTTGCCATGTTTCTAACAGCTCAGGAAAAAACGAGCAAAAGTGAAAGGACCAAGCCTACTTCAGTGATATGTGCTTAAACGTAAGCTGAAGTAAGCTGAAGTGGTTAGCATTACCAGTTAGCTAGCTTAATGTTTAGAGTAACATCTAGTTGAAAGAAGCTAGTGAAAAACTAGTAACCTTCGAACACATCAGTCATTAACTAAATATATTTTAATAATTTGTGGAATACCGGCCAACAGCCCAGGTTAGCACTAGTATTTCCACACGGTGAGAAAGCCAGTCCTGCATGCTATTAGGATATTTTGGCTAACATTAGCTAACAGCCTGCTCTTTATGGCACTAGGGTAAGTTTAAGGTGTTTAAGACTTCAGACAAATATGTGAGTGAAGGGTTGAATATTATTATTAAAAAAACAAAAAAAGTCTGATCTTGTGTGTTTCTTCTCATGTGTATGAATACGGAGTCAAAGGCGGAGCACACTGCAATACAAAAACTGCAACTCCTTTATTTCTTTATCCATCATTAATCATCAACTGGTGAGGATGCTGGTTTTTACGACATATAGCATTAGCCTCAGTCTTTTAGCTGAAACACGTAGCGTGTGTAGTATATTTTCAAGATCACTTTTCTACGATTATGGTTCTAAAAGGAGTCAGGAAAACATTCTAAAGTCAGTCAACAACAGTGTTTTAAAGCAACCTTATAGCGATAACATTAGCTTAACTAGCTAGTAGGCCACAGATAATGACATCTGCACACAAACACATATCATAAGCCTGCAGCTCAGCACCTTTTACACGCTGATAATTTAATTAAATTGCTTCACAGTAGGCACAAACTGTACATAGAGCTGCACAATGAGAACAGGGAAAAATATGTTGTTTTTTTCTGACTATGAATATAAAGTGAACATTATTTGCTTGTGTTTTCACCTCGTGTTTTAGAGCGTTGTTCACAACTCAGAGGTAATTCCTCCCCTCAAGCGGTCCATTAGAGCTCAGCAGAGTGTCAGTAATATCTGTCTGACAGTTGAGATGTTCGCTGACTGACTCCTTCCTGTGGTGTCATTACCTGAGACTGGCAAATATGTCATTAACATCATGACAAGTGAGTCAGATACAATTCTGTGACTCACACATACATGTCTTGACCTGTCTGACTCCAGCAAATACCCGACCCCATTTCACCTTTGAGGGATGAAGCACATCACAGCTGATGTCACATAAATGCTCTCAGTGACAGACCAACCATCTTAGCTGTTGGAGCCATGACATCTTAAAGGTGAGTGGGTGGCTAAAGGTATGTTCCTGTGACTAACACTATTCATCCCAACAGCAACCAAGGTTTCAGGATAAGTGGTCACATAAGTTTAGCAAGCCCTCCTCCCTGTTGCTGTCTTTGTACGGAGCTCTAAACCAAAACCCTTAAGTCTAAAAGAGGAATAAGAAATAAGGCCATGTTGACATTTCAGTGCTGCTGCTTTGCATCTTTTCCCATCATGCTGTTGAAACAGAGTGTGGAAGCAGGTTACATTCATTTTCATTAACTGCAGACAAATTGTGTTCGGAAAGGACTTAATCAGATCATGGGTTCTGTTGAGGTCTGTGGTTTCTTATCCAACATTGTGCGCCATCAGTTGGGGGAATTTTTAGATATTATTATTTGATTGATTTGATTACTTGATTATTTCACCAACAGAGCAACTACTACGAAACTGGCACAGCTGCTCGGCTGGTTGAAACTGTGTTTGATTTGAGTGACTTACAGATACAAATGCATATATATCTGTGTGAACATGAAAAACTCAAACGTCTGCTCTACAGTCCATAAAGTTTCAAAGCCACACATATTAATAACTGCTGCCTTTTTATGGTTCACATTCAATCTCGAATACACATTTTCTAGCGTTGAACTTTAGCTTAAAATTGATAAAACTGAGAACCGTCATAATACATCAGAAGAACTCTAATAAAATGCTCCAACAATAAAATGTCCATGAACGGTGCAAAGCAGCCGCAGAGCTTGGAGGATGTTTTTATGTGTAGGATGATTGGATTAGCGTTGATTGTTTTTGTCCTCAGGGGACTTTACCTTGAGTCTTTTTTGCTGTGAAACAGTCTTTAAACACAGAGCTCACATATTGTTATACTTGTGAGGACCGGTGATGATTTTAGTTTGCAAGTGAGGATATGCATTACATAGCAGGCTTCTCTCCAGAATTAAATTCTGTTATATGACCAACAAAGAACAAGAAATGATGAGGATTATATTTCTATATTTGAATGCAAAGTGTAACTTTACATGTACACATACAGCTGGTATCATATTAAAAGACCATGGAAGCCACAGAAACAATCATGATGTGGTAACTCTGTTTTAAACTGGTGGCTGATGAACTATTTACCTTAATAAACAGTTCTTACATAGTCTTAAAGCTGCAAATGGTAACATTGAGAATCAAACTAGCTATAGCACGAGACTTCTTGGGAATCCACCAATCAGGACAGAGAGATCAGAGAGAGGCACTGATTGGGTAAATAGAATGGGAGTGAGCACAAAAAAGTTACTGATAACCCTGAGGTTACCAACTGCAGCGTTAATTACAGTATACAGCAGACTCAATGTACCCCTGCACCGATGACAAATGATGTCAAAGGCAGTGCTAACTGTCACAAATGATGAGCTATGATGTAATCTTCCCTGTTTAAAGGTGCAGCGTGTAGGATTTAGGAGAACAATTTGAAGAAAATGGAACATAATATTCATACAAATGTTTTCATTATTGTGCAATCACCTGAAAATAGGAATAGTTGTGTTTTCATTGACTTAGAATTAGCCCTTTACAACTACAGAGGGAGCAGGTCCTCTTCTGACTCCATCATGTTGCACTGACATGTTTCTACAGTAGCCCAGAGTAGACAAATGAAACACTTGTTCTAAAGGGGGCCTTAGCGTTTTTCCTGAAATTCATTGGAGTTTTTCTTACATACTTGTGAAGGGAGGATGAGTAGAGCATATCTAGTCTGGTGGCAATCCTTCATTGTTTGATGCCATTAACTTCTACACTGGGCCTGTAAGTAAAAACACCAACACAAATCTTCATTTGGCTACTATCAGTAAAACCATGTATGATTTAAGGTGGGTTAAGTGTTTTAGTAATATTGCCATTTAGTTCATAAATTCCAATTTTGGACTGATATATTCCTAGAAATAACAATTTGCAAAGAGCGTCACTGACGTAATGTATAAAAGTATAAAGTTCTATTCATGTACTTTCAAATGTGTGAAATGCACAGTCAGCCATAAATATTTAAAGGAATATTAAATAAGTATTTGATGTCAAGTAAATGAAACACGTCTGTATGACAGAAGCATGGAAACAAGAATGTGTTAGACTTAGTCACAACCGAGGCCAAATGAAAGTCAAACTGCAATTGCCTTTACTAAATAAGTGCAATGAGGTCAAACTCTGAGGTCAGCCTGACACAACTTCTAACAAGACGAGAATGAAAAAGAATGACATCCTCCTAAAACTCAAGGCACACTGCCTCACACTGCCCTATGATTTTCAAGGTCAAATGGGGTCAAACAGTAGCAGACACGTTTTAATTATGTAGCAACCGTAGTTAAAGCTTCTACGCTTTTTGTTAAGGGGGAATTCATTGCTTCTCTGGGGGACAGTATTTAGTTTGTGTTAGTTAGAAGTTAAGCAGCATCATATTTTTAGTAGCATAACATTAATTAATGTGACTGATGTCCTTTTGTGTTTCTATAATGTGCAGACACTGACTCACCTCATCAGTTTCTTCATTTTGTGCTTCCTGATTTCCCCAGGTGTCCTTGTCTGGGGACATTTTGGAGGAACTTCGCCCGCAGCAAATTTGTGCCTCAGCTGACCTCATATATCTGCTATTGTTTCAAGGTAAAAATCACTGGTTCAGCTAAAAGAATGAAAGGTCATGATTCTTCCCCTAAGGCCTGAAGACAGTTGGTGATTTCTGTCCACTATTCATTTCCTGGTACTTATACAATACCAATATGCTGCAGCATGCTAATATCTTAATCGCTATACCGGTGAGCACACAGACCTTGTGACATCCTTGGGAAAAGCTGCTTAAAAAACAGGGCCAGATAAGATATGAACAGGAGAAAAAAAAGACAGAGTAGTTTTAAAAGACTATATTCAATTTTAAGCAGCTAGCAATCCAAACCTGGTACATGAACAGAGGACTGGAACCTAAATCAACTGTGAATCTGGTGTGTTGCTTTGTGTTGTGTGGTGCATAGATCCTTTTGTTGTTAAGACTGTAATGTTAGGGTTTTGTTGATAACATCATAAAGGTGCTGATTCCATTTTTGAGCCTGCATTGTAGGAAGGTGTTGCGTGTCCCTGATCTCCATTCAAAATTGATTTTCTGTAAATAAATTGCAAACCCAATTATATAATCAGCGGTGGAAGAACTGAAAATTCCACTAACAATAAATTTTAAAAAAATCGCTTCTTACCTATCTGATGGGCTCACGGGGAAACAAGAGTCTACAGCATTGCTAGCAGCTCTGT
Organism: Naso annulatus; assembly: GCA_029783625.1. Classification (NCBI taxonomy): domain Eukaryota; kingdom Metazoa; phylum Chordata; class Actinopteri; order Acanthuriformes; family Acanthuridae; genus Naso; species Naso annulatus. The sequence continues at coordinate 11,543,321 of JAPZDX010000014.1, read as the reverse complement.
GAGGCCGTACCAGAGACGCTACAAGAGACCAAACAATCCACTTTTTGAATAGGAAAGTCTATAATAAATGTGAAAGTCATGAAAACCAATGTATCACCAAATTCAGTGGGATTCATTAATTGGGGACAGTTGTCCGTACAAAATTTCGTAGAAAATTCATCCAATAGGTTTTGAGGTATCTCAGCTGCTTTGGTCAAAGTGGTGGACCAACACACAGACTATTTGCAGCATGGCTAAAGACGGGATAATTCATGGTCTGTATGGGCTTTGTTAGCATCAAGATAATGGACTAATCCACTGTAATTGATTTTAGTAGGAACATGCAGTGCAGTGACGTGCAGTGATTTACTAATGATCCTGAACCTTTAAGCAGAGACACACAAAGAGGAAGGAGAGGAAAGGCTGGACTGAGAGAACACATGCACAGTACATTTACATATAACATGTGAATACATAAATGCTCTAACACATGTACACAAGACTTGGTGCATACTTTAACACTTTGCTCTGTCCTTCTCCCTATGCTAAACTGGAACTTGAGATGTGGGGGGAGAAAAAAAAACATTTGGCGACTCTTGCGCTGTGTACAAGAAATGTTGTTTAAAAATGCATAAGCCATTAAAGTGAAACATGTTCTTTTGTATCTCTGGCCTTAAGAAAGCAAACGAGTTTTGCTGCAGGGTTACAGCCCGCAGTGCTGCTCCGACCCTCCAGTAGATAAGAGACGATTGCTCAAGCGAATCAACGACTGCAGCAGAATTTCAGCTGACAGCGAATTTGTCTCATTCTATCAAGAAAATTTATTTGTAATGTTTGGGTATCTGCAAAGTGGTAAAGTGAAACACAGGGCGGATGTCAGTGCAGTCAAGGCCATCGCCAATGGGAGGGGGGCAAAGCTCATGATTGATAATGTGAGCAATGGGAGCTGAATCAGCGTCTGTGGATTGGTCAAACACTGGAACTGACTTCTAACTGCTATGACTGTCAATATGAGACACAAGAACAAAGATACACATCAAATATTCCTTCACACAAATGGTATTCAACTTGTCTTAATTAAAAAAAAACACTTTGCTCCTGATTTCCGTTCATGCAGATAATTTCACTTTTATTTGAACAGGCTTTAAATGGATTAAGTTGAGTTTTATTTGGCATTTTAGTTTCTTTGACTAGCTCACAGTATCGAACAGTAGCAGCTTCTTTTCGAAAGCAATGGTCTTTTTACTCTGGATAATCCTAAAAAACTTGACTGGGTTGCACCAACAAAGATAATTTTAATGTAAGAAAAATTCTAATCAGTAGTTTATAAAAAAAACTAGGTTTAAAATGATTCCACAGTTATATAGAATAAATAGGGCTCTATTGCACAATTCTAAACTAATTTTCATTTGGTAAATAAAAATTCATTGATGTTTAAGCAGTATGGAGACACTTGCTTACAAAAATTAAAACAAAATAAAAAATATATTTATTCTATTTAAAAACTGGGGAAGACTGCTAACAACACGTGACACTGTTTGCAAGCTAGTTAAGAAATTTAGATCTATTCATGCTTAAAGAAAGACGTGACGGCCCGGATAATCAGGCAATATGTCGATATATTGATACAGATACATTTCCCTGTTGGAGAGACCCACATGCACAGGTGCTTCAGACTTGCTGCCTCTGATTCTCTGCTGTCAATTCAGGAGACAGTGGAGTTATTTAGGCTAAGCAGGTCCCCATCCACCCTCTGGAAACATCTGGTGCTAGAAAATCTCACAGTCACCAGGAGCTGGAGAATTGATGGTACAGCTGCATTTCTCTCATTATCATGTTTGACAGCTGGTGAAATTAAAGCTGATAATGGATCACATTTTTAATTGAAGTTCAAAGTTTTGGTGCAACAGAATTCAATTCATGCCACGTACAGAGCAAAAGCTAAACTGAGGCACAAAAGAAGTTAAATCTCTTTTACTTTAAGGCAATTTTGAACGCTTGGTGTGACATTATTTGTTGTTAAACTATGACTTAATAGGGTTTAAAACCCTTTAAGCCTTGTTCATGTATCCCAGACTGTGTAAATAGTTTTTGACTGAGGACCTTCGACAGGTTCAGTGGAAATGGTTCACACTGAGTTCTATGAATTTTCCAGAGTAATATACACTGCTAAAAGAAGACACAGCGCTGCTGAAGTTTAATTTTTCAGAGTGTCCCTTTGGAAATGTGGGTGTGAGGCATAAACCAAGTAATTGCAGTTTCCTGTTTGATTCTGGCTTTGGACCTCAGTGGCACATCATCTCCCTCGCGCTTTGCCAGAGTCGTAGCTGGATTTCAAACACAGTTAAAAAAAGTTTCAATTCCGCCAGCATCACCCTAACATTTTTTTTCTGTAACTTTCTTTTGTAATTGTAGTTGAAGTTTTGTAGTTCCCAGCCTCCTTGTGAGCCCTCAGTTCTGTTTTTCTCTTCTTTTTTCTTTTTACAGGTTTTGACAAGTTAGGCCAAAGAATGGATATTCAATCTAAGATT
>JAPZDX010000014.1:11444128-11456569 GCA_029783625.1 Naso annulatus | reverse complement strand
ATTTCACATCAAGAAATCTGATGTTGTAACTTTGCAAGTGAGCTAACCCATGGCACTAACTGGTAGAAAGTTGAAACTTTCTCAAATTGAGCCATAAAACCAGAACTGTGTGTCTCACTCTGTGGTTAAATTGGAGAAGGCAGCACCAATCTCTCCCCTGCCTGTGGAATTAGTGCAAACCCGGCTTTCTGGGTCCTAATCAGCATCTTTTCATCAAAGAGTCCAGGTCGCTACTTTGATGTTGCCAGCAACTGAGAAAATGAAAAGCTTCTCCTTTTTTTCTGATTAGACGACCCTCCCTCTTAAATCATGCAATCGCGGGGCCTTGTTTGTGGATATTATTTGGCCATGTTGTCAATCTTGATGTGTGGACAAGACAACAGTATTTGTACTCACCTTGAGTTTGGAGCTAAATACTGTCGGCCTCCTGTCTGTGCCAATTTTTTTTTGCAGAAGACGTCTAGCTTTCAATATCAAAGCTGGCTGGCGGTGTTATTGGCAACTTGTCCTTTCCGTCTGCCTTTTCCATCTTGAATTTAAAGAATGCAGCTACATTATGGTTCAAAATGACATTAATAGTCTGCAAGCAGGATTCAGTGTCTTTTTCAAGGACATGGGGGAGAATTCAGGGAGAAAATGGCTGTTGTGGGAGATCAAATGTTGACATCGCAATTATTACCATTGAATCAACAACCATCGACAATGTAAATCTCACCTTTCCTGTCTGTCAGCTCTTACTGTGTCTCTTTATTTTATCTTTACAGTGAAGGAATCAGACAGAAAAAGGAGCCAGAGTCAGACAGAGCCAAGTTTCACCTGTATGGCTCTGAAATTTCAGTCTGTAAAAACAACCCTGTCAATCCTTGATAACACACAGATCTTTAGAACAAAGGTGCCTGTTCTCATCCTTATCAATTTATTTGTCCAAATATATAAAAAAATTTGAATGCACAAATTTATTTCCAGTGTAGAAACAGAAAATGTATATCACAGAATCTGTAACTTCAGCTATAAGTGTTAATATTGAGCTTTTTTAAAATTTTGCCTGTTTTTGATCATGTCATAAAGTAAGTAGATATGTATGAGACCTTAAGATGTTAACTGTCATGTGACCATTTCAGCCAGTCACCTGACAAAGTGAGTATATAAATGGCACGACTTCCATTTCCCTCAGTGCTCAGATAAAAACCACTGGGCTGGAATATTATTGCATTTGTTGAGAAAGACAAAAAAAATTGGTAAAAATTAGATTGCTCACCTTTGTGCTGCTACCTGTTTACCACTTTTGGGTATTCAGGATTAAAATTATTTGTCTTTGATTTAGCACCACAAACAAAACACTGTGCAGGTGCACTCTTCCCAAGGTTTAACTCTTAAGGACAATCAACACTTTGATGAAAAAAACGAATTACTTCATTATCCTTAATTGTTCTTTAAAGGTTGGCAGAACTTTGGAAACTAAATTACAGACAAGGATAAACACATCATAAGTTGAGGAGTTTAGTGAATTTACATTTAGACTTCGGTAAATGTGCCCTCCACCCACGGTTTGTTTGCAGGGTGGATTTTATTAAATTAGACCCTAACATTTGGGATTTCAACCACAACTTCACTCCTCTGAACTGCACAGTATGTACTGAAGAAAGTTTAAGCTAGGTTATGTGCCTGGGAAATTCATCTAAGTTCATTGTTTTCCGTGCAGTTATCCTCCTGTGCAACAAATAAATTCCACATTATGACTATTTGACATGAAATAAAATTAAATAAAGATAAAGCTTATCAAGCTAGGGGACAAATGAACACACCAATAAACAGATTAGAAAAGACTATAATTGGAAACCTGGCACAGTTTAATGCTTATTTAATGTAAGCTGTGTTTCACATATAGATGACAACAACCTCACGGAAAGGTAATGTGAGAGCGCCAATTCATGAAATCTACCAAGGTTACAAAACTGGCAACCCAGTGGGAAGGCACAAGAAAGAATATAAATATTGTTAATAAAAATGAATGAGCAGCAATCTACATGGTTTGACCAGTGCTGAGGTAATGTAAGTTTTAAACTGTATTCTTTCTTAACAGTGTGTTTCCTTTGTTGGAAACATTAGAAACGATGATTTTCTGTCGGCATATAAAGGACTTAAATGCAGCCGTTTGGCATCATGTAAATTGAAATTACCATCTGGGGAAACTTCTGTGGCACAACACTGAATTACAGCCTCAGTGTTCAAGCCCACAGTTCATATTCTACTACAAGATTTGTGCCCCGTCACTTCAAACCCTCTGGCGCTGCCTCTCTGACAGCTACAAAACAACCAGCATGTATCTTGTGAAAAACTGCTGCCAAGAATGAGGCCACAGCAAGTCAAAGTGCAACTGAAGTGTTTGTACAGTAAATTGTTACTTTTTCAAACTCTTGTTCAAGTAGAAAAGAAGGCACTTTGAGTGAGCGCAGTGTGATTATAATCTAATGAAGTTCCTTTGAGCTCAAGTGCAACAACATACTAACACGTACAGTATATAGAAGTATTTGTTGCTGTATTCAAAGTGCACATTTCACTTGAAACACTTTTAAAATTCACTGTTGCCAGCTGTCACATCCTGTTAATCCTTATATCAGCTCTGCCAGTCATATTCCAGTAAGGAATAAATTCAGTTCAACAAATATGAAGTGCAAATTACATTCATTGACTGAGGACTGGGCAGATTTTAGATCATAACCCCTTCGTCAGTTCAACACAAACCTTGAAAAACAAACAAACAAACCCAACTTCTTACTCAAAAGTTAGTCTTAAAAACTAAATAAATTATATTTTTCCATAATTACAGACATTTCTAAAAATTTATTAAATGTTTGGGTTTTCTTTCTTTTTTAAGAATGATTCTACATTTGGAAAATATATTTATTTGTCCCACTCAGACTTATGCTAAATGAAAAGAATAATATCCCTCTTCTAAATATGAAGCTACAGCTAGCAATTACCGTTTAGCTTAGCCTAAAGAGTGGAAATTGGGGCCAAGAGCTAGCCTGAGGTTGCTCTATTCAAAGGTAAGAAAATTTACTTATTAATACTGCATTAATTAACAAGTAAAATCAAATTTGTTTGGTGCGAAGATATCAAGTTGTGTGCTAGGCTAAGCTAACCAGCTGCTAGCTGTAGCTTCATATTTGGTGCACAGATATACGAGTATTTCTAAATCCTGTTTTCAGAGTTACAAACTCCTTTTAAATTATTTTTTGGGGGATCTTCTCTCTCCTTGGTATTTTCACAGTGTTATATTTGTTTTCCATAACTACAAAAACTAATCTTTCAGCTTGTATGCTCTGCTCTCTGTTTATAATGCAACTACAGCCTATAAACCCCCCATCCTACTTGATTATAGTCTGAACAGAAAACAAATCTTCCTTTGGATTTATTCCATGATGCTTTGTGCATTTCAAAATTCATCAGTCACTTCCATTATTTTGCAGCCAAACTAATTTTGTGCTTTAAGTGTTCCTCCATATGCTGGCTTGAATACCTGCCAAAATAGCTGGTAGAGGTAGACCAAGCTTAACAACTGCAGTCAAAATTTACTGGCATTTATTGGCTGTTGGCTGATATTGCTTTTCCCCCGCTGATTGTATGCGCTGTACCTTTTGAGGGATGGAGTTGGAAAGAATACGAAAACAGACACTTACTTCACACACCATCACTGTGCAAACTAAAACCTGCCAACAATATCCTGCCATCTTTTTCCGTGACTGTTTTGTTCTATTTCTTGTCCTATCTGTCTTGTTTTGTCTCCTCGTCTCACCCGCATTTATAATCTTTTGTTCTCTGCGAAGAACTTTGTGACAAGCCTGTTTATGAAAAGGACTTTATAAATAAATTTGCCTGACACCAATACCTCCAGAATAATTTAGTAACCCATTTAAATTAGCCACCTTGCTTAGGACTGCACTATTTTTTGTGGAACAGCGGAGCAGAAAAGTGAAGGCTCGACGTAAAACAATTCTCACTCTGACAGCAGCAGCAGCCTAAGGGTCAGACTGATTACGGCCAAAGTTTAGAATACAGTTTGGCTTCATTTAGGGCATTATTTCATCCAAATTTCATCACAAATCATCATGAAAGAACACGCAACACTTGGACATACCTCTTATTCCCTACAATAAGCATGTGCTCAGCTTTAGTTTAAGAAATCAGACCATTCCACAGATCTCCACAATACATTCTTTTTTTGAAAAAGTTTACTGTTAGTCCATCAATCAATTCTGTTATTGCATCAACCTTCAGTTTCAGCTTTAAAACCAGGCATGATCACAGGCTTCTGCACATCTACAGGATCAGACGTGATGACCTGGGTTTTATTTAGTTTAGATTGCTCCGTTCCTCCATCGGCGCTTCACCACAAATCAACATGACAGAAGGTAGAATCGACAGATGAAGTGAATAAATAAAAGGAGGATCAAGTTGAGGAGAGAAGGGGGGAATTAATACAAAAGGAGCGGTGTTATTGGAAGTGTCAGACTGCGAGTGACTCACCCTGGAGAGCCTCACAAATCGTTTGCTTGGAAAATGACAAGACATTCACCCGATCATCTTGGTATGTATCACGCATGAATGACCGAGCTCATGTACAGCACTGAATGCTTGTTTTCACACATTGTTTTGTGAGTGTTTGCGTGTTGTAAATTCATAAATTATGAAGTCCTTGACTCTGTATTCAGTCATTTCAGTCCACACCTCCCACCACTGTCTTGCCTTGAACTGAATTCTGCTCGTGTATCCGTGTGTGTATGTGTTCTTCTTCCATGTAGTTCTCATCTAATTTATCATGATTCCCCATAAAAGCTTGTTTTTATTGTTCATGTGTGTGTATGACCACATACTTACTGTATGGGAGAGAAAACATTTGTCACTGAGCATGTGCACGGAGTCTTTGCACACAAGTGCGTTTGCGTGCATTTATGTGTGCATGCCATACAGATTAGCGTCTGATCCCCTCGTAAACCAGAAATCAATAGGTCTCAGTCTGTATTCAGACGGTTAGAGAGACAGTTCTGCTTCAAAACATCCAAACATCACCTCTACTCCACATTCAGAGCACACAAATGTCTTTCTGACATCTGTGAAAGACCGAGCGAGAGGGAGAGAAAGAGGAAGAGAGAGGCGGGAGGGGGCAAAAAAGGGGAGAGAAAAAGAGCAGGAGGGAACAGGAGTGAACAGGTCTATTTTTGACGTTGGCAAAAGCAACACACAAAGACAGACAGGCAGACAGAGAGTGATGGAGCAGGAGGCATCAGCTCTGTTCCCCTCATTGGATAATAGAAACAGAGAGAAATAGAGAGAAAGGGAGAAGGGGGAGCAGAAGCACAGACACATGGAGCAGTTTTTGACATCTACAAAGACAAAGAGGGGCTTTTCAAGCTATAACCTCTGTTGACAAAGACAGGAGGAAGAGACGAAGAGGTCAAAGTTAAGACAACTAAACAATAAGACAAAACAAAAAACAATTCCCAGTTTGCTCTGCGCCGTTCAATATCGAACGCACGTCACATGAAAGGTCAATTCTGTAACTTTTAAAACTGGGATCTGTTTTTTACAGTTTTTGTGTTTAATGACAAGTACTCACAATTTTGTCTTCCATGTTTTTAGTGTCATTTAATAAACACAATTTCCCATGAGGCCAAGACGTGTGCAGGGTAAATGTCACAGCTCGGCTAAGGAAAATTAGTAAGTGGGTTAATCAATAACAACAGAACAGAGACAGAGTGGACTCATAGACAGTAAATTAATAAGTGAAAAGAGCCACAAAGATGTCAACCATTAGTTTGTGGATTGTTGTTTTGAAGTCTTGATTTTGGCATAATGATTATTGTTATATATATTTTTTTATTTTTGGAGTCACAGGTGACCATATTTGGAGGAAAAGCTGGCAAGGACACACACTGCTACCAATGACTGTGGCGGCTAGAGGCCGCTGCCAGTCAAAGAGGCCAATTTTTATAATTAATTATGCATATTTTAAGCCTCAATATAATCTAAATGAGTGAGTTATATAAACATTTCCCTCCCTGTGGAATTGTCACGAAGAGGAAAATAAGCTCTTGACCCCAAAACCATTTTTTGTACCAAGCAAACATGTTTATTTCTTCTGTAAAGTTGGATACTTTAATATCGGGCTTTAGGTGAATGTACTTGCTTTTTGGAGGCAGCCTCTAGTGGCCATTTGAGGAACTACAGTTTTTTACACTTCAACGTTAACTGCCTTGGAGATTGATGCATGAGAGGACTGAGAGTTGTTAAAGTTTAGAGACAAATAGCAAGTTGTTTCTTCAGTGTTTTCTGTGCTCTCAAAATAATCATTTAACTCTGTTAAGATTACAAAAGTTTAAATTTTCTATAGCAAATGATGCAGTGGATGTTGATGATTAAGTTTTAGTTCTTAGGGAGCCTCTATAACTTCTCTTCTTTTAAATTAGATATCATTTTATTGCTTGCTGCTATCTAACAGGAGTCAGAAAAATTAGATTTGGTTACAGGGAGGAGATGAGGTATGAAAAGCAAACAGCAGTGACCATGTCTGCATGTGGTAAGATGAGCCTGCTGTCCTGAAACGTCTCTTTAAGCTTCAAAAGTATTAGTAGTAATGTTTCAAGAGGAAAAGCATCCCAGAATGTTGCTGTATCAATTTTGCATCCCACCTACCGTCTTGCATACAAGTGTAAGTGATGGCTTAATGATGGCTAGTGGGAAGGTCACAGGGTTGTCAATATTAAAATGGTTCTTTCTGTGGGAGGCATGAATTTGCTCAGCAAATTACATGAATATCTGCCCTCTAAAATATTAGTCTAGCTCTAATGTGTAAAAAGCTGACAGTTTAGCCTGCAGTCGGTGCTAGAGGGGAGGTCACATGGTCATTAAAATTCAAAGGATTCAGCCTCTGGAGGGCACGGATGTTTTCAGAGAATGTAATGGTAATCCACTTAACTTGTTTTAAAGTACGCAGCCGGAAATTACAGCTAACATCGCACTAATGGAAAAGGTCAGAGGGCGTCCAGAATCAATGAAAGGCAGCAAATTTAATGAGAGTTTGTTGATTAGTGTTTTTGGTGTCTGAATTGTAAACCAAACTGTTAATCAAGAGGAAATGTTGACTCGCTGGTGGCACCAAATTAAATGTCAGCCAGGTCATTAGGATTCAAACAATTAGAGATATTTCACAGTCATGCCAAAATTTACATTCCCACACATTGGAAACCTCAGGGTAACAGGATGAGTCACGCATACAGAGATGAAAACATGCATGTGTGTGCATCCAAATGTAAACAGGCACAGGACACTCTCCAGCACACACACACAAACACACACACACACACACACTAACGCACACAAACACAGACGGTACATGCAAGGATCTCGTATGCTGAGCCAGCACTGGCACAGAGGGACTGGCAACGCGTGGTTAACTGGCTTAGATTGGCAGGATTGGCACTAAGTGACAAAATAAATCTGCTGCTGTAACAATGACAGTGTGGTTTTCGGGCATTATTTTAGAAGGGAAAGGAAAATCACATTAAACTGTGAATCAGGTTTAACTGTTTGAACTGCAGCTGAACTAAACTTACCCTGCAGAGCTTCCCCGCAGAGTCTATGCAAAGTCCTCTGCAGACAATGAGCTGAGCACACGGAGGACAACCTGTTGTGACTTATTATCTACAAAATGAGAGTATTTTACATTACCGCCAGGCTCTCAGCGTTTTTTTCTAATTCATTTTTAAAATTTTTAAGATTGATGTCCTGCCTTCGAGACAATAATCGGTCTCCATTCACTTCCAAGTGCTTGAGATAATAAACATTTTATCACCTTTATTCGTCATTAACAACATGTTACACTGTAAATGCAGATGCTAACTGAAGATTCCTCCTTTTCATAAGTTCAAGTATCTCATTTCATTGAGCTGCCAAACAGTAACTGTTGTGAGTGTCAAGAATTTTGCCACAGCTCAGTTTGTTTGTTACATTCCACACCACATGATCTAGAGAGCTTTTCAAGACCTGCCATTACGGAGCAATTACGAGTAGCATCAAATGGTGTCAATGCTTCACTTATGCTTGTTTTAGCTTCAATGGCAAATTATGCATCCTCGTCAGATGACTGTTATTATTCAGCCCACACCAGCAGCGAGAAAACAAGAACTGTAAACATCAAAAATGAGATGCTTTGCTTCTGTCTTTGTGAATAAAACCCATAGAACCCCGAGTTCCTGCTGTTTATAAGAGGAATAGATTTAGTTTTTTAAGAATGTGCATAAATGATGAAAAGAACTGGATAAACTCCATAGATAGGAGAGGACAGGATAGGACATCTGTTAGTGATTAAATAATTAAATGTCACAATTCAGTAGTTTGTTTTATGTTTCTGTCTCAGCGTTCCTGTCATAGTCATGGGCAGAATGAATTAATTGTTGATTTAGTCTCTTAAAGTCCCCATGAGGAACTTTTTCGCGTTTATGAAGCAGTCTAAATTCGATACTGATGCCTCACATCTTACCAACAAATGAGACCATCAGCGAGGAGACTGGATAATATTATCCAGTCAGCTGCGACGCTTTCGCTCGGTCTGCTCAGTCAGTTTAAACGCTACAAAATGCTTTACAGCACACAGACCAGAAGGGACAATTTGTTGTTTACAATGATGATCAATCCACAGTCTATTTTTTACTATCCATGGTTGAAGCAGGAGGATATTTTTCTACAGATAATTTCAGCATTTTGTGTTTACGATCGAACTGGTATTGTGCGACTAAATGGCCTGTTTCTTTCACTATATTCCGAAACAAATGCTCGCACCAGACAAAATCTTTACGACAGTAAGCAGTACCGCTTTTGTCCACAAGCACCGCTGCAAACATAACAAAATGAAAGTTCCTCAAAGGGGCTTTCAAGAAGTAACTGATAAATACCAAAAGAAACAAGTGTACACAAGGATTTGAATTGGTTTTTATGGTTCTTAAGGACACAGACTTTGTCATGTTTGAATTGAAGTAGCACTAACACAAATACCTGAGCTTCAAAAGGCTTAGTGGCGACAATGTGAAAATTCCTCTGTAATAATAAGAGCTGCTTCTTTCTGAGAGGAGAGGGGATCCTTGAGATTCTGGAAGATTTGCTCCGTCTCTCCGGCTCCCAGCTGATTTATTCTGCAGCACATTATGTGGAGAGGGAAGGACAACAGGATGGGAAGGCATGCAAATAGGTAAGCCCTATACACACAGGCGCATAAAGAGGAACATCCACACCAGCACATACATAAAACACACAAATACAAAATGGCCACTGGCTCACATACCTTTACACGTATTCTACACAGTCATAAATGGGCTCACGCGCTTGCTTGCATTTTGAAAACAAGAAGGATATTGCAGTTAAACAGTGACTGTGCAATCAGCTTCATGTCAGTCCAACTAGCAGAGGGGAAGGCCGACACATATGAAAAGAAACACACAACGATCCCCCCCCCCCCTTCCAGGCAACTACACAGTTAGTTGATTCACAGTGAGGCAGCGCTGTGCTTGTGTGTGAGACACTGAGAGCATAAGAGAGACTGTGTGAGAAACATGTTTACAGTAGCCTATGTGCATTTTTGAGAGCATCTCCTCTCGAGACCGCAGCAGAGGGATTTCAAACTGAATATTTCTTTTAATGTCATATATCCTCCACACCGATAAATAGTATCACTTTTGTGAATCCAAGCCAGAGCTATGATCTCAAAGTGACTCTGCTGATCAAAATCCCGTTCTTTACGAATGGTGGGGACATGAAGATGAAAACTCAGGAGAATTGTCACAGAAAGACATTTTTAAGGCCTTAAAGATCGTGTTCATAGTGAATGCAAGGTGAATTGTAGGGAAAAGCAGTTAAGCATATAAAATCAAAGGGAAGATGCGAACGTGACGCAGGTTTGCTCCAGGCAACACAAAAGTCATGATGCATCTCTACGAGTTGAACACATTTCCTGAGTGAATAATTCATGTTTTCTTCTACTGTATGACTTCCACACAACCATACTGTATGCTGAGTGCAGCACACTCCTGCAACCGAGGAAAATCCTGCTATGCTGAGGCTGACACTACGTGTTATTTTAGATTTCTACAGTTTTACTTGCTGTTGACAAAGTTGCGTACTGACAGGGTGTGTTCAGCGCAAATACATCAAGGTGGCAGCACCTGAAAAGATGTTAGCGTGCAGAAAAGCATGTGACGCGCATTAACATCTGACGACTGAGGTCGGAGAAACAGTGGGCTGATCGGGTTGGATCTCCTCTATGTTTTCCATTTTCTTAAATCATTTAAAATCATTTTAAAAATACCAAAAAATGGCAAAAGAAAAGCTTAAACATAACAAAGTGTCAGAGCTCTTGTTAGTCCAAAAGGTTTTCAGTCATTCTTTGTAAGTTTTGGGAGAAACCAAGTTGGGTGACTCTGAGCTCTTAAGAAAATTAGGTCTTTTCAGCAAATGTTGCAAAACAACAAATGTTTTTGTTCCGGTAACAAAGCTTTCAAACTGCCACGATCATTTTCATCAGTCAGGTAACGTTATCACAGACTGTGTTTAGGACAACAAAATATCAGACCTTTGACACGGAAGACTGCTGCTTGTAACCTGTTTCAAACTGACAGAAATCATTTCTTTTTGTAAACCCTGACCATGATTGTTCCATAACCTTAAACAAATAGCAATATGGATTTTTTCCTGAACCTAACCAAGCAAGTCTGTTGTGCCTTAATGCAACCAAACTTTAATCAGCGTCGTCACATCCAAAAACAGATTCATGTTTGGAAGGCACGGAGAGAAAAGATGTTGTTCAGCATCAGATAAGAAAACTTTTCTGAAGGGTTTTCTTTTAGAGGGCAAAGCAAACTCAACACCTTATTGCTGTGCTTTACTCCAACTGTGTAAGAGCACAAACTAAATCTCTGAGCTCTGTGGTTTTGAGCCCAGCCTGCACATCTGCATGCTCAACATCAATTTGCCACAGTGTGTGTTGTGTTAAAAACATTAAAAACCTAAAAGGATTCCACATGAAACAAGATGCAGCAGCCAAAATGTTATATTTAGACCTCTGTGGCATGAAATGTAGCAGAGAGAGCATCACTCAATATTAGACAGGTGAATCTCTTTGAAAATGTTGCACTGTTTGTGTGAAGAGAAGCGAAATAAAGGTAGAACGTTTTTGGCTATGACAGAGCAGAATGATGTAAGTCAATAATGATGGATTGAGTTTTGCTATATAAAAAAAAAAATTAAAAAAAAAAACCCTCTGTGGAGTCTTTGATTTGCAAGGAGGAGAAGAGGTGATGATGGTGCGGCGAACTCCAACAGATTGCTGAACATAAGAGACGAGCGGGGCAACGTTCGTGGTACCAGCAAAGAGCGAGTTTGAATAGTTGTTGGACATGATTGGTTTTCCCACCACGGGGTAAAATAGGTACGGTGAGGTGCGTGTTAAAGCGTGCACTGCTGTGGGGACAGTGTCAATAGAGTATATGACTCACTCTTTCCAAACTTTAAGCCATGAATTCCAAATGTTACACAGTCTCAGTGCGTTGTTGATGCAGAAAAGCAGCTCATTCTCTCTCTGCCTTCCTTCAAGTCCTCGATTCTCTTTCCTCTCCTCCTCTGGCCTCTTCCCCCTGAGATCATGCAGAGTCTCTTACACACATGCAGAAATGTGTATTTTTAACCATGTTATTGTTGGTTTTTGTTTACAGGACCAAGCATTATATCCACTCTTCCATCTCATCCGTCTGAGATGACCCAGAGGACTTCATTTAGACCAAGTATGGCTGGCAGAGGATCCAAAACCCATCAGTGTTGTACCACCTGTGCTCCCAAGCCATTTTGCATTAATCTGACAGTTTTAAAATTCTACCAACATTTGGACACTTCAGCGGGAAGAAAACTAGCAGTGGGATAATGATGCAATTTTAGCTCCGCAGATGATAGCTCCATAAGAGCGTGTCAGATTTACATGTAGTGTGGGTATGCTGACTATGAAATGTTCTAATTAAATGCTAAACAGCCCCCCCTCCCACCAAAAAAAAAAAGTGCAAATGAGCTGAGCCACACAGGAAAAGTCAGGCCTGACGGCAGAACATGTAAGATGATGTCCAGAGAGAAAAGGAAAATGGCAAAAGGGAGTAAACAAGTACTCAAACTGAATACTGTAGGAACAAAAACACACGTACGCTTTACATTTTGCATTGAAATATGTTTTCAGTGATCAGATTGCAATCAGAAGCGGCTTGACTGCATGAAAGCAAAGGTGAAAATGCACGGAAGGAGGACATACTATGATTTGTGAGCACATTCAACACAAGTGCAAATTCATTTTGTTTTTAATCCACATACAACAAGTGGCAAAAATTAGCACAAGAAAGTAAACACCAA
>JAPZDX010000014.1:11293482-11314760 GCA_029783625.1 Naso annulatus | reverse complement strand
TTCATGATAACTACTTCCTCATTTTTGTCATTTTCATTTACAGTCATAATTACGGTGTGATTCTCACTGCGCTCTGTAACACCCCCCCCAAAAAAAAGATGTTTCTTAATTCCGTAGAATATGATGTGTAGACCAAAAAAACTCAATATTTGAATTAAAAAGGTATTTTGACACCCTCATTTCTCCTTTAACAGATATTACTCCCGCTGCGGTTCAAAAATTGCAGTAGTCTAAATTGTGATTTGATAAAATTTCAATCAATTGTGCAGCCCTACTGTAAATACGTAAATAAGTAGTATTAGCTTACGAAGCACTAATTAGAACCAAATGCTGCACCTTTCATGTTTTGTAGAGGGATAAACAATGGTTGCCATCTGAACCATTTCCTTTGCTGGAGCACAAAGTTAGAATAAACTGAATACAGCGTTCATCAGTCTGGTTCGTTCTCAGGTGCCTTGGAGCAGTTTGTCCCGTCATTTGAGCTGTTGAGCAGGAAGCTGCCCTTTGGCCTCGCTGAGACTGGTGTGTGTTTCCAGCCCTCTGATGGCTCTGGTTGGTGAGGCTCCATCTACTGTCTGTGTGTCTGTCTGTCTGTGTGCCTGTCTATGTGTCTGTCTGTGTGTCTGTGGTGTGTAAACACATGCTGCCAGAGTTCAGTCTTGATTTTTGGAACGAAGACACATGAATTTTGCTCCTTCGTAACGGATATTGCTTAATGATTTATATCAGTACCACATGTATGTGTTATATAAAGACAAGAATGTTGACATGATCTGTGTTTTTATTTACTGTAAATTTTTTTGGTTTGTTTATCAGCCCAGCTGAGGTCACACAGACGTCTCTGGTGTGGTTCTGCTCTCCTCGTACGTCTTCCCAGTGGTTGGACCACTGGGCGCGTCAGAGGCTCAAATGGTGGAGGAAAGTGAGTATATGATGCAGTCATGCATCTCCCACAAAACTTCGTAGCAACTCGACAAAGCATTGCCTTGCACCTTCTTGGTTTGTTCATTTTTTGGGTCAGCTAACCCACATCTGAAGAGACGTGGTGAGAACGAGAGACATGCGTTTTAAAATTGAACATTTAGATTTGAGGACATATGGAGATGCTGTTGGATACAGTGACAAAGTCTTTGAATGTGTCTTAAATTCATTACTACCTCAAGCTAACTTCAATCCTGTGTACTGTAATCAAGTCACCACATGTCTCTCCAGTTTGCATTGTCTCCATCAGACTTCAGCAGCAGTGACGTCCCAGAGGAGGAACTCGAGGAGGGGGCATCTCGTGGTGTGAGGATCATGTACAGCTTCCCGTGGGGACAGGAGCCGCTGGAGACGCTGTGGAGCAAAGGACACGCCGAGCTGCTGCAGACACACAAAGGAGTTCGTTCTAAACTGCAGGTCAGTCTGCTGCTTTTATATACCGTCCAAATGTGGACATTGGTTGCATGTGTGCTTTCTGTTTCTGCATCCAGTTTCTTCCTTGGAGGTGTCGGGCTTCTATTCCAGAAAAACTATCATCAAGATTATAAAATATATTTGCAGTTGCAACATCAATCTAGCAGGCACGTTTGACAGCTTTAAAGTTGTGTTAAACTAATGTTGGTAGGTGTATTACACACACACGCACAAAACATTTTATGATAATTCCAGTTGACTGAATCTCATAATTCTGAGTTTATGTTTGGACTCAGACATTTTGATTCAACTCGGGTTAATTTGGAGTTTGCCATAAGAACTGTTAACCCTGCGTTAAAGCTGTTATTTGTAACATTTTAACACCAATCACAGTAGAAAATTCATATTAGTGTTAAGTTCTGGATATGTAGGATTAATGTCTAGGGCTGTGTATTGGCAAGAACTTTACGATGCGATAGGAATCACGATGCATGGGTCATGATACGATTATGTCCCGATATATTACGACATGATGCATATTGCGATATTCAAAGTAGTTCACTGAAAGTATAAAATCAGATGCAAGTTGCTGTGTACGATCTGGGTAGTCTGCATCACATGTCATTATATTGATAATTTAACTGACAAATTTAGTCAAAACAATTTAATTCAAAATTTCTTTAAAAATTTTTTTGAATGATATTGGAAAATTAACAGAGACACAGATGTAGCTTCCAAAACATCAAAATGAAAAATGACATTTAAGTGCACTGTTGCACTTTAACTGGACACACTGAAATCAAAAGGATGAAGATAAAGTGCATAAGTGTTCCTCTGTGTCACTGAACTTAAAGGCTGTGTTTTGGCAAGAACTTTACGATACATATCACGATTCATGGGTCACAATACGATACAGATACATGAAAATAAATATTGCAATATATCACCGCACCAGTTTAAACTGTGCTGTGGACGTGCAGGAGTGTATAGCAGCGACAGCGTAATGAACAATTAGTGCATAAAATTCGTTTTCTAAGCTGGGGGGGGGATTCCCCCCCTTATGTTCCTCAGAGACTTTAGAAGGAGGAGGCTACTGACTTAAGTTTAATTGCACTACTTGCGTTGTCCTGTTTGTCCTCAGAGGTGGTAGCAGTACACAGTTTCCATGTAAAAGTGCAAATATTCATCTAAAAAATGGACTCTGGTAGAAACTGACACTTTTTCAATTCCTTTAAGTTAAAGTATAAAATTCATACATGTCTCAGATTGACTTAAATAATATAATAGCATTCTTATTTTTTTCTGTGATTGCTGTGTGACTTTTGTGGTCCAAATATTTGTTCTTTTTAAACAAATTGGCCTTTATCCTCTGACACCTGCGGTCTTTGAAGGGATATTCCTGAATTTTTGACATAGGGCCTCATTTTAAACTTGTCCAGTCCTGTTCCTGTTGATAGAGACCATTTTCAGTTCACTGCATGCAGTACAGAGTTTCAGTGTCTGAACTAATACAAGCTAATGCTAATGCTAGCAAGTCAGTGAATCCCCGCAATAGCCACTACCAAACTCCGATTAAACACTCCACAGTGCACCCAAAGCAAGGCAAATATGTCAGCAGTCTGTTGCGGTGAATTTGAGTGTTCACAGAATAATTTTCGAGGTCAACCTTTAATTTGTGGCTCTGGTTAGTGTTGGCAGCAACATGAAGTGCAAGTTCAGCAGCCTCCTGTTCCTCAGTTAAAATTTAATCATATGATTTGACGTCGATTTAACCACAATTTTTAGCCACAGTGTCAGAGAGATCTCAGTATAATTTGTGTGGAAATGTTGCATATAGCCTGTAAATGTTGAGTCTTATGAAAAGCAACACGAGCAGCTCTTTACTGCTTTTGCTTCCTCTCCTCAGTGTATTCATACGCAGTGTTATATGGGTTTCAGCACGGAGCTGGTCGTAAGTCAACTCCCCACGTGGTCTCTGTGACGGGGAACATGGACCGTGGTGTGATGGCCTTCCTGTCCAACTCACTCCAGCAGCTCAGGAAAGAAGGTGGCAAGCAGAGGCTGCTGCAGAGAAAGGTGACGACACACAAACTCTTAACTGTAGAGTCTTTGTTTTACATCCTCAGGTCTCTGCCCTCTGTGTTGTGATGTGATTTTCTGGTTACTCATGTGTATCCATCGCTGAGGTTTGGTTCACTGTAAATTTCAGGTTCTGAAGTTGCATCCAGTGTTGACTCCAGTCAAAGTGGCTTTAGACATCGGCAAGGGAGCCACTGTGGAGCAGAGGCAGGTGAGAAAAACATGTATTAAAGGAGAAGTTCTGGGGTTTTTTGCACATTATGCCTAATCCTAAAATAATGATGATATTTATGTTCAGACACGATGTTCTACATTATTACTTTGATAACCGGCGCAGTCCTGAGAGTTGCAGTTCCTTGCTAACATCACCACTAGCTAAAAACAACAGAGGAGCATGAGCATTCAGACAATGTGTCAAAAATACAATAAGCGCTCAATTTAAAAGACTTGAAACTGGCTGAATGTTAAGTGGTGTCCTCTCATGTTCCGACGCTGAAATACAAAGCTGAACACAGATATATAACCCAGAAACGACTGTTTGTTTGTTTGTTTGTGTCATGAAGCAGCTAAAAGAACCATTTTTTTGTTTAACTCATCTGTCCTGTATAAGTTTATAGACATATTGTCTATATATCTATTAATGAAGCTTTGTGACTGAAATTGGGTCTGTTTAATGTCGGCTTTATCATGTTATTGTTTTAGAATGAAAATAAACTGTGAAGTATTCAAATGTAAGTTAACAGCAGGGCAAATTTAGAAAGTGATGTGGTGCATTTGCTCAAACTGAAGTGGTGTTATATAAACTCAAAATAAATTGAGCTTAACTCATTTATTATTGATAGCTCAGAGGTACAACTTTTAAATATATAATGTGAGGTAACACATGAGGATAGATGTTGATGCAAACTACAGCTACAGTCTAAAATGACTCATGAGATCTCATTTTGGTAAAGATCTTATGTCTAACTACAGCAAAGCAAAAGGGTTACAGGCTGGTTTATGGTATGTTTTGCCTTGTAATACGGACCTCACAGAATGGTTCTACCTATAATCACATAAGTTTTTATATTTATATTGTCCAATTTTGGAGGCTGGTTTAGATATTTCATGTCTAGACTCTTTGTTTAATGTGGTAGCATGGAACTACTGTGTTATAAAGGTCTTGTAAACAGTTATTCATACGTACGCTGCCCTGACAGCCGAGAGAAGTCCTGGTATTTTGAGGAGCTCAGGTGGTAAAAGTTTCATGCACATATGGAGATTGAGGATTTTCCTGGGTCAC
This sequence comes from Naso annulatus, assembly GCA_029783625.1. Lineage (NCBI taxonomy): Eukaryota > Metazoa > Chordata > Actinopteri > Acanthuriformes > Acanthuridae > Naso > Naso annulatus. The sequence continues at coordinate 11,310,004 of JAPZDX010000014.1, read as the reverse complement.
TTAATAACCTTTAGGGGAAAGATAAAGCTTAGCGCCCTCTGATGAGACTTATCTCTTCTTTAGCCTACATGAAAAGTTTTTTCAATTCCTTAAATGTCAGATAGTGCAACTCGAATGTTAAGGTTTTGCTTTTAAAAACCTCATACTGTAGGTTTCTACTGTATATCTATATTAGGCCTAAGTGCTTATGAATAAATACAAATTCTAATTTGCTAAAACTACGATAGTTTATAGGGTAAACATGTACCTGTGAAACATCTTCCTATCAACATGTTAGATTATAATTTAGTGTTAAAGTGCTCATTAGTATTTTACTCAAAGCACCACTGCTGTCACCAGACAGTGAAGGCTGCAGACCTTTGGTCTTGTCATTTCATGAAAATTGGCAGATGTGTCATCCTTTAGATGTAACTTGCTGGCAAAGTACAGATTTTCCAGCATCTTACGTGGTTCTCCAGAAAATACTTCACTGTTAATTTTAAAAAAAAGGGAAAAGGGGGGGGCAGCAACAGTTCACTGGTAAAGGGCACAGTGATTTTCTTCTATATTGTCGTGACTTTAAGTTTAAGAAAAACAACAACGACAACAGAGGGACTCTATGGCACAAAAAGAATAATACATATCAGGCTTTGAAGACAGAGGTAATACTTGTTAAAGTGATAAATCCATTGTTGCTTTCAGTCTTGTTGGCTGTTGTCAACAATAAGAAAAATCGCCAGCCTACATTTCAGCTCTCTAAGAACTTTCAGCTGAGCCGTCACAAAAGTGTGAAATCTCAAACTTTGAACTTGTTTGACTCTAAATGCTGCACATATGATTGACACTTTCAATTAACTTCAAGAGCTGTTATTGAAGAAAGCCTGTCTCAGCATCTGCAGTTTATTTCTGTGCCCTGGTTTCTAAATTAAAAATGTAGAAAGGTTTTACTCCAAATTCAACTTAAGAATACAGAAATTGAAAAGATAGCTAATATTTTTACTTCATATAACAAGATGTTGTAATTTTTTTGCCTACCAAATTACACAGTTGGCAAAGAAATCTCACGGAAACCTACGGACCTGCACAAAACGAAAACAAAGGATCTTTTCAACAGGAAGCAGAGTGGATTTGGTTAAAATCAGAAATGAAAATGAAATTTTTACGTTAAATTGAACTCTAAAATAAAATCTTAAATAACTCATGAATAAAGTATAATTGAAGTTTTCAAGTGATTTTTTTTTTTTTAACTGAAAATAATTCTGAATGAGGATACATGGAAGAACCGCATCTATTGAAAAGGTGAGGAAATGTTATATACCCTTAAGGAAACATTAAAAATTAATAATCAAACAACAAAATAAACAAATTCCCCTTTTCCCACTGTCACTTTAGCAGTGCAGAAAATTTGCAGACCAACAGAGTTTTGCTAAATTGACAATATTAAAGACAAATAGAAAAATTCCAGCAGAGCACCACATTTAGCCATTTTCAGAACGGTTATTCTTGTCAAACTAAATCCTTGACAAGCAGCGCGATTTTAATAGGATCTGAACGTCAGCTGTGTCAATACAAAGAAGAGCAACATCAGCTTTGTTTGCATGGTGGTTTATGAGATTGGAAGGTGGTATTTTGGTCCTTTCGGGGCAGTTACTTAACTTAGATGTGCATAAAATCTGATGTATGTTCACATGCTGACTGGGCAGAGACCTTCTCTGTTGTTATGTCCCGTCTTCATCGTTTTCTCCTCCCCTCCATTTTCTCTTGATGTTTCTCGTCCTGTCTGTCTAACACTGAGTCTTCTCTCCTCAGTTTCTCCTCTTGCTCCCTTTCCAGGAAGAGAAACCAACAAAAGACAAAAAAAAAGACAACTTTACAATCAATTATTTTCACTCCATCAATTATTCTTCTAGTATCTTCTCCCCCTCTCCATTCTTCATCCCCTGTGCTGTCATTAATATTTAACAAAGCTGTCAATTTTGAAGTCTTTTGAAGAGGGCATGTTTTTCTCTTGATATTTCTCAGAAAGCCCATGACCTTGATGAGGCAGGTAAAAATCAGAGAGAGGCTAAAACAGTCTTCCTGTGAATATGTTTTTAGGTGTTTGATTCATTTTAGATTACACACGTGTTGGTAATGTTCTGGGAGATAGCAGCACCATTGCAATATTTCTAATTGTTTGTCAAGACATAAATATGTTGTGATTTAACAGTAAACACTTTTTGTTTATTTGTAGGAAAAATGGTACCGTATGCTCTCTGAAAACAGCCAAAAACATATTGTGATCCAACCAAACCAAATCATTAACCTGCACATTTGTTGATTTGTTATCATCCTTTTTTTTTTTAAGTGTATCAAATAATGACTGTGCACCGGCCATGTGTGTGCCAGTCAGCACCCTGCAGATCATTGGATCAGCAGATTTGCAGCCAAACTCAGGTGACGACATTTAAGTGGCGTTGGCAGCTGTGAGCTGCGTGCTAACCCTGACGACTGTTCCAGGGCAGTATGTCAGGCCTGCATGGTGAGGGGAAGAATTAGTTCACTAGGCTGACTGAAGCAGACTTGATTAGTGTGGCATTTTTAGTGGAGATAATTGTTATGTGCGACCATTACTTTAATGCCTTTCTTTACCAAATCGATCAAGGGGACCTTTGTGTGGATGTTTTTGATAGTAGACCCAGACCTGGTTAGAACTGTCCTGATCACATGAGCTCAGCAATTGTCGTGCTACCTATAAGTCTGGACTTCCAGCGGCTGAAAAATATTTTGGTGGGTGGGAACTGGGAGGCAGTAGACCTAATCCTTGAAGCACTGTGAACACCAATCTGCATGGCTGTGATCCCCAGCCTTAAAGCCTCTTATATCTGATCCTCCCTTTGCGCAATGAGTAGCGAAACAACTATGAAGACTGGAATGGGAACATCTTCTTCATCACCAACGAAACAATTTGATGAATCAAGTTTTTGCCACATCCAATCGGAAGAATGGCGAAAAATGTCTTTTTCCCAGAGAAATTCTGTCACCACACACTTTTGTTCTTGTTCAGTTATTGTTATTGAGGCTGTTGATGCAATAAATGCGTTTATTGCTGTGTTGACTCTACTAATGTTGACTTTAGCGCTTGTTGCTTTGGGAGCCGCCATTACTGTTTAGCAAACAGTGGCCTGAATGTTCGGCTGGTTATGTTACAGTGCAGTCCCTGATTGGCTGTACATATTTGATTTCTTAAAATTGTTTCCACTGGCTGGAAGTCCAGACTGATCTGTAGAAAGAAACAGAAATGTTGAGCTCATGTGGTCAGGCTGGTTTTAACCAGGCAGACTTAGTTGAAGGTGTATTTTTAAAAATAATCAGTTTAGTAGTTGCAGAGGGTGCTACACAGCCTGCAAAATCTGTATAATGTCTTTTGTAGCTTCATTAAAGCTGAGAAAATTACTCAAGTGACAACTTCTTTTTTTTTTTTTTTTTTCCTTTTGCTTGACTTTTGAGTGGCATTGCTGCAGGCATGGTAATGACTGGATTTTTCTCGCTTAAAAACGCCAGCCCACATTTTTTCATCTTTGTGGTCTCTCAGCACTCAGTAGACATTTGCTTTGGACAGAATCCATCCAAAGGAGGCCCTGCAACAAATGACTGACATTTTCCTTCCCCTTGACGACCATACAAACTATTCTCCCACCTGATGAGCTGGTTGGCTCTTTGTAGAGAAGCCACCGCCTAGTGTGTGAATGTGTGTGTGTGTATGAATGGATGAATGCTGACTTGTGTTGTAAAAGCACTTGGGTAGTTGAAAGACCAAAAAAGCACTACAGAAACACAGTCCATTTACCATAAGGCACATGGACCACTTGCTAGATGTCTTTCGGTTTCCCTCCAGTTTTCAAGGCAGTCCTGGAAATGTCAGTTTTCTCCTGAAATCTTCACCAAAATCAGTTTCCAAATGTGTTTTGAAAAAATGTTATGATGCACAGATGGAAACTCATACTCACATTAAATCTTTAACACTTGCTTCAAATATTTGTTCAGATGGTTCAACAGTTTTAAGATGCCAGATGATCTTCGCTGTATCTTTATATTGGCCTAACACTTGTTCTCGAGGTGTATTTCAAAGTTGTATCTCATTAAAGAAATTGTCATCTGAGACGTGGTTTGTAGCCTTGAACACCTAGAAGATAAATTCCGCGTGTAATTACTCAGCTGAGATCAAATTTCTTTTGCATTTTGCATTTTTTTGTTTACATTTTGTGCAAGTGTCCACATTTAATTGAAGACAATCGCTGTATTAATATATAGTTTAAAAAAGACTCAAATTTAACATTTATAAGAAATTAACTCCACATACCATCTTGCAATGTATTTCTCCTGCCAAAGATAACATTGCAATTGATTAAAAACGACATTTTGGTAGATTTTTTTGACCCTGCTAACGTACTACCATCCAAATTGGATGTATACCCTCACACCTGTGTTTGTTTTTTTATATTTTCACCTCAGGTAACAACCAAACTTCATGTGTGCAGGACATAGTTTACTTTAAACCTAAATGAATGACAGGTAACAACCCCTGCAAATAGGCAGTAGATGTCACTTTTCCAAATGTTGGATATCTCATTTTCGTACACATTTCTCCAGTTAGACATAACACTCGTCAACATAACCGCAGGTACATGTCCGTGTGTGTGTTTTGTTCTTGTGCCTTTGAGTGAAGCTAGTGACAGCTGACAGCTACAAGCTCACTCATTGTTAGCTGGAGTTTTTCCAGAAAAGAGTATCACACAAATTGAAATTGGAGCTGCCGCGACATTAGAGGTGAAATCAACCGCATGAAATGAGATGTGAGATTTATTGCCGTCCATACAATTATGTGACTGTGAAATAATTGAGGAGCGGAGAGGCGAAGGCTATGTGACTGATCAGCCATGGTCACCAGTGGCAGCACAATCTGTCATAGTTAACACCTACTTACACCTTGTTAGCCGGAGGGCACGCCTCATTATTCACTCCATCACATATGAATGGGAACATGTGAATGCAGCCCCATGCATGTGAGCGAACATGCTGTCACACATACATGCATGCTCATGCATGTACACGCTTCACTGTGTCCTTTATTGATCTTCTGAGTGTTGTGTCACCTGCTGGCAGGAGGCTCTACTCAGGAAAAGCACAGGAAATGAGTCGTCAGGACTTAATGAAGGACAGGAAATATGTTGTCAGAGCTTAACTGTGCTTCTGGTTCATTAACGATGTGGTGAGTGAATTGGAATCTGTGTTAATGCACATGTGTTGGCTTGTACATTGATCTCAAATAGGATTTTATGACTGTATTTTTGTTTTTCAGTTGCAAATTTGGCTTTCTAGTGTCAATAAAGTTTGTGTGCTTCATTTAAAAAAACGTACAATTTTTTACATCACACTTTTAATTATTAGTATCATTCTTTTAAAGTCCCTGCAAGGAACTTTTAACTAGTTATGAAGCAGTCTAAATTTAATACTGGTGCTTCATATATTACATACACGCCAAATGAGACCATCAGGAAGGAGATTGGAGATTACTATCCTGCCTGTTACACTGCCTTTGCCTGTACCACTCAGTCAGCGAAACAATAGAAAACACTTAACGGCACACAGACTGGAGACGATTTGTTGTTTACAAGCATGATTGATCTGCTTGTCTTATTTTTACTATCTATAGTTGGAAGCAGGAGGATATTTCTCTTTAGATTATCTCAATATTTTGTGTTTTCGTCTGACTGGTTTTGTGCAAATAAGTGACGTCTTTGTTTCACTCTCTTCCAAATCAAATGCTCGCGCTAGATGTGATCTTTACGACAGTGAGCAGTACCGCCTTTGTCCAAACGCACCGCTCCAATCAACACAAAATGAAAGTTCCTCGGAGGGGCTTTAAGGTCTCTTTGCTTTCTCTCTCCTCACGCATCAACATATGGCTTCTGTTACCTGCTTGCATGCAGCCACTTAAGTCTGTAAATATAGCACAAACCTCAGTTTACATCCCCTTACAATGTTTTTCACTTGAGTTGTTCTATATTATTGATGCATAGCAGCTACAGCGTGAGGGAGGTATAGTCAGTGCCAGGAAAACATTTCTTTTATACTTTTTTAAAAGAAGGCAAAATGTGACAACCTTGATCTAGTAAATTTTAAAATAAAAGCGAGGGCTTTCTTTGATGTATTAACTCTGAGCCGCTACTTGAGTGTTATACAATCAGTGTGCTTTTCCCTTAGCATTACATTTTTAAAAGGGCATTGCTGGGGAGGCAAACCCGAGATTCAGTGGCAGAGGAGAGTGTGTAAAGTATGATTCAGACCGACAAGAGCCGTGTGTTAAAACAGTACAAGAGAGCGCATATTGCCAAGGCAGGAGAGTTCTGTGCCCAGGCGCCTTCAACGTCTTCATCTACCATCCATATGAGTAGACACAGATAGCTCTGTGTGACTTCTAAAGTGTTTCTTGAGAGGACATCAGCAAATAGATACCCTTGACTTTATATAGCATTTGTCACTCTCACACTCTCTATGAGAAGCCCTGATTTCCATAAGATTTTCATTTTAATACCTTGAGTTCAATTGCACTGAAAGTTTCAACGCAGCTACCGTCCTATCAAACAGAACAGGAGTTGTTTTCCCTGCGTCATATATTTAATAGTAGCAGAATTCAGCTGAAAAGGATTCATTTTATTAAAGGGGTTTAAATGAGACAAGACCGTCCAGGATTTGACAAAGCACGCTCAGTGGATGAGACGGCAGTACGGTGTAACGAACACAGTGGAAATGCTACTAAATTGTCCTCAACTGACCCGACTTCCCTTTGCAACCCCTCCCCTCTGCGTCTTTGTTAATTTAAATCTCTCTTGCTTTGTCACTCTTGCTTTGAATTTAAATTATTTATTGGCATGACTATTAAACAACGCAGCGTTGTTGTGGCAGTTTTGAAAAATATGCAAATAAAACATTTACACCTCAGTGCTTTTCAGCGTTTATTGTATAATCACTTGGAAAGCAGATAAATATTATGCTGCCTCTCTTTCGACATATTTCTCTTTTTCTACCTTGCAGTAAGTATTTTTCACTCATTTTTATATGTTCACATTTTTTTCCTCATCAGTCTGCTTTGCTCTCTTTGCCTTTCTTTTCACTGTTTGCCTCCATTCCTCATTCTTTGCCAATTTCCCCTTCATTTCTTTGTTTTCCCCGTTCTCCCTTCTTCCCTTCGTGCTCTGTGGTTTTGCCAATTTCGTGTGCATTCGCAAAACTTGTCCTGCATTGCTCATGTCTTTCTTTTTGCTTCTGGGGAGGCACAACTAATCAATACATCTATATCCGCAGCCAAATTTCGTTTTCTTTCACGTTCCATGCGCTATAACAGACTGATTACATTTGGAGAATAAAAGTCCTCTGAGGCAGATGCAAGCAAAACTCACAAATTGCTTCATTTATTTGGTAGCACTTGAGGTAACATAACTGCGGCAAGTGTCAGTTTTGCAGACATGAACGTGCAGCAACTTTTGTATTAAAGCTCTGCCGCTTTCAAGTGCTGTTGAAAGTATTTAAATCACAGCTTGAGTGCAAGTAAACAACACAGCAATGAGAGAAAAACAATCTAGAAACATAATGTTGAACTATGATTATTGGAAAAGTGAAATTTTATATGCTGAGATGTGATTACAGCAATTAGGTTATCTAATTGGATTTTTATATTTCATTTTTTGGTTGCAGGCTCATTTTTACTTATTTTACTTATTTGTTCTCATGTTAATTTGAGTTACTGCTTGTGTTCATCAGTGCTAACAAGTCTACTTTTGGAAGACCACTATTCTTGGAAGTTAGGCAGCACAATTAAATGAAATTTAATCAAAATCATGGTAAGACCTACTGCAGTTTTCAAATCGCAGGGAAGTGCGTAGTATTTGTTCAAGAAGAAATTTGGGAGTCGAAATACCAGCTAAAATTCTAACATTGTGGTGCTGCAGAGCTGTCATGGCCTACACAGCAGACTTAATTAAACATCTTTGTTTGGTACAAATATTATATCTGTGAAAATAATTTCAATTAGATATTTGTTCAAAATTGTGCAGCCCTACTTGGAGGAATGATCTGTCTTAGGGGCACTTGAAGGCAGTATGGTCAGCTCAGGCAGCTGTAAATTAAAACACAGAATATGTTACAGTTTGGAATTTATCAGAAATTGTCTGAATTGGTCCTCTACATGTTGTATAAAGTGTTAAATGTTGTTGGGGCAGGGCAGGTTTGGTGGACGCTTCAGCCGTTATCTGAAGCTGCATCCTAAAAAATTTAAAACTCAGACATTAAGACCCCAAGACAAAACTCCTGTATAATTTATAGTCACTTCCGATCTCTTGCTGGCTCTCTCTCTCTCTCTCTCTCTCTCTCTCTCTGTCTCTCTTTCTCTTTCTCTCTTCACTTTTCTCACTCTGTTTTTTCTCTGTTCAGCGCTTGTGCGCAATCAGGGAAATTGTGGTGTTTTGGATGCCGCCTCCTCACACTCACAGGTGCTGACTGTCTCTGTGAGATTGGCAGAACAAGACAAGCAAAGTGCCTCACCATTAGCTTATTGGACAGCCTAGCCAGCACAACTGTGTGTGTGTGTGTATGAGTGCACGCTTGTATTCGTGCTCTTTGACTGCCAAGTGGGGTAGATTTTGTCCCCAATCAGCATGCTGCAAACCTGTTCGAACTGGTTTAACGGCAGTTCAGATAGAAAATTGAACTGCATATAATTGAATAATTCTAATAGCATCTTTGATAGGTATGTGTATTTGTGAATACTGTTTGCTCTAACCTACATTGGGAGTCATCTTTTTTTATTCTGACAGTTTACTGAAAAGCTGTTTAGCACATTAAAGCACACAAAAGTGGTTTAAAATATTTAGCTTGACACTTTAGCACTTGTGTTCGACAAAATCCTGGTACCCAATGCATTAACCTGTGTTTTAAAGCGTTTTTAAAAGTCCAAAATAAGCAGGGACTGGATAAGAAGTATTTTAAATGATGGCGACGGTCAGACAGGGTCACCAGATAAAAGATGGTTGCCCCCCTTCTGAAAAACTGTAAAGAACATTTATAAAATGAGGGGGGAAAAAAAAGATAGTAAGACTTCAAAGGACGCAATAACTTTGTTATTGTAACATTACATAATATCACCATATAACTATTACTGTAGCTTGTCAGCCTACAGCCGTGGACATATTATGAGACAACAGGACAACCAAAAGGTCCCGCAGTCCACCTGAACAAGCACAAAACCTGCTGACTTCAAGTCGCCAAACAACTACAAACGACTGCGGCTGTGTGATTTTTATGTTTGCACCAGTTTGTGGTCATTTTGTGCCCTTTGTTTCTGTTTTGCATCTCTTTGTGGTTCTTTGGTGTCTTTTGGTGGATGTTTTTGCATTAATTCCCTACAGTTTTGTGGTTGCTCTGAATCTCTGTGGGGGTCTTGTGTCACTTTGTTTATATTTGCACCCTTTGTAGTCGTTTTACATGTCTTTGGTTTCTCTTCCCAGTCGTTTTGTGTTTCCTGGCTTAGTTTGTCAAATCCTTGCACTAATGTTACATTACTTTGCTGCAGTTGTCTTACCTCTGTGTGGTCGTTTTGCCTTTATTTGGTTTTGTTTTTTACGTCCTGTTGCAGTTGTTTTTGGTCGTTTTGTGTCATGTTTTTGTTTATGATTTTTTGTAGTTATTTAACATTTCTTTGGTTTTGTTTTGCTTCTTGTCGTTTTTCATCTCTTTATGGTTGTTTTGCTTCACTTTGTTGTCAAGTCACATCTCTTTGGGGTTTTTTTGGTCGTTGTTTTGCGTCTTTATTTGCTTTGTCTTTCTCTTTAATCACTTTGCTTCCCTTTGTGCTTGTTTGATTGGCTTTCTAACAAGCAATCTCACTTCATTCAGGGGCTTTGCAGGGTCCCTGGGCCTGTGCCCAGCATGTCAGCTCAGTAATCCATCCATGAAACCAACAAACCCACTGCCTATCACCTTCTGACTCTGGTAGAGGGAGCACTGGGGGTGGCTATCAGAGGGCCTTTGCCCCTCCTGGCCCCAAAACTAAGGGAACTGCGCCATGAATCTCAAGTTTTTGCCTTTCTGTCCATGCTTTAGCAGCAGGGCTCCATTACAGAGCGTCCTGGAAGAGTCACAGTTTACTTCCTCTGTGTCCTGGCAAAACACCCTTGGGCAAGACATTAAACCACACATAGTAAGTCGCTCAGGATAAGGCTGTCAGCCATCTGCCTGAATAAGAAAAATAAGGAAATTTCTCGTCTTGTTTTGGCAGCAGAGAAGCTCTGAAAGATGCCCGACAGACTCTGACAAACAGGCTGACAGACAGACAGAAAAGCTGTCACAAACCAAACACATACAGGAAAACAGACAGACTGACTAAACAGAAAATAGACAGATGTCGGCGATGGCAGTACAAGGGAAATATTTTCGTTTGTTGTTTTTCCCCGCACACATGCATACGCAGTCGGTTGGAGTTACAGTAACAAGGTCTTATCACTCACATGCAATGACAAGCAGCTGATCACAAACACAGAGGAAGTGAACAACTTAAAACATCACGTCAGCATCGCTCACTCTCGCTCATTGTTTGAGGTCGAGTCTTCATTTTGCCTCTTAGCTTCTTTATTTGACTATTTTTAACACACAGAGACATTTTCTGTCAGTTTCTGCTCTGTTTGTAAGGTCGAAGTTTTCCTTTCTTTCCTTTCCAAAGCTTCTCTTTTCACTTGCTTGTTTTTTCTCTGGTGCCTTTTTCTTTCTTTTCAATTTCTTTGTCTCACCAAGATTGCCATTGCTTCTCTCTTATCCCCCTTTCTATCCTCTCCTCACAATGGCTTTGCCCTGCTCTCATTTAATTCACCATCCCATGATCACTATACATCAGTGAGAGGTTGTTGATATTCAATAAAACAGACGGCCTTTAAAGTGCAGGTCACAGTCTCTGTATTGTTCATTTTCTGAGACAAAGTCTCAGTCTTTGGCGTCCCTTTCTCTTTTCTTACAGTATCTGTCTTGTACCCTGTGTCCTGTCGCTCCTCCTGTTTTCTGTTCTCTCTCCCTCTCTCTGTTTCCCTCTTTCCGTCTCCTCTGCATCTCCATGTTTCTCTCATTCTCCCCTCCTCATTTCCTTTGTGCGAGCTCCTCTCTCTCTCTGTCGAGTTTATTTCCTCTTCTCTCTGGAGAAATAAAACTTTTTGAAGTTCTACCAGAGGAGAAGCGCCTTCAGCTCTAATACACTTCATCCTGGTTACTGGCGCTTACAGCATGGCCTACTATTGTGCGCCACAGTGCTCTGTGAACTTTACCAGAGAATTAAACATAAGCCAGCAACTCTGCCCAACATAGTCTTACAATTAGGTACACTTCATGAGGAACCATATTCTTTAATCAGTGTTTTCCACAGCTGCATTGCGTAATCTAGCCAGGGTTAAGTACTGCTTTGATACTAAGGATCACTTTCTTCTCTGCTAAACTCTCCTGAATCACTTGAGTTTTTTTTTTTTTTTTTTGTGACTTTGTTGTAAAGTGTACTTATTTTGTCTGTAATGATGTTGCTGCATTAGAAGCAGCCCTCGCCAAGGGACATCAGATGGAAATTTGCTATGTACCGGTATATGTGGTGCAAGACATATAGTGTATTCAGCACTTTTCCTCATTAAACACACAACACACTGAAAAGTGATATCCAGTCAGGCATGTGTTGAAGCAAGTTCAGGGTTTACAATATGGAGGACTGTAGCTTTGGGGCTAGCACTCACAAATGTGATGGTGTGGTTGCCCTAAATTACTATCGAAAATACTTATAGCAGCTTCATCCAATATGACAGTGATAAACGGTGATACAGAAGTGTTTTTAGTCTCACCACAATTAGCTAAAGCAACAAAACAAACATCAGTGTTGCTTTCTGCACTGCTAATGGCATTTAAAAAAAGTAAAAGTTTACTTTCCGAAAGCAGAAGCTTGAATGTACACTACATTTGGGATGCTTTATTTTTATCAACATTACAAGCCCGATTTTCAGCCCCTGTAATTCTGCACTCTAATATAATGGCATAAAAACCTCACTTGTCTGCTTCTCTTTATCTCTGTCTCCTCCCCTGTGATTACTGGGAATTTATTAAGGAAAATCACTTATCTAAGGTCACAAGTTTATGTAATTCATTAAAGTATAATCAAAAAGAATTGCTGAGGACATTTTCACATGCAGGAAACTTGCGTTGGTATTTCTGATCAACTGTAAACATAGTGAGAGGAAAGACGATGGATATAAATACAATATAAATATGAACAATATAGAGAATATGTGCAATGCTCAGCTGATAATCTAAAAAAGTGTGCATTGATGTAGTGCATTGCGTCACAAACATATAGTGTCCATCGGGCTGGATAAGAATCAGTGTCAGCGGGGGTCCAGGGTTCCTTTTTGATGAAGTCTGCTGCATTCAGGAGCTGTTCGTGTGCTTTGAGGTTTTGGTCCTGATGGTGCGCAGCCCCCTGCCGGAGGGGAGTGTTTCAAAAGTTTCTGTCTGGGATGGGAGGTGTTGACCATAATCTTTCCTGCTGGCCTCAGAGTCCTGGAGGCGTACAGGTCCTGGAGGGTTGGCAGAGTGCAGCCAATCACCTTCTCAGCAGAGCGAATTATATGCTTCAGTCTGCCCTTGTCCTTGGCAGAGGCAGCAGCATTCCAGCTAGTGATGGAGGAGGCGAGGATTGACTCCATAATGGCCATGTGAAAGTGCACCATCATTGACTTTGGCAGGTTGAACTTTTCAGCTGCCACAAGAAATACATCCTCTTCTATTTACGATTAATTATTGTACGCATAATATTCATTTAGTAGCTATTTACAAGCTAAACTTTCAGTCAGCGACCCTCCTCATATTTGCAGTCATATCAGGTTTAAAGTCTAGATGGAGAGAGTCAACAAGTTGACTTCTGAGGAAATTAAAGTTCTGTTTAGCATGTCTTGTGACCGCACCCAGCAATAGTGTGGATCCAACTCTTCTACCATTCATCACTGTCAAAAATCAATCTGCCTTTGTTTCAGCTTGGAGAATAGACTGCTGGGCTCCTTTGAGAATATGTTACTGCATCAAACAAGTTTTTTGTTTTGTTTTGTTTCTGGTTTTGGTTTTTCGGCTTGGCTGTAATTATTCTGTTAAGTTCTGCTTATAAAAAAGAAAAGGTCATCTGTTGCATGTGTTTCAAAGTTTTGTTCACGATCAAAGACTTGGGATCAGGGTTATTTTGTCCGGGAAGCAATATTCCACAGAGTGAAGCCATGTTGTTAATAATGAAGGGTTCAGGCCTTAAAAATGCTGCAACATCCTGCGACAAATGGTTGTATTTTTTTTAACCTTTTTCAACTGAAACTGAAGCCATTGTTCATTTTGTGCTATCAAAACAATTAGGGAGCTGATAAGATCAACATCAGACACACTTAAAATCTGAATTGCAATCCAAGTGAAACCTTTTTTGTTTGACTGACACTCTGAAATTTAGAAAAGGTACAAAGAAAATTTGACAAGGTGAAAATAATTTAATGTGAGCAAACATGATCTTGACAACAGGCTTTCATGTTTTTATGGAGTGGGGCTGTTTGTATCACTTTGATCTGAACTGCAGTGTTATGTTCAGTGTTGTGCAAGTTTACACTTTACAAGAGCTAACGTAGAGTTCAGTCCACATATCAAAGTTCACCGTCACAGTTCAAAATTCTGAATTTTTAACTAAATTTCCAACCATTTTTTTGTTATTTATTTAAATGGTGGAGTAACTAAGCCACTGTTTGCTAATGATTTCTTGTGATTATCATCCACTCTCACAGATGCTTTTTAAAACTGGTCAGAGGCTTTAACTCATTTTTTTTTTTTTTAAATTCATTGCTGAGATGCCTGACATTCAGACTGGATTTTTCACACTCAATAGGCACAATTTGCCTACAAATTTGAGATTTCTCTTCAGAATTTATTTAGGTTTCAATTAAATCAAACATCAATTCATCAAGATCAACACATTTAAAATTTCACAGACTGCACATTGTAAATTTATGTATACATATTAGCCTTCCTCTGTGTAGCCTCATTAGGAATAACCAGAAAAAGACAGGTAAACGCAAATGACCCACAATAGATGATTTGAGCTATAGAGACCACAGTGGGTGCAACACACTAAAGAAATTACTTACTTTAACACTAAATTAAAACATCAAAGTAGATGAAATAATGGATATATAAACACTATTAACTTCAAAAGTGCTGTAGCCACAAAGAGAAGCAAAGAGAGCTGCACAGTTCTTAAGCACCATGTTACTCGCCATCTAAACATAATTCCTGTGTACACCATAAAGTCCTCAAGAATCGGCCCTTGGTTGCAGTTCTTTGCTCGACCGTTCTCTGTGTATATATAAGCAGTCTACTCTGCCTCTGTGGCGCACTGTGCACCTTGAAGTTTTCAAACATTCTTAAGCTGTAAGAGGCTCTGCAGTCCCAGCATGGCAGCTTTTGTCAGAAACAGCAAAAAGCCCTCCCAAAAGTAGAAACTAGGACTTAAGGGTCCTCAGTGAGTATTTAAGCATTCAGCCTTTAGCCAAACCAGCATGCACCTGTTGCCCACGCAAATTACACAATCAAACACAAACTGGGTGTGTTTGATTTGTGTCATCTAATGTGCAGGTTGGGTGGTACATTAATTTAGTAAATGACTAAAGTGGATGCATCCTTTTTTACTGCCTGATGTTTGACTGTTTGTGTTCAGACTGATGTATCTTACTGACACGGTGTGTAAGTGACATTGGTTGGAAATGGATTTATTCACCATTCACCATGATGTTACCATTGGTTTCATTAATTGAAAAAATATTCTGATTACACTCTTAAACTACCTTGCATTTCTGGCATTGCTACTCACAAAGCCATCACCAACATCAACTACTTGTCCTGAAAATACTTCTGAGTAAGTTTGACAGAATCTTACTCTGTTACTGTGTTTCTTTCCGATGTTATTTTAAATACATAGTTAAGCCGGCATAAAATGTGTTTTTGTGATGTCGGTTCATTCTCATGTTTTCATTCCACGCCAATATCCCAGTACAAATACCACAGGTTTCAGTTGCCTGTGGACTCAGCCTTATTAAAAACTATAAGAATTTTTTTAAAAAACAAAATAAAAAAACTCATCAATAGGGCTAGCATGACAATAGGGACCTGGAGAAGTGTTGAATTCATAAACAGTGAGCATCCCTTGTGATTCATTAAAATCACTACTGCAGAAAAGTACCATCTGCTTCTGTTTCTTTCTTGACAAAGTCAAAGGTCTTGTCAGTGTCTCCTCACAGTCCAGCACACCTGCATGCCATTATGGATAGACTGATGCACCAGAGTCTAATATGTTAAACTCAAATTAAGGCAGTTTGGAGCAGCACCGTGGCATTGTGGGTCTTACATGCGTCCCTCAAATGAAGCCGCCCTCAAGCCTCCGTGACTGTCGAATTTCACCTCTGGGGTTTGGCAGAATATCACAATTACATTTTCCTTGTCAGTCAACTCTGTCTCCATTTAGAGGGGAGGGCAACAGTAATCTGACTCTGTCACAGTTATCTCTGCCATGGGAATGTCATAAATCAGTTCTAATTAAACAGATTTTGCGTGATGGAGAGCAGTAAATGATTTTCTTACTGAAAAAGAAAAGCTGAGTTTAGGGTCCAGGATCTTTTTTTTTTTTTTTCTGAAGAAAAAAGGATATTCTCTGTGTTAGAATTAAGATAAGAACAAAACAATACAGAAGCTAAGGTGTTTACATAGCCTTAGCATAGCACTGCATAGTGACCAATGTAAATCACATCAATCATACCTTGAATGGAAGAGTTTGTGTTATTTTAAACATGATATGATTGTCTTTAAAGACATAATCTCGTGTTCAAATTTGAGCGCTGATGACCGCTTGTTTACATTTATTTTTCGTAATTAGCCTTCTGTTGCTATGCCTGTCAAGCTGTTCTTGCATGGCACAAATGTAGTTTACAGTAATAGAACTTGTAATCCACAAAGGTTCTCAAAACAATAAGTTTTAATTTCATACAGGTGTAAACAACTAGTAAAATTATTGCTACAGTGGCTGATTTTATTAGTTGTTGATAGTTAGCTTATTCTAATGCTAAAACTGTCCCAGTGTATCTTGATGTGTCTTGATTTGTTTAGTTTTTAGTTTATTTTGTTTCAGTTTTACTTCGTAATTTTGGTAAGACTTTAGTTAAGGCATTTATCTGTAATGCATTATGAATATACTTATAATGCATTATAATGTGCCTACAGTGCTGTATAATCTATGAACAGGTTAGGGTTTAACCCAATCTTGGAAACTATCGGCTGCGCATGCTGTCTGACTTCCGGTAGACAGCGATACAGCCTCTGGGGGCAAACCCCATTATTCTTGGGCTACCGCTGGAGGAGGCGAATTTCCGTTTCCGACTTCTGTCTCCGCTTGCCACTCACTGTTTAC
>JAPZDX010000014.1:11151366-11162665 GCA_029783625.1 Naso annulatus | reverse complement strand
ACAATTTCAAATCGTCAAATCACTGAAGCATAGTTAAATTGGAAATGTTATCTTTTCTTATTTAACCTGTATTTTCTAGACATGGAGGTACATTCTTACAAGGTTTAATGAAATAGAGTCTAGCAGAACTTGCTGCTTTCCGGCGCAATCAAAATGCAGAAATTAGTTGGTTTTGCTTTTTCTTTCTCTGTTGCGTAGGTGTCAATCGTGAACCAGCTGGACATGCAGGTGGTCGTATCAAATGTCCCTCCAACTTATGTGGAGAAAAACAAAGACAAACTGCTCAGGTAACATACATTATTATGTATACTCATGTAAATGATATTTGTCCATCATTCTACCGCCCACTCATCTTTAAGCAAAAGTCTCCTCTTATATTGTCTCTGAATATGTAATTTTATACAAGTGGAGTGCTGCAGGTGAAAATAACATCTAGCTTTCATTATGTGCATTGTCATTGCAAGCCTAAAGAATCAAAATAATTCAAAAGTCACAGGTTTGTATGTGCTTGTGTGTATATCATAAAAATAAACCGTCGTGCAGTGCTCGGATTTTAGTTCATTTTACATTACACAGTCCTACTAGTCAGTAATTTCTCTGAATTAATTTAGCTTTTGTGGTCTTCATTGGAAGGAGTGAAGATGTAATTGCTACCATGGGGAAATCAACTACACTCGATAAAAAGCACAAACAGTCTTGTGTTTAAAAATTGATTTTCTAGCCTCATGAAGTGTCCTGGTAAGAATGAAGCTTCGAGGGTTTTGTTGAGCTACAACCCACACTGGGACTGTGACAGGGACACGAGTCAGGCCACCACAGCCAGACCACAGCTGCACAGCTTACAGTGTCTCTGTTAATGTATTGAGACGGACCAAGCTGTGGTTCGCAAAAAAATATGTTTTCAAGCTATTTTCAAACCATCTGGGGGGCATGAACATATGACTTTATCAGCACCACAATTTCAAATGTTAGATAATGTCTTTGCATTACTGCAGCTCAGCTCGTTTGAGAAATTAGCTTGAACCAAGTAATTTTGTCACCCTTCACTGTAAAAAAAAATGTATTTTCATTTATTTAAAGAAGGCAAGCTGTGCATACTTAATGCAAACTGCATATTCCTAAACATATTTTGTGGAATATTCTGGTCTGTATGTTGGCATTCTGCATTTTCAGACAGACAGAGAACTGCTGCTCAGTCACATTGCTGTTTTCTTTTGCCTCACACCCATAACTTGATAATGATGTCTTAAAGCACTTACCATGTTTTCTCTTCGCCTCACTTGCTTTCTGTCTCTTTCTTTCTCAGACACACACACACACGCACACATGAACACACACCTTAGTGGGACCATTCCTGCTGTGACCAGGTTTTTTCTTGTGGGACAGAAATCAATATTGCACAGCATGAGTCTGCCAGACTGGCGGGATGAAAAAAATGTGTGTGTGTGTGTGTGGGTTTGTGTGACTGGAGTCTGAGGGCTTTGTCTATGCATGTTTCAAAGTACATCCTAGTGACCACAGGTTTATTTTTGTCCGCGTTGGCCATGTCAGTATATTAAAGGAGGTAAAACTGTGTGATTCCTATCAATAAAAAACCCATCCTTTTCATCCTCAGCATTTTGGAACGCTACGTGCAGGAACAGATACCGGGAGCAAAGGTTGTCGTGGAAACCATCGGGCCTCATCGCCATGGTGATGGAATGGAGCAGGAAGACTACACCAAGTCAGACCTTATGATTTATGCCATCGACCCGCTGACAAACAGAGCTGTATCAAGACAGGAGCTCTATAAGTAAGAACTTAGCCCACAAATCCATTGAAAGTAAAATGGCTGCTCTCCAGAAACTTGGATCGTAAGATGGGACGGGCCCTCTTGAACCTAATTTAAATTTTTAAATTAATCGGCTTCATTATTTTCTGGATTATTGCATTTCTTACGCACCAAAAGCTTATTCCGTTTTCAGATACTTTGCTAAAAAGTTGATCGTCTACTTTCTGGCAGCTTCTTTAAAGAAGAAGAAAACTTTCTACTAAGATTTGTTGGTCTTCACTTTGACTGGGAACTACTTTCAGGATGAGGAGTTAGGAAAGACAAACAGAGAGACAATTACTGCATAGATTTGCAGGTGTAACAGCAGAAGTGAGTCTACTTCTTAATCACTGTTTCACCCCGAAGTTATGCTATGCATCACTTGTTTGATACCAGCATCTCCTGCACTGATAAGTAAAAGAAGTTGAAATTGAGCATATTTTTGGCTAATATCCATGGTCTCAGCACCATCATTGTGTTTCTCTTCATAAGGTTTCTTGATGGTAAACTGTTGGACATCAATAAAGAGTTCCAGCCCTTCCTCCCTCCTGGTGGACGGATTCTAGAGATCCGAACCCCTGAAGTGGTGGCCAGCGTGAAGAAAGCTGTGCAGACTGTGGGCTACACAGAGGGGGCGCTGTTGGCTCTAGCAGTTATTATAATTATCTGCTGTGTCCCTGCCATTCTGATTGTCATTATCACATACAGACAGTAAGTATGAATTCTATACTGTTACATACTGAGCGTTCTGTCCCTCTGATGAGCTTGTGTTTACCGAATAAGGCTGGTGATACGCTAAACTTTCAGCCCGTCAGTATATTTTGCGAAAAGTCCAAACCAGCACTGCAGCAATACTAAAACTTCTGCCTGTGTATCCAAAGCTTCTCAGAGACCTCCATTTGTTGTCCAAAAACTATAAAACACATTATTTAGCTTTGTCATTGCACTGTGTGTGGCAGGTTCCCTCATTATGATAAACATGGACAGTTTGTTCAGCAGTTTAGTTTCGGTCATGTGCATTAATCCACAGCTACAAACAGTGCAAATGAAATGCACTATTTACTCCTGTTTGAGTGACCTTTGCCAAAATCAACAATGTTCACAGCCGTCACATGAAAGCTAAATACTTTTTGACAGTTTTTTAAATATTCACATCAACAACAGGAACAATCAGGCGTGCAGCTCTCTGCCACTGATAAGATAGGTGTAGGGAGGACAGAAAGTATGATGGACTAACAGATGTGACGGCTCTCAGCAAATCTCTGTCACCAATCAATATACGAGGTGTAAATCATTGTGTAAATCCCATAGGAAGCTATTAAATCTATTGCATTCTAACAGCCCACCAACAAATCCCATTATTTGAAGCTTGTGGTGTTCTTTGAAATGTTCTCTCGGTAGTTGAGGGATTCTGCCACTAACATAATTGTGCTCGATGTGAAACCATCGATTTAAACTATAAAATATGAAATTAGGTCCTTAATCCATGTCAGTCTAAAAAGGATTTGTCTTTAAATAAGAATGTTAACGTAGATAACAGGCAATTTATAAAATGTCTGGATTCCTCTTAAGAAAATGCAGACAATCAGAAAAATAAACCAAGCCGGCAGTCTCTCCCACAAGACTTCCTTCTGCACTATTTATCATTTTATCACCTGGGCCAGTCACTTCCCAGGATGATTCAGCATGGCAGCCTGTCCCACAGTGCCAATTCTAATAGTTTGTTTAGCTAACCACCGTGAAAGGCTATTAATTTCTTCCCTCTTCTAAACACACAAACAAGTGCACGCACACACACATTTAAACCGGATCAGTGCATTTTGGAGAGAGCTACTCATCCTGAGACACGTAACAGAGTGAAAGTAAAGGAAGGAGAGAGGATCATCAGCATGATAATCACTAGTCTCTGTTGCTAAATGACTGTAATGAAAACCAATTGTCCAACTTGTTTGTCAATTACAATAAGTAAACTTGACTAACAAGAGGTGCTGTGAGATTTATGGTTCAAATAATCACTAATCGTTTCTTCTTTCTCTCTGTCTCTCGTCTGCTGTGTCTTCTGCCACCAGATTCAAAGAGTGAGTACTTCTTTTATTTTTATGTAATTCATGTCGTGCCTGTCTCACAGACCCTTCTGTGTGATTAATCTGTTGACTTCCACTGTACTGTAAAATGGATCCGATCCAGAAGATCAGCGATGCAAAGAGGACAGTGAACAATCAGACAAATGAATCCTGAAGAACATGGAATCAGTGAAAGTCCAAGATGCTTTTAGAGCATGTCTGTGTATGATCGTAGAGGAGTTGAGGTCACAGTTCTGTTAACTAAACAAGAATACCACCAGAGGTCAGAGGTAACAAAGTACAAAAACCTTATTTCTGTACTTAATTGTATTTTTCAGGGTTTTGCACTTACATATTACCTTATTTTCCTGACAGCAAATGCTTTTAACACCAATATGTTTTCAAAGCAGGCTAGTTACTTTGGTTTGAATTTATTGAAATTAAATTATTAATGATTTCCCAACATCAAGACCAATTTCAACCTCAATGAATGAGACAAGAACACACAGAAAAGACGATAAGTCAGGATAGTCAGACACAAACATTCAGGATAACACTAAGAGACAAAGAGCCATACCAGCTGCTCTGTAAAGACGTATTAAATGCTTAACCCTCATGCTAGAAGAATGCTCAAAAGTGTTTAGCTGGAATAATATTTACCATGTTAACCATCTTAGTATAGCATATTATGTTGAATTTATAATGTTATTATGAGAAACGAAAAATTTTGGATTGCCAAAAATAATCACAATTCATGCTGAAGGGGCTGTAATATGTGTACAAAATTTCATATAAAATCAAGAAAGACTTTATAAGCCCTCCTGCCCCAATAATGACCATTATAATACTAAGGTAGTGATTTTGCTCTTATTTTATATGTAACTCACTGTGTTTCCTCCCTGCTGCGTCTAGACGCCAGGCAGAGTGTGCCAAAACAGCCCGCATCCAGATGGCTTTGCCAACAGGCAAACCTGGGGCCGGCACTGCCAACAACCTGTACGAGGAGCTTGGTGACAACGCCATGTAAGTGAAGTGTGAAAGTGGCATTTACACTGATGAGCCAAAGCACAGGCATTAGCACACATTTCCATGACTGTTTCACTTCAGCCTTTGGCAGTGTGTCTTTTTCTCCTTCGAGAGCCTCGTGGTATCCACACACAGTCAGTTCATAACATTACATTTCTCTGCATTGTGCATTACTTCTCCCTGCAAATATTACTTTAAAAAATAACAAAGCTGTTAGTCATAAAATTAAAACAAGTCCTTTTTTTCCCTATTTTCGCCTCCCTCACAAATTGAAAATGTGAGGGTAATGATGAGAAATAACACAAAGAAACTGATAGTAAGAGGAAAATACATGAAAATAATAAGGAAAATAGCATTCACTAAAAAGAAATCTGAGTTGTTCTTTAGCCTCATAACACACTTAAGCAGAGTTTAGGTAATTAATATCATAACTTGTCAAAGGACGAGGGACTATACTCAAAACCAAATGCTAAGTTGAATTTCAGGACCTATGTTGGACACAAAGGAATCTCTCAGTTTATGATAGGACCAAACAGAAAGCATTCAAGCAATGCCATGCAAAACCTCTGTGAAATGTATTCAAACAATTTTGTAGTTCTCAACATCAAAATACAAGGAAATCTTATAGATACAACACATTACAACATGTTATCTTTACTGAATGCAAAAGGCCAACAGGAAAATAAAATAAATCCACGTCACATTTAGAAATAAAAGGAGAGTAATCATGGACAACTGTCCTAAAATTAACACATACAACCCTTGAATCAACAGTAAACTCCATGTTTAGCATCAACAGCACAACAATACAGAAAAGAAAAATATTTCTTGGATAAACCAAAATAAAACAGTGCAAAAGTGGCGCTCAAATATAAGTACAGTCGTATCACTCAAACAGTAACTCTTGGAAGTGGACAGAGGATTCTGTTGGTGATTGTGTTCCACATAATCAGCAGACTTGTTCAACAACCATGCTCAAAGGCTTGCCAACAAAGGCCAGCAATTAAAAACAGTTGGTCAAAGTCTTGAGCCAGTTTCATGTCAGACTGATAAATGATGAGACGGCTGAGCGCTCACAAAATGGCAGTTCGTCTCCGCCTGAGGAGACTGCTCTTAAACATCTTGTAAAGATTATGTTGCTCTCACTGTTTATTAAAAATTTAAAGTAACTTGTTTTTGAAGTCTGATTGAAGCAATGCTGTCGACCAGTGAGAGAAACTCAAATGACCTCCTCGAGGGAAAACAACTTGTTGATTTATCAGACTCGAGTTGCTTTGTGGAACATTCCTGAAGCCCTTGCAAAGACTCAAAATCACTGAAATGTTTCTTAAAGTAGTTTCGACTGCTGTGGATGTGGCCTCAAAGCTTTTTGTCTTTACTTCATTTCACATTTTGCAGTGTCCAAAAGAACTAACAACTGATCGTTATGAGGAGAAACACAATCTTGGATTAATTAAGCAGGGTTTTTTTAGCCTAACATCAAACAAACACCTAACAAAGCTCTGATTTCTGAATACATTAACAATCATAGATGAACCCTGAAATTTTATCTTCACAGAGTTCAGCAACATTAAGCTCGGTCCTGTCAGTTTCCTTGTTGTAATGCATACCAGTGTCCTCATTTAAAGAAAAAAAAAAGATAAAATGAAGGTCAGCCATCTGAGTGCAGCCTCTCAAGTTTACTGCAACATTTTCAAAGACTAGTGGCTTTTAAGAACAGGGCCAAAAAAAGAAAAGTCCTCCATATTTATCCTTTATGAATGACCTTTTTTTTAAAAATTTAATCAGTTGGCTCACCAGATTGCAATACAAGTTTATTAAATGTTTGCTTTGGCAGTCATTTGTTTGTTTTATATTCTAGTGTTGCTGATTAAAAGGGAATAGACCATGACCACTAAACTGAGGGAATGTAAAAAGACTTTTTTACGACCATGTTAAAGCTGGGGTAGGCAGTTAATCCTTGGTGTCATCGGGCAAAAATTCAATAATAACCTTTCAGCGTATTGTAATTAAGGTGGTTTGAAATAACACTAGACTTCTGCACCTCTCTTTGGCTCTGCATTCAGGCTTTAGAAAACAAAGACGTGACAGATACTTTTCGGCCAGTCATGGATAGGGCTGGGTATTGAAGTTTGGTACTAACGAGGCACCTACCAAAATGCCTCGATACCGCTAAGTTAAAAAAATGTCTTGTCGTTCGGTGCCCAATTTCAATACTTAAGGGGTTAATCTCATCAACAGGAGTGAGCAAATACGCATGCAGTATGCTGTGCTAAGAACTAAAACTGCTGGTGATTGGCTGTGCCAAGGCTTCCAGGAAAAACACGTGGTTGCCATGAGTTAACGTTACTCCAGAGAGGGGCTCAGCACATTAATTAAAGTGTTTTTTGTGTAAATGTTTAATGCTACTCACATTACAAATGATGCGAGCCCCCTTCAGACAGTCGCGTGCTCTCATAAATCATCATCATTGTACGTTGACATATTTTATGATGTCCGCTTCCAGCTACTCCATCCGTAGCGTTAAGTTATTCCCTCTTTAGATTTATTTAGTAAATCCAGGAGATTCTCTTAGCAGGAGCGAACAGCAACAGCAGCTTTCCTTAGCGCTCACAACTCTAAGTGTCCTCGCGTAATGTTAGTTCCTTTCACTGCCTGCAACAACTTTGCGTCAGACGCTTGTATAAAACATTCCATCATTTTATCTGGTGTCCGGGTAACGTTAACGTTACTTCGTTAGCTAGTAAACTAGCTGCAGCTGTGGTAAAAAAAAGGTTTGTAATTTTTGTCTCATAAACCTGCGTTGAGTGTGTAACAATGTCAAGGAGCTGAAAAATTAACTTAAATTTTGTTTTTCCTGTGATGCAATCTTGTAAAAACAAATTTAATAAAATTGGTATCGAAAAAAGTATCGTTTTGGTACTGGTATCGAAAGTCAGGTGCCAATACTGGTACTGGTATCGAAAAATTTGAAACAATATCCAGCCCTAGTCATGGATCGTTTCAGAGAGTGCATGTTCCTACTTGCTTCTCTACGCTACAGGTGATGTGGCCATGAGATGATTGGCTGTTGTGACAAGTAACGCCTTACATTCTAAAATCTGAGTCGCAAGCCACGCCCTCTGCCGGCAAATCGAGTTGAGACGGACCAGTTTACTCTACTGCAACTTTTCCTACAACCATTTTGTCTCGTCATGAATCTTTGGTGCAAACTGGCCCTAAAAAAGAGAAAGACAACAAACAAAATAAAACACAAGCCAGAGCAAAAACAGGGAGGGTGCAACGGAGTTGCTTCTTTATGAGTCTCATGCTACAGCTAGCTTGATTTCCAGATGTTGCCTACCCCAGCTTTGAAATTATTTTTCCTTTTTTAAATTTGGTGTGTTTTAAGTCTCATTAGCGCTGAATGGCTTTATTACCCATCTACAAAAAACTTCCTTATAATATTGGTCTTTTATTGCACATAATCTCTTCCCCACTTACTGTAGTTCCCCAGTTTCTGTGCCACTTCTAGCATCTTTGTTTAATTTATCCTCTTGCCAGTTTCTGATGGCTCAATAGTTGTTGGTTTGGTTAAACAAGAGTCTAATAGTGATTGTATGTCAAGACACCGTATTAACTTTTATCGCAAAGTTTGAACAGCCTTGCATGTACACACCCTCACACAGCCACACGCACACATACACAAGGCAATACACAGCTAATTTATAATTTCTTACTGGAGCGTTAAAAAGAAGTTGAGAGGAACTCTTATCAGCATTACATGCACCACTGGTTTCCTGTCTGTCCTTGATATGCCTCCCCACTCCCATTAACATAAGAGCAATTCATATGCAAGATTGTAGAAACTATCTCTAAATGACAACAAGGGATTTCCAACTGTGCATGAGAGTGTGTATGTGTATGTGTGGATATGTGTGTGTCAGAGACAAACCAGGCCAAACGAACCCCTGAAAAATGTGTGCGGAAATGAACTTGGATATGAGATAATTGAAATAAATGCAGCCCGTAATTTATAAAGACCACCCTGGGCGATAATTAATTCTATTGATAAGTTACAGAGCATGTTTAATTGTGTGTGCATGTGTGTGTGTTTACAAAATAGAAGGTTTGGGATTTCTTGTGTAATACTTCTGTGTGTGTGTGTGTGTGTTCTGTGTCACTGCAATCTTGTAAGAGACTAAATAATCCCTGATGAGTGTAAAACCTGGCTGAGTGCAAAAGTTTGCACATTTATAATTAAGGTCCATTGTCAAAGTGCTCAGCAGACTGATTTTGGGTGCATTTTTTCTGTTGAATTACCTCTGGCTGTTCTCTTGACAGACTTGGGGTTTTAATGTCTGTTTTCAATTACCTATCAGAAATTAAGTGTTAAGTTATTATTGGCAGAACATTTAATCATGCTTTTTTTTTTTTTTTTTTTTAAGAAAAGTTTTAAATTGAGAGTTGTGTTAATAAACTATGCAGCACATGCAGCATATTGTCATCTCTTGATCCTATTTACCTAATCTTTTTAAGCCAGTCGACACATTGAGAGGTGATTTTGTTAAAACCTCTTTACTAACTGACTCGGTCACTGTAGAGTTTTTTGTTGTTGTTTAGGGTTTTGTTGTTGTTGTTTTCTGTAATTATGACATTAATGACTCACATTCAAATAGAAGAAGACAGCTTAACATATTCATCATGAAAAGAAAACAAAACAAAGCAAAATGCAATCATTAAAAAATTACTTGACAACATTCAGAGCATATATTTCAAATCATTTGTTTTGAAAAAAAAGTAATAAAATTATTGAATGTATTGAAATTTGATTAAAAGCTGTGAAAAATTAGCTCAAATCATCTCTAAACAAAATGTTTTTTTGTTTTTTTTTCTGCTTTATAGAGAATGTATGTTAAAAACTGAAAAATTACCAAGAAAAAACTGTAGGATTGCAGGTTTTTTGGGCAACAGTAGATGTTTTTTTATTGTGTAATGTATCTGCCAGATCGAGGAATATATGTTTCATAAAAATGCAGTGCGATAAAGCCAGACAGGAGTTTTGCTAATCTAACGTTTCTAGGACCAATAAATCGTAAAGATTTTGTCATATTTTAGCAAAATGAACAGATTTATTTCCAGTGTTCCCATCCTTATCTACACTGATTTGTGTCTGTGTTATGCTGTATAAACCTTTTCTGCAGGCTTCTTTTTCTACCAACAGAAAACAAGCCGAGCATTTTAACATCATTCTCTGTTATCATTTCATCACTCTCCTTTTCCTGTTCTAATGTTGACTGATGCATTCATCTCTTGTTCTCATCCATCCACCTTTATCCATGACTGACAGACAAAAGTGAGTAGGAGGCTGGAAACTGCTTCACATCTGTGACAAGTTTGATACTACACTGTGACAGTGCTTTAGTTTTGTGTTTTTGTCCGTGCTTGTTAGTGGTTACTCTTTGTTGTTTGTGCAGGGCAAGTTTGTGCTTTGGTAGATCAAAGAGCAAAGTTGTGTTGCTGAAGGTTGGTTGTGCCTTTGGCTGATCAGTGATGAATGGTAAAGTTGCGCTGGTTGCCTCAGATGAGAAGTAAGCAGCCCTGGGCCATGGAGTACCAAGAGTCTGCAGACTTTTCCAGAGTCTCAATCACCACACCAGAGATTTCACAGATTAGCGCTCCCTCAACCTGAGATGAAGAAATAATCAGTCTTTTGTGGAAAGAAAATCTGCATACTCTAAGAGCTCCATGACACACAATTATCTATCCCTGCCTGACTGTTAATAGTCGTTTGGCAGTACTGTCTTTGTGGTGCACCACTTTTAGCATACATAAGATCTATTTGCATTCTGTCCTTTGTGTTTCAAGACTGTTTTTAGTGCTTTATCTCTTGCCCCTGTGGTAAATGCAGCACAAAAATAAAAGGCAGTCACGTCTTTTGAGATCCCTCTTCCATTTCCTCTCATTCCCTTACTCATTCATCTCTTAATGTTAGTCTCTTTTCATTTCACATATCAAACAACAGCTCTCTTAGACATTCTGTAGTTTTATCTTCCTTCCTACCAATCTTTATATATCCTAATGTTGTCACTCCTCTTTATAAAACATTTTACTTAACCATCCTTTGTAATTCTGCGCTTTCATTTAAATTTCTTTCACTCTCCATCTCCTTCCTCCATTTCATTTGGCTTTGATTTATATAATTACATCTTTCCAGTTGACTATACCCTCCTCTCCATCATACTTTATCTGTAATCCTTTTATTATTTCTCCTTTCATTCCATCTTTCTTTTCTCATTTTTTCTTCCATCCATGTACCAGCCGGTCAAACCACAGTGGTGGTGGGAGCGGTGGCAGTTTGGATGAAAGTGACCGCCAACGTCTGATATCAGATTTTGCCACGCGAGCGATTGCTGCTCAT
>JAPZDX010000014.1:11120216-11133524 GCA_029783625.1 Naso annulatus | reverse complement strand
CACAGAAACACTGCATTTGTTTTTACAGGCTGCTTGGTATGCTGTTTACCATGACAGTGAAATTATAGTGAAGTAAAATTTACATGTACATATAATAGACTTCATCTTTCAGATCCAATATCCAGAAATATTAAACATCCAGTCGAAAAACAACAAACCCAAATGTCCACAAGCATGCAGTTCCTGTACTCTTCTTCATGTGCAGGCCTCTTACTCCTTGAGTGTGATCACATGACCTGGAGCCGATCATTAAATAAGAATTTAGCATTTGGAGTCCCACCTGAATCAAGCCAGTGACCCAATTTGGTCCTGACTGCAATGCCAGTTATTCTGGCAAATTAGAACTGCATGAACATATTCTCAGGTTATTACTGCCCCCTAGTGGATACCTGCAAAGGGGGAGAAGTGAGAGAAAAGGGGGAGGAAGAGCGAGAGGAAGAACAGAGGAGGTAAAAAAGAGGGAAGAAACAGTGCTCAGGAGGAAGAAAATACAAGAACAGAGCAACAGTAGCCTTTAAGTAATTTGATTGTGTGTGCACTTCAGTTTGAGTCCGCGGGTTAATGACTGTGAAATCCCATAAGCAGGTTTTAGTGGAAGGTTAAGGCTCATTACATTAGCCTGCAGAGGCCGTACTCTAAGGATTATAACTGTGAAACTTTTATAACTGACCTGGCCTTTCTGTTGTGACCCTGCCATTGTTCACTTCTTTTTCCTTTCCCTTGCCTTTTTTTAACACCTCTGTTCCTCCCCTTTTCTCACCCAAACACATAAATCCCTCACTTGCCCCTTTCATTTGTTTATTACGTGGTTACTTAATGTAATAGTGAGGGCAACGGCTGACTTACTGTAAGTAGTGTGATCATGCAAAGCACATTTTCTGTACAACTGTTATGAAACAAAAGCTTACATCAGATTTGTTTGTTTAATCACATATTGGACATATTGTGTCCAATTTGCTTGATTAAAAGAAAGAAAATGTAAATCTGAAAAAGGAACCCAAAAGCCCTAAATAAGATAAAATTTTTAAATTTAAAGGTGGTTTGCATTTTGGTTTCTTTTCTAATATGCCTCTGTATGAATCTTCAGATCATCACAAAAAATACAGTAGCAGAGAACAGAACATTAAATTTGGAATTTGCAGGGTGGATCAATGTCTATATTTTTGTGGTTGTTGATTGTTTAGGAAAGATGTTTTCCATTGGTGCATCATTTTTGGAGTTGTGGCCAATAACAGATGAGCAAAATCTGATAATATTCTTCCTCTTGCCCGTCCTTTCTGGTGTCACTGTTGAAGTATTTTAGTCAGAATTTTGATAATGGAATTTTTCCAAAGAAGAAATGGAAGTTATTTTAAAATTGATTGTGAGATTTGATACTAGTTTATGTTTAAACTAATTAAGAGAACTCTTTTTTTATTTCAGTCTCCTGCCTGGCCCTAAAAAAACAGCAGAGCATCTCCTCTGTGTCTCCGCACGAGGTCTCTGCTGATCTTAAAAGATGTTTTTTGACCCACTGGCTCTCTAAGTCGCTTGCTGCGGGGCACAGAGCCCAAACGTTGATACACAACACAGTGTTTTGGCCGATGGAGCCAGGCAGGGCTCCCGGCAACAAGCAACAAAGAGAAACAAAAGGGAGGGAAATCGATTCCAGTGTTTTCAGCTAACAAAACGTCTCCTGGCAACAAAAATTCTCCTTTTGTGAATAAGGCAGCTTTGCTTAGGCAGGTCATTAGACACTGCTTATCATTGGAGCCCTGTGTGTTATTGCTTTAACTGACTGTGATTAAGCATTAGCCAAGTGCAATAGTTTTGTTTGTGCAGCAGATGTCTCTTCTGTCTGGTTGGCTGAAACAGTTCAACATAGCTCTCCTTTATTAATCTATTAGTACACATAGAGAAAATGACTTGCATTTCTTGTGAGGCAACTAACCTTTGAAAACAAATAGTTAAAACTCAAATGTTGCTCTGCACAGCTCCGTATTGATTACGGCTTATCTGTAAATCTCCGTTGTTTAAACCCCCCACCACCACCTCTCACTCTCTGTCCAGGTATGACCTTCCTCAATACGGCAGTCGAAGGAAGCTGATCTCACCCTCCGGCCTCTACGATGAATATGGAGAAGTTGTTGTTGATGACGACGGAAGCTACTATTACAGCCCACAGGAGTCTGACGGAGAGGTAAACAGAGCAGAAAATTTTAGATACACACCAACATCGGCTAGCAGCAGCATCAGTGATGTTAGAGGAATGTAAGAGGAGAAGGTGTTGATCACAATGCCATGTCCTGATTCTGCACAGCATCCAAATGAAGACAAAACAGAAATGTGGTTAAAGTGCTGAATGCAAGAAAAGTTAATAGAATAGTGGAAAGATTTTTTCAAATTGATCACAAGCAGTTTTCTTCGTGGGGGATGCCACCTAATTTAAAATAAACTATTTTTAAACCCTGTCAATAAAATTCAACCTATGCTGAAAGCTGTTGTGCTGAAATTAAGTTGGGAAGGTTAATATTCATGTCTGTATCATATACAATACATGAAAGTTAGCTAGCAGATAATTAGCTTAGCTTAGCATAAAGACGACAAAGATGGAGAAGGGAACAGCCTGGTTTTGTGCAGAGGCAACAAAAAATACTTAAAGCACCTCTTAAGCTCATTAATTAGCATGATGTATCTTGTCTGTTTAATCTGTGCATAAATAAGTGTAAGGACATGCTCAGATGAACTTTAGTTCTGCATGAAAAAACTTTAATTTAAATCAGAACAGACAAGTGAAGTGACAGGTGAAGGCTCCACTGCAGAGGGTTGAACCTGGTTCAGCTTTAGCAGCAGCGCAGCACAACTTCATCTGATCCCTACAAAAGATCAAATAACAAAAGATAAAATAATTTTTTATAACTTAAAAAAACAAGACTTAAAAGACGTTTATATGTTTACTCCATGTTACATGTTACAACATCCTGTGGAGAAAATGGAGGTATTAGGTAACAGCATACTCCTAATGATACTGTCACTAATAAATGTTCTCTCTGGTTTTGGACTGAAATAATCATAACAGCAGGTGAGGAGAAAGTTTCAAGGAGGTAGATTTCCCCCTCATCCTGCCTACCTTCAGCCCCGTCCTCCACCTTCTCATGGGCCCTCAAGGACGACAGCAGGAGCCCTGAGAACAGAGGGCGACAAAATACAGCCACCAGACGGTGGAACGACCATGAACCCCAAGCCCAAGAGCTCAAGTGCAGCCGCCAGGTTGAGGTCCATGATGAGCATGAGTACACTGCTGTCCACGGGGACTAAAACATCTGGGCAACCTCCTGCCATCCACCCACCATGGAGCAAAGCCAGAGTCAGGCCGGTGGAAGAGGGGGAAGGAAGTAGAGACAGACAGGAAGAAAGAAAAGTGGAAGGAGTGGGAAGAGGGTTAGAGAGACAGGAAGCAGGGGGAAGAGAAAACAGAGAGGGAGGAAGAGATGAAGCAGCAGAAAGAGGGAGGGAAAGAGGAGGGAGAGGTGAAATTGAAATATGGGGAAGAAGCAACAGAGGCGGCATGGCAAACAATGGGATGAGAAATGCTGTTGAAAGAGCAGAAGGCGTCAGGCCGGAGCGCAGGGGAGAGCTCCCTGGCTTGTCCTCCTTTGGCCACTTTGCCAGCCTGGACGGCAGCATAGTCATCGACGGGAGTTATTTCCAGACGTCGGTGGAAGCCAGCAAACCCCCACCAATGAAACAAAAGCTGAGTGAGGCCTCCAGTCTTATCTCCCTCGCCAGAAGGCTCCAGGGACCCGCCAGGGTGGGAGACAGACAGTGGAGAAATGGAAAAAGCTGGGACAGAGGAGCGGAGAACAGCAGGAAGATGTATGACTCTGTAGGAGATATGAGTGTTTCTGCATCAGTGTCTGAGAGAGCCATGGGAGAGGAGTGGAGGAGGTGGGAGAGGGAGTTAGAAGAGGAGAATGGCTCCCCAGAGGTTTGTTGGAAGAGAGAAAAAAGATTTCATGACAACGATTCAGATACACTCAGTGGCAGCAAGGAGACTCCATCAGAATTTAGTCCCTCGGAAGCAAGTAGCCCCACCTCATCTGTTACAGCCGAGCACGACAAGACCGAATCTGATACGGAGACAGAAAAAAATGAGTCAGACTCAGGAACAGAAAAGGAAGAGGGAACTCCCGACACGGAGTCAGAAAGTGGAAGCCACAGGGGGTCGGAGTCTGAGAGGGAGTCAGGGTTAGAGACTGAGAATGAAGGGAAAGAGTCGAGCAGACGACGCTCAAAAGGTAGTGTCAGTATTAGTTCTGCGAGTAGCAACAGTGTTGGTGGTAAAAGTAGAAGCAGTTGTGCCAACATAAAGAGAAAGAGGTGCAGCCACTCCACAAACAGCAAAGAGACGGATAGAAACAGCCGCTCTGAAAATAGGAGATACTCAGGTTCTGCAGTTCGTAGTTCCAGATCACACCCCTCTAGACACCCCCTCTCCTCTCATGAAACAATGGAGGAGGAGAGCGAGAAGGAGGAGGAATCAGGAGAGGAAGAGGAGGAGGAACCACAAAAGTCATCGTCAAGTAGGCGAGCCATCGCCCGCATCCAATCAGACGTCGGCTCAGGCATGATCGACGCTTCAGACGACTTATCACCCATCATCGAGGATGCCGAGGAGGAGGAGGAGGAGGAGGAGGAGAGATGCAGCGGCCACGGCGGGGACGGAGACGAGGATGAGGAAGAGGGGGATTTGGAAAATGAGGCAGCTGATTGAATTGCAGATGAGGCCTCAGCTCCCTCCAAAGATTAAATTCTTTGCTACTGAGTAAGATCTCGGTGAAAATGTGTGGATTGGGTGTGCAGTCATTACCTGGGTGGAATTTATTTCTCTAATCTCTCTTTCTTTCCTTGTTTGCTGTGATTTACAGTCGCAGGAGTTGAAATAACCTGCGTGTCCTCTGCACCTCTCACTGTATCTTTGCCTCTTTCTGCCGCTTATGTCTTGAATGCCCTTTTCCAATCAGCCACTCTTCTCCCTGCTCTTCATCTGTCTTCCAAGAGCTCCACTAGTTTACCTCCGCAGTTTTTCTTTTGAGCTGACTTGTGTCAATAAATTTAATTTTGTGAGAGCTCCCCTTCCAGCTGCTTATATCTCTGAATTCACTGATGTGTTTTTGATGCATTAAAGCTTCGCTCAAGATTTCCACATTCGACATTTCTTTTTCTGTCGTGGCTTCTCTCAGTCAAGATGTTTTCTTTGTGATGATGAAGTTTTCTGTCTTTTACACTATCAAGGCTAAACAGAAAAAGTGTGTAATGTGTTCTGCAGTAGCATATCAGTGATATTTTCTGTTCTGCAGCATGAGCTCACAGCAGTGTTTGCTCCGAACTAAAACAGACAAGTTTTTCCTTTCGAAGTGTTATATGTCAGAGCTACATAAGACGCAATGTACTGTACTTCTAAAAGCATTTCATCAGTGCTTTCATTTGTTGAAATTATGAGCAACACATCATCATAACGCTGCTTTAAGTCTCTATTTTCCCAATGAATCTGGAGCAAACACTGCTGCTCTGACCTGCCTTTGCTCTGCAGCGTGTTTGCAGTGTGAGTGAACTGAAATTGCTGCATTTCATTATGTGACAGGACAAACATGCAAAAAAATAAAATGTAAATTAAAATGGTCGCAAACTACATTTAGGCTGACATGTCAACAGGAGTTAGAAATAAGCTTTTTCTGACCTCTAGTGGTCAAAGTTCTCATCTTGCTGCAGGAGAAATGTGCTGAAGACGCAGATGTGGTTACAGAGCACCTCATGCTGGGCACCAGAAGAGGTGAAAGAGCAACAAATGCTCAGGCTGGCGTTAAAGGAGGGGTTCACATTTTTTCAAGTCTCTCAAAACAGTGCTCACACGATTGTGTGCACACTAAAAGAGTTATTCGTTGATCTAATCTCTCTTCAGAGATGAAGGGGGTCAAAGTAAGACCAAAACTAAAATAAGTCCTCAGCAGTCCGCTTGTTAAATCAAGAGGGGATCTTCCTGAAAAACATTTGAGTGATTTTGTGGTTCAGCAGGGAAGCAGAGAAGGGCATTTCGCTTCCTTCAGTCTAAACAAGCGATTATGATTCATGGTTGCTTTCGCAGTAGTGGGCTAATGGTTAGAGAAGCGAGCTTGTGACCGGAGGGTTGCTAGATTAAACCCCCGACTGGCAGGATTAATCTGGGCGGTGAAAGTAATGAGAACTGCTCGCCCCACCTGTATTCCACCACTGAGGGCTCTTGAGCAAGGCCTCTAACCCAAGATGCTCCAGTGGAGCTGCTCAGTGGCTGCAGTTAGGACTGGAGTTGTACTGTGAAACTTTCAGGTGTGAGTGTGATCAGGGCATCCCTGAAAAAGAGAGCTTGCTCTCAGTTGAGCCTCCCCATAATAAAACCCTAGGTTTGAAAAAAAAAAACAAAAAAACATGTCCACATCCAAGGGCAGACTTTTCACAGAACACAAACTCTGTGCTTGCACTTATTCTTATTAACCTGCCACTCATATTTTTAGGATTATAGTACAGATAGGAGTCTGCGTCACACTGAGCTATAACAAAAGCTTAATTCAGACCTTTGAACCCTTTCATTAAAAACTGATAATAACTTTAACGCTACATTTTGTGGCCATCAAGCAGAAACCAGAATAAGAACAAGATATAAAAAGTTTTCAAAAGTTGTAACACTGTGTGTTACGTGTTGTTTGTCTGTTTCCTGCAGCTTGGCAGAAAACGTCGGGTCAAGTTGGTGGTGGATCGGGAATATGAAACCAGCTCCACTGGTGAGGACAGCATGCCAGAGACTCAACGCAGCCGTCTGCCCACCACCGTCAACAGCCACGCTAACGTCAACGGCAGCATCTACGTGGCCCAGAACGGCTCCATCATCCGCACGCGTCGATCAGTGAACACCACAGGTCCCACACACACGCACACCAACACGAACAACAACCTCAAACTCCCCTCACCCGTCTTCAGCTCCCGGCTGGCCAAGCACTTTAAAAAACTCGACAAAATGGCCGCCACGCTGGAGGAAAGAGTCCCCCTGAACAGCCCCAGAACAGACGTTGGGTGCAACACACTGCGCACCTTCCAAAGTGCGGGAACGGCCGCCTCTGCGACGGCCACTTCCTCTTTCTCTAACACTGACAACACTAAGACGCTGAAGGAGTTTAACACAAGACAATCCAGCGATTCTTTAAGGTCAACCAGCACCAGCAACACGGGCAGTGAGAGCGTGGAGTCCAAGTCGAACCTGCTCAAAGCGGCGCATGGTGGCACAGAGCAGCCTCAGAGCACAGCGGACAGGGACGAGCTGGAAGAAGGCGAGAGAGAGTCGAAGGTTGACGGCCCCAGTGATGATGACGGACTCGTCATCAGAGGGCCGTTGGAGTGTGCGAGTGACAGAACGCAGTCGGATGAGGAGGAACTGTGGATGGGCCCGTGGAACAGTCTTCACATACCCATGACCAAACTCTGACTGATTGTGACCTGCAGTGCTCGCTACTTATTGCCAAGATCATTAAGACGTCAAACATCATTTCTGTTTTTTTGTTGTGGAACTAATGGGGATGCTCCAGTTCAGTTAAACAAAATCTAATTAACAGATTGGTGCTCAGCTACATGGTGAATTAGCATATTTCGGTATTTAAAAAGAATTTCATTAAGATGCAAGATTGCTCACATATGGACTTAAACGATTCTTTTTTTTAAAAATACAAACTGATGATAAAAATGCACAAAAGTGGACAAGAACCTTGGAAATTAATGGTTTGTTTTGCTAGTTTACTCATTAAAATGTCTGTTTTGTTCTGGCTCAATCCTCCAATCGGAGCATCTCGTAAGCCCAGCTGATCTCGGAGCTGCAACGCCTTCTGAAAATCGGACCTAGAGTGAGTGGACATGTTATATTTCTATTTTGCTAAGAGATTATGAGAGAAACGTGAGGAAAAAGTCTGAACTTTTATGGCCCTTTAAGCGTCTGGTGTCTGTATGGAAGCGCACTCGTTTCATTCAGTATTACAACGACAGGCGCGACTCATCTTGAATTTGCATCGACACATGAAGTCTTGTATTGTTCAAACTTGCCTTTTTAACTTTGTCAAGTTGCTTGGCAAACTTTATCCAAATAAAAGACTATTTCATCCATTGAAACGTGGAGCTGGGCTGACCTGATTTTTTCAATGTCTCTCCAAGTAGAACCAATAGGAGAGGACACAGTGTTCTGTGTTTTTCTGGTTCAGATTTGCAGATTTGCTACTTTGATCAACTTTGGTCTCTATTCTTCACAGTTTTAGTTTGAGATTTTGAAAAACATCATTTTAACTTTCCTCCTTCGAGAGGCTGGACACCACTCATATGTCTCTGCGGTAAATTAATGTGAAGACCAGGGAACCTGTTAGCATAGCTTAGCATAAAGGAGCTAACCTGCCTCTCTCCAAAGATCAAGTAACAGTATCAGCACCTCTAAAGCTCATTAGTCAACACATTATATCTCAATCAAAAAATTTAAAAAATTCTACTTTATGTTGTTGTAAATATTGATGCTACAGTGCAGCTCTTTTCACCCAGCCTGGTCTTCAAAAATTGCTTACATATGATATTTTTGCAAACCAGGGGCATTCAATATTTTATATTTCACATGTAACAAAGGTTTCAACCAAATTGATTTATTTTTCATTAAATATAATGTTATATGAGCTGGATGTTTGAATTTCCAACCACGTTTCTGGCGACCATACCAGGGTGTTTTGAAGTGAGGATGAGTGAGTTTCCAGAGTTTCTAGCTCTCCCTCGGGGCTGAAAAATGAAGCCAGGAGAGAAGTGCCAAAAACTGCAGTTGCTCAAATGGCCACTTGAGGCTGGCTCCAAAAGCATGTGAATCCCCACGGACTTTATCCTTAAAATACAAACTTCAAGGCTGAAATAAGTTTTTTGCAGCCCATGAAAAACACGAGTGATTTTATGCCTAAAATCTTAACCACAGAAAAGTTTAAATGCAAAAAACCTGAAGAAATGTCAAATTTTAATGTTCTTGGTTTACCAAAAGACAGAATGCTAACATTAATTCATAGCAATTTGGTTTGTTTTCCCCTTTTTCTGGTCTTTATGCTAAGCTAAGCTAAGCTAAGCTAAGCTAAGCTAATGGGCTGCTGGCTCCAGCCACATATTTGCAACACGGATATTAAACTGATACCAGTCTTCTTACTGAAGATTGAAAGTGAGAATGTGTGTAGTTCAACATGTTGCAATATTCTGTTAGTATAATCAAAGGTTTTTGAACAAAATAATCGACCACCAGAAACTGATCATTTCCTTTCTCGCACAGAGCGTGTGTCAGTTGTCACTGCTGCGTTGCTCAATAAAAAAGCTGCATCTTTACTTCAAATTTGAAAATGTCATATTAATGAAAACCAAAATAGGTTTTTAATTCAACAATATCATAATCTTTATGCTCTAATCTCAGTCTGAAAAGGTATTTTTAAGATAGGATCAAATATCCTGTCAGACTAACGTTAAGTGCTGGATTTTAAATATCTACCCCTGTTTATAATGTACAGACCAAAATTAGTCACTGGAAATGAGTCATGAAAGAGAAATGCAGATGAAAGGGAGGAGGCAGATAAAAGCCTGGACTCGATTACCGGCTGTGAGTTTCAGAGTTCTCCACATATTTTTATCTTTGGCACTAATAGACATTAGCATTTTGTTTTTCACTGAGGATGGGGGAAATGTATAGAGATTGTTCAGTCTGAAGAGGTTGTTTTTAAATTCCCATTATCCAGCTGAATCCCTGAGAGATCCAATTATCAGAGCACATGGATCCTTTCCTCTGTCAAAGTTCATCACAGTAAAGGTGGAAGACTTTTAAATTGTGAACCACAGTACAGTGGATCGCTTCATTTGAAGTCTGAGAAAGAAGCTGCACCATTAACCTCCACAATTAGCTGGTTCTAAAACATTTAATTTGATGACTGCATAATTTTGCTTCAAGGGACTCAACAGTCGGTACCACAACGGTGGTGATATTTGAAACTAAGTGCTCCTTATTACCTGATATTAGTGACTGTACTGAGAGTAATAGTTTTAACAGTTTCTGGAAGGAAGGGCACGCCCGAGCTGCTGTTATTGATTCAACTAAATGTACTGATTATGTCACTGATCCCTGAGTCCACTCTGCTTTATGGAGGGGAAGGTGGGCTGAGCTCGCCTCATTAATCTACCACACAGGCACAAAAGATTTGATTAGTGGCTGAAATTATGTTCACTGTATTCATCTTCATTCATGCACTAGATTAGATATGAGCTTAGAAACGTTCCTGCTATTTACCCCTCGCGGTGCATTTGAAGCTGTTTAATAGCAGGCCTTTTTTTTACATAAGGCAATGAAACTTATCATATTGGGAGCACAGGTGACAACTCAGTTAAATTTAAGTTTCAAGACAAGAAAGTGTGTTGCAAGGGTGCACAAAATGAGGCAGATAAATGGAATTTAGCCATTATTACTTTGATTTTTACAGCATTTTTCCCTATATGCCAACATATCTATTTTAAAAAACAAAAAAGAAGTCTGAGGTGTTTCATGGGAATATGGCTTTTATTATCTGAGTTAGCCTGGGGATTGAATGGCAACATTTTTTTTTTTTTTTAATTTTTCTTTTTTTTATAACGCCCACACTTGACTGAGACTCATTGTTGAAGGACCATACCAGTCTATTTTAGACTTTGCACCACTAGCAGAGATCTTCTACAAATGTTGAAATTTGTCCATGAGTATACTTTTTTTTAATTATTATTTTATTTATTATTATTTATTTTTAAAACCTATTCACTGCCATTCATGTTGACACAGCACATAGAAACACTATAGGACATGTGAAAGTTGCTATGTATAGGTAACTCATCTTCTTAAAGAGAATGTCTGCGTTTATTTACTCAAAAATTGGTGAGCGAGAAAAAGAGGAGAGCCGGGAGCCGTTGAGATGAAAGTTATTACGCCTGGAATAACAGTGCTGCTTTCTTAGCTTGAATATTAGCACGCAGAGGGATTTTAACACTGACTTTCTTTTTAACTAATGTCTCACAATTTCAATTACTTTCTGTAATTTTTATTGAATATGGACATGTAGTAACACTGGTATGGTCCTTTAAATTAAGTAAATTTGCTGGTCTTAAGTCAGCCAAGACTTGAGAACAACAAAAGCAAAGCATGTGAAAACAAGTGAGCAGCCAATAGTGCATTAGTAAAATTCCAACATACACGCACATATTAAACTCTAATAAGCAACACAGTTAAGTATTTGTATTTTTTATTTTATTGTGATCCTGATATATGATAAACCACCAATACTCATCCATTTAAAAATTCAAGTAAATAGACAAATGTTCACTTGACAGCCACATCATATCACGGATAGTGGATGTTGAAAGACATACTGCACATCTTATGGAAACGACAGAGTGCTGCAGATGAGGCCACAGTCAGCTAACACGTCATATTCAGTGGATATAATGAATACACCAAAAACTGTTCAAAAAATGGTTTAACAAAGTTTCAAATTGTCAGCTTTTGTCCACATTAATGGAAACTCACATAATAAAAGGCATTAAAAGATGCTGCTGTGTACTGCAGAAAAACATGCCAGAAATATGAATACTACACTAAATATTTTACACATAAAGTAAAATATTTCTTAATGTATCTAAATAAGGTGGAGTAAAATTAGGGCTGTAGAGAGTTTGTCCTCTCATATATTGAAATAAATAAAAAAAAAAACAACACTTAAAACACTACTTACAGAAAATTTTACATGACAACATCGACAACAATAACAACACATACTTGCCAACCAGGGCATCACATTAAAATAAATAACATCCAATCACACATTTGTCTCAGGTTCAACACGTTCAGAAATGTTACATTCAGAAATGAGGTCTACAGGTTAGAAAGAAAGAAAACAAGGAACACAGCTCTGCCTGAACCATCTTAAAGGTCAAGTCTGTAGGATTTAGTGGCCTCTAGTGGTGAAATGTGACAACTTCATCCTTATTCTACACCTGTGGCTCGCTGAATCCTACACACGGGACCTTTAAAATGTGATGAAGATTACATGAACTGATTATAGTTTTACTGTGAGCAGTAATATCCCTTTCTGTTCAATTCACATGTTAATATCAGGTGATGTCACTCTTATCAAGCATGGTAGTTGTAGGTGATAACTTGTTACAAAGTCTGGTAATTTTGTTTAATCGTGTTCTGATTATAGTTAACAAAAAACTAGAATGAACAAAAAAGGATTACAGCACTGTGAACCAATTAACCTTATTTTTATTTAGTTGAATTTTTTTGGATCACCGTCTGATCTCCTTCTTTTACCATTGAGCATCATCCTACTGCTTTATCACTGACAAAAGACCATCTTTGTGTGTGAATGACATTAGTTTTTAAACAATTCAAATATCTCGAGGTCAGGAGTTAAAACTTACAGGGTTGAAGTGACAGAACTTCACTATTGCACTAAAATTCAAATATTACTTGGCACTGAGCAAAGTTTTTCTTGAAAGACAAATAAAAGTAAAAGGACAAACAGTCCAATTCTGTTTGTGGAGTGTGGCTACATTTGCCAAACTGCCTATAAAATAAAAATCAAACATTTTAAATAAAGTTATACTTGGAGTATTAGCATGAAGTGTTAAAGGTTTGAAGTTCTGGGAAGCTTTTCAGCAAGTTTTATGTTACAAAGTGAGTTCATAAAATTACTTCTTTGTAACAACATAATTTATTCTTAATTAAAACTGTTCTAACTGTGGAAGCCCTAAAAGGCAGGAGAAAAAAAACAGCTCGTAACTTTTTCACTTTAAAATGACAGTTGAACACCATTTTAATTTTAGAGTGAGTTGTAACAGGTTGACTGGGCTCTCCTGTGGCCTGTTTCTTTGCTTTGTAATCTAAACCGCACCCTGCGTTTTTTTAAAACCAAAACTTAACAATGTAAGTCACTACATTGCACAAAACAGTAATTTTGGTGAAACTGTCTCATATGTTATGGAGAAAATGTCCTCTGATGTCCCTGTACTGTTAGGCCCCAACTCTGTGATTCATGGAGGTTCCTGAAAGCAACACGTAGGCTACCTGCTGCATATCGTAGCTGCAGCCGAGCAGCAGCGGGCAACTGCACTAGAGGGACAATCCATGTATCAATAACTGAAATGCCAAATAACCTAAACTAAGTTCTGAAGAGATAAAATAATCTAAACATACTCAAAATTTTAAAAATATGGAAATGTTAC